>JAUMJK010001391.1:0-47841 GCA_033558105.1 Coccyzus lansbergi
CCCCCTTTGACCCCCCTCTTTGATGCCCCCATGCTCCCTGCTCCATGACCCCCCCATGATTCCCCCCTCCATGACCCCCGTTTCCTGTGACCCCCCCCGACCTCCCCTCTTTGACCCCCCCATGACCCCCCCTTTCCCGTCACCTTCCCCATGATCTCCCCTCCGTGACACCCCCTTTCCCATGACCCCCGTTTGACCCCCAATAACCCCCCCTTTCCTGTAACCCCCCTCTTTGACCCCCTTTTTTAACCCCCCTCTTTGACACCCCCATACTCCCCACTTCATGCTCCCCCCATGACCCCCCCTTTCCCGTGACCCCCTCCCTTTGCACCCCCCTTTGACCCTCCCATGATCTACTCCCCCAATTCCTCCTTCATGACCCCTTCTTCCCCTCTGACCCCCCTTTGACTCCCCTCCTTGATCCCCTCTTTGACCCCCAGACCCCCCCCATGACACCCCCTTTCCTGTAACCCCCCTCTTTGACCCCCCCCTCTTTGACCCCCCCATGACCCCCCCTTTCCCGTGACCCCCTCCTTTTGCACCCCCCTTTGACCCTCCCATGATCTACTCCCCCAATTCCTCCTTCATGACCCCTTCTTCCCCTCTGACCCCCCTTTGACTCCCCACCTTGATCCCCTCTTTGACCCCCCAGACCCCCCCCATGACACCCCCTTTCCTGTAACCCCCCATCTTTGACCCCCCCTTCTTTGACTCCCCCATGCTCCCCTCTTCATGACCCCCCCTTTCCTATGCCCCCCCGTTTGACCCCTCCCATGTTTCCCTCCCCCCTTTCCTGTGACCCTCCCATGATCCCCCCCTCCCCCTTTGCCCCCCCACTCCTCTGATTCCCCTCCATGCCCCCCTTCCCACCCCCCCCCCAACCCCCCATTACCCCCCCTTTCCCATCACTGCCATTACGACCCCCCCCACTCCCCCCCCTTTTGCACTGACTCCCCCCAAAAAGACACTGCAGGGAGCTGACAGCCCCCCCCCCACCCCAGCACTGCATGAGCCCTGACCCCCCCCCCCTTTCCCTTCCCCTTCCCCATGACCCCCCCACATCATAAGGCCCCCCCCCTCTTCACCCTGACCCCCCCCAATCCCCTCTCAGGGGAATTTCTCGGGGGTTCTTGGGGTTGGGGGTTCTTGGGGTTGGGGGGTTCTCGGTGGGGGGGGGAGGCCCTGGGCATCTTTCTCTAGGTGTGGGGGGGGGTCTGGGTGCTCCCAACTTTCTTGGAGAGGGGTGGGGGGGCCAAGATTGGGGGGTGTCCCCCACCCCCCTCAAGAAATTATGAGGAAGACCCAGAGTCCCTCCTTCCCCCCATAACAGAGAAAGAGGTGGGGGTGTTACCCCCCGACACCCCCATAAAGAGGTTGGGGGGGCAGCCGTATTCTGAGGGAAGTGTGTCCCCCCCCAGTATTTTTATTGGGGGGTGGGGGGCACCCACCGGGACCCCCCCCGGGAAGGTCTCGGCTGCCATTGTCCCTTCCGCTGCCTCCCGGCATCCCTCGGGCCGGCGGGAAGAGAGATGGGGGTGGATGCCGGGAATTAAAAAAATTAAAAAAAAAAAAAAAAAAAAAAGGGGGGGGGCCCCATTTTTTTATTCCCCAACACCCCCACAAAAAAATAAATTAAAAAAAAAAAAACCCCCCTAGCCGCCAAATCCGTTCTGGGTTCCGGCTCTTCCGGCGGTGGCGGCGGCGACCGAACGCGCGGCAAACGCCTTTGGCGCGACTCCGGCTCCTTTCCCAACCGCCATTGGCTTCAGCCGGAATCTCCCGGCTGCATGGCTGCTCCCCAAGCCAGGTGCTCATTATGGGATGGCGCCGCTCCCCCAGCAGCACTTTTGGGGAGGGGGGGTCTGATGGTTGGGGAGGGGTGGGTTTGGGATGAAGGTGTGTGTTGGAGTAGGGGGGGTTGGAATCTAGTTTGATTTCCTCTTGGCTGCTGCGGTCGTGGCGCGAGGAGTCGGAAGCCGAAAAGAGCGAAACGGCAGCCGGTGATGGATTTGGTTGTGGGAGCCAAGAGGAGATGGGAGCGATCGGAGTCGGTGATGGAGCCGGTGCTGGAAGCCAAAAGGAGATGGGAATGATCGGAGTTGGTTCTGGAAGCCAAAAGGAGATGGGAACGATTGGAGTCGGTGCCGGAGCTGGTTCTGGAAGCCAAAAGGAGATGGGAACGATCGGAGCTGGTGCTGGAAGCCCAAAAGACTTTGGGAGCTGTTGGAGCCAGTGATGGAGCTGGTGTTGGAAGCAAGATAGAGATGGGAACGATCAGAGCTGGTGCTGGAGCCGGTTCTGGAAGCCAAAAGGAGATGGGAATGATCAGAGCTGGTGCTGGAGCTGGTTCTGGAAGCCAGAAAGAGATGGGAATGATTTGAGCTGGTGCTGGAGCTGGTTCTGGAAGCCAAAAGGAGATGGGAATGATCGGAGCTGGTGCTGGGGCCGGTTCTGGAAGCCACATAGAGATGGGAACGATTGGAGTCGGTGCTGGAATTGGTTCTGGAAGCCAGAAAGAGATGGGAATGATTTGAGCTGGTGCTGGAGCCGGTTCTGGAAGCCAGAAAGAGATGGGAATGATTTGAGCTGGTGCTGGAGCCGGTTCTGGAAGCCAAAAGGAGATGGGAACGATTGGAGTCTGTGCTGGAGCCAGTTCTGGAAGCCAGAAAGAGATGGGAATGATTTGAGCTGGTGCTGTAGCCGGTTCTGGAAGCCAAAAGGAGATGGGAATGATCGGAGCTGGTGCTGGACCCGGTTCTGGAAGCCACATAGAGATGGGAACGATTGGAGTTGGTGCTGGAATTGGTTCTGGAAGCCAAATAGAGATGGGAATGATCG
Source organism: Coccyzus lansbergi (assembly GCA_033558105.1). Classification (NCBI taxonomy): domain Eukaryota; kingdom Metazoa; phylum Chordata; class Aves; order Cuculiformes; family Coccyzidae; genus Coccyzus; species Coccyzus lansbergi. The sequence continues at coordinate 2,839 of JAUMJK010001391.1, forward strand.
AAGTTAGTGCTGGAGCTGGTTCTGGAAGCCAAAAGGGGATGGGAGTGATCAGAGTTGGTTCTGGAAGCCCAAAAGACTTTGGGAGCTGTTGGAGCCAGTGCTGGAGCCAATTCTGGAAGCCACATAGAGATGGGAATGATTTGAGTTGGTGCTGGAGCTGGTTCTGGAAGCCAAAAGGAGATGGGAACGATCAGAGTTGGTGCTGATTCTGGAAGCCACATAGAGATGGGAGTGATCAGAGCTGGTTCTGATTCTGGAAGCCAAAAGGAGATGGGAATGATCGGAGCTGGTGCTGGAGCTGGTTCTGGAAGCCAAAAAGAGATGGGAACGATCGGAGCTGGTGCTGGAGCCGGTTCTGGAAGCCAAAAGGAGATGGGAACGATCAGAGTTGGTTCTGGAAGCCCAAAAGACTTTGGGAGCTGTTGGAGTCGGTGCTGGAGCCGGTTCTGGAGGCCAAAAGGAGATGGGAACGATCAGAGCTGGTGCTGGACCCGGTTCTGGAAGCCAAAAGGAGATGGGAATGATCAGAGCTGGTGCTGGAGCTGGTTCTGGAATCGAAAAAGGAGATGGGAACAATCGGAGCTGGTGCTGGAGCTGGTTCTGGAAGCCAAAAAGAAACGGGAATGATGGGAGCTGGTTGTGGTGTGGGGATTCCAAGGCCAAAAGAGCGACCAGAACAGGGGTTGGCTATGCCGGAGCTATCCCATCCCGTCTCCCGGCATGTGGAAGGGTTGCCGGGATGCAGCCGTGCGGTCGTGGCCAGATCCTTGGCTTTTGGCAGGAGGGAATGGCAAAAAAATCCCGCGGGAAGGCGACACGCGGCCTCCTCCTTTCTTCAGGAGCCTTTGAGGCTGCGCCTGGTGGCGTCTGGGGAGCGATCCGAGCGATTTGGGGTCTTCAGCTCCTCCACGTGGCGGGATCTGATCCTCCTCCCTCTTTCCCCGCAGGCTGCAGGACTTGGAGAGGGATGAAGACAACCTGAGCGAGAAGGTGAGTGTCCTCATGGAGAATCACGAGGTTGGGAAGGACCCAGTGGATCGTGGAGTCCAACCAGCCCCATCGATCACTGACCCATGTCCCTCAGCACCTCGGCCACCCGTCCCTTAAACCCTCCAGGGAAGGGGAATCAACCCCCTCCCTCTTCCAGCACCTTTTCCATGAAGACTTTTTCCCTCCTGTCCATCCTGAGCCTCCCCTGGTGGAGCTTGAGGCCATTCCCTCTGGCCTGTCCCCTGGCCCTTGGCAGAAGAGCTCAGCTCCCTCCTCTCCACGAGCTCCTTGCAGGGAGAGAGCAATGAGGTCTCCCCTCAGGCTCCTCTTCTCCAGGCTGAGCCCCCCCAGCTCTCTCAGACGCTCCTCTTCTTCTCCAGCCCCTTCCCCAGCTTCCTTCCCTTCTCCAGACGTTCTCCAGCCCCTCAAGGTCTTTCTTGGAGTGAAGGACCCAGCACTGACCCCAGGATTCGAGGTTTGGTCTCACCAGGTTGACAAGAACCTCCCTGGCTCCTTTAGGAACTTCTAGGACCCTTCTCACACCCCCAGGAACCCTCTAGAGCCTCCTGGAACCCTTTAGGGCCTTCTAGGCCCTGCTGGCCACACCATGGCTGCTCCAAGCCAAGATGACCTTGACCTCCTTGGCCTTCTTAGCCACCTGGTTGGCTCCTCTTCCCCCAACCCCCCCAGGTCCTTCTCCTCCAGGCCCTTTCCAGCCAGACTTCTCCTGGGCTGGAGCTGCTCAGGGTTGTTATGCCCCAAGTTCCTGCTCCAACCTCATCCCCTTTGCTCTCAGCCCATGGATCCAAGCAGCTCCCATCCCTCTGGAGAACCTCCAACCCCTCCAGCAGATCCCCCCAGCTCTGGGTCACCCCCAGACTCTTCTCCTAGTGTTGAGCTGCTCAGGGTTGTTGTGCCCCAAGTTCCTGCTCTGACCTCATCCCCTTTGCTCTCAGCCCATGGATCCGACCAGCTCCCATCCCTGGACCACTGGGCTGAGACCAGCGGCGTGAGGTTTGGAGCCTAAAGAGACACCAAACCCAACGAAGAAGCGTTACCACCACCACCTCCTAAGCTCCGTTCCCTCTGTTCCCACAGGAATGCGTCAAGGAGAAGCTGAGCCTCATCCATGGTTTCCTCCAGGCCGACGTCCAGAAACAGCTGAATGAGCTGGAAACCAAACTCCGCTGTAAGGAGCTATCGGAGGTGAGCCCCTCGATTTTCATAGAATCATAGAACAACCAGGTTGGAAGAGACCCATCGGATCATCGAGTCCAACCATTCCTATCAAACACTAACCCATGTCCCTCAAGACCTCATCCACCCGTCCCTTAAACCCCTCCAGGGAAGGGGAATCAACCACCTCCCTGGGCAGCCTATTCCAATGCCCAATGACCCTTTCTGTGAAAAACTTCCTCCTAATCTCCAGCCTAAATCTCCCCTGGTGGAGCTTGAGGCCATTCCCTCTTGTCCTGTCCCCTGTCCCTTGGGAGAAGAGCCCAGCTCCCTCCTCTCCACAACCTCCTCTCAGGTAGTTGTAGAGAGTAATGAGGTTTTGATGGCTTGGGCCACCTTCCTGGCTTGTCCTGGTTGCTCCTCCTGGATTCTGATGCTTTCTCCCACGTCCTTCCTTCCCAGGAGCGATACTTGGCCAAGGTGAAGGCCCTGCTGCACCAGGAGCTGTCGTCGGAGAACGGGAAGGCGGGGCTGCTGCTGCCGGCGTCCAACGGCTGCGCCAAGAACGGCGCCTACGGAAGCGATGAGGACTCGGAGCGAGCGGGACCCGACGGCGAAGAGGACAGCGCCATGGAAATGGAGGAAGCCGCCACCTCTTCCTCCTCGTCGCCGCTGGTCCCCACGCCGCGGCCGCGCAAGGCCAGGAGGAGCCGCTCCAGCCGGGAGAACAAAAGTAACGGCGATTCCTGGGGGGATTCCATCAGGAAGGGGCTTGGGATCTGCTTGGCTTGGTCTAGGGCGGAGGGAGAGGAGATGGGAGGGTGATCCGGGATGGTGAGAGGATGGGAGGGTGATCCGGGATGGTGAGAGCCATGGAGAAGAGGTTGGATGTTGATATGAGATGATGGGATGGAGGGAGAGGAGATGGGATGATGGTACAAAATGTTGGGATGGAGGGAGAGGAGGTGGAGTGATGATCTGGGATGGTGGGAGCTATAGAGAAGAGATGGGATGATGATAGGATGATGCTGGAGGGTCGGGAGGCTCTGCAAAGGGACCTAAACAGGCTGGAGCGCTGGGCAGTGTCCAATGGCATGAGGTTTAACACGGCCAAATGTCGTGTCCTGCACTTGGGGCACAACAACCCTGAGCAGAGCTCCAGACTGGGAGAAGTCTGGCTGGAAAACTGCCAGGAGGAGAGGGACCTGGGGGGGTTGGTCAACAGCCAACTGAACATGAGCCAGCAATGTGCCCAGGGGGCCAAGAAGGCCAAGGGCATCTTGGCTTGGATCAGAAATGGTGTGAGCAGCAGGGCCAGGGAGGTTCTTCTCCCTCTGGACTCAGCACTGGTGAGGCTGCTCCTTGAATCCTGTGTTGAGTTGTGGGCCCCTCAGCACAAGAAGGATGTTGAGGCTCTGGAGAGAGTCCAGAGAAGAGCAACGAGGCTGGTGAAGGGGCTGGAGAACAGGCCCTATGAGGAGCAGCTGAGAGAGCTGGGGGGGTTTCTCCTGGAGAAGAGGAGGCTGAGAGGAGACCTCATTGCTCTCTACAACTCTCTGAGAGGAGGTTGTAGAGAGGAGGGAGCTGGGCTCTTCTCCCAAGGGACAGGGAACAGGACGAGAGGGAATGGCCTCAAGCTCCACCAGGGGAGATTTAGGCTGGAGATTAGGAGGAAGTTTTTCCCAGAAAGGGTCATTGGGCATTAGAACAGGCTGCCCAGGGAGGGGGTTGATTCCCCTTCCCTGGAGGTGTTTAAGGGACGGGTGGATGAGGACATGGGTTAGTGTTTGCTTGGAATGGTTGGACTCGATGATCTGATGGGTCTCTTCCAACCTGGTTGTTCTCTGATTCTATGATTCTGTGATAGGAGATGATGGGATGGAGGGAGAGGTGATGGGATGATGGTCTAGGATGGTGGGAACCATGGAGAAGAGATGGGATGATGATAGGAGATGATGGGATGGAGGGAAAGGAGATGGGATGATGATAGGAGATGTTGGGATGGAGGGAGAGGAGATGGGATGATGGTCTAGGATGGTGGGAGCCATGGAGAAGAGATGGGATGATGGGGCTTTTGGAGGATGGGAAGACTCCTCACCGTTAACGCGACCCCCTTTCCACCTTCCCACCAGAGTCTCCGGCCAGTTCCCGGGTCACCCGAAGCTCCGGCCGACAGCCGTCCATCCTCAGCATCTTCTCCAAAGGGTCAGTGCTGGGATTGGGGTCTCCACCTCCTTTCCCACCTCACACAGGAACCTTCCTCCTCCTCCTCCCTTCTCTTCCTCTTCTTCTTCTTCTTGGTCCTCCTCCTCCTCTTCTTCGTCCTCCTCTTGTTCTTCTTCTTCCTCCTCCTCCTCTTGTTCTTCCTCCTCCTCCTCTTGTTCTTTGATTCCAAATCATGGTTATTCCCAAAAAGAGGGGCCTGGTCCCCCACGCTTGGTGTTGGCTCCATGGATCGATCCCTCGTTCTTCCGTCCCGGCAGGTCCAACAAACGGAAATCGGAGGAGGTCAACGGGGAAGTGAAGCAGGAGGTGATGAACGTGGAGAAGGAGGAAGAGGAGCTGGAGGAGAAGGTTTGTGCCGCCCTCTTTGGCCGTTTTGCTGGGCCGAGCGCCGCGTCCGCCCTGCTCTCCAGCCTCTCCTCACGTCTCTCTCTTTCTCCTTCAAGGAGCAAGAGGAGAAGAGGATGAAAATGGAAACCAAAGACGGGTGAGGAGGACGGAGCACGTTCCCTGCTCGGTTTTGGGGACCTGGTGGAGGCCGTGACGCTCCTCATCCTCATCCCCTTGTGTTTCCTTTCCCTCCAGGACGGAGCCGAAAGATGAAATCACTCAGGTTAAACCCCCAACGCCTGCTCGAGTAAGTCCCTTCACCTCCATCTCGGCATCTCAAAGGGCTTTTTCGGTGCTTTGAGCTCTTCCAAAGAGCCCTTGGGCTTCCCCAAAGGTGGTTGAGGAACTGTGAAGGAAGGTGAAGCTGGTTGGGGATGAGGACTTGTTAGAAAAGCCTCCCCAGGAGCTCTGCATCCAATCTGGTGTTGAAGGCCTGGTTGGATGAGGCTTGGAGCAGCCTTGGAGCAACAAGTTTGCAGATGACACTAAGCTGGGTGGAAGTGTGGATCTGCTGGAGGGTCGGGAGGCTCTGCAAAAGGACCTAAACAGGCTGGATCCATGGGCTGAGTCCAGTGGGATGAGGATTAACGCGGCCAAATGCCGAGTCTTGCACTTGGGGCACAACAACCCTGAGCAGAGCTCCAGACTGGGAGAAGTCTGGCTGGAAAACTGCCAGGAGGAGAGGGACCTGGGGGGGTTGGTCAACAGTGACTGACCATGAGGCAGCAGTGTGCCCAGGGGGCCAAGAAGGCCAATGGCATCCTGGCTTGGATCAGAAATGGTGTGACCAGCAGGGCCAGGGAGGTGATTCTCCCTCTGGACTCAGCTCTGGTGAGGTCACTCCTTGAATCCTGTGTTGAGTTGTGGGCCCCTCAGCACCAGAAGGATGTTGAGGCTCTTGAGAGAGTCCAGAGAAGAGCAACAAAGCTGGTGAAGGGGCTGGAGAACAGGCCCTATGAGGAGCGGCTGAGAGAGCTGGGGGGGTTTATCCTGGAGAAGAGGAGACTTAAAGGAGACCTCATTGCTCTCTCCAACTACCTGAAAGGAGGTTGAGGAGAGGAGGGAGCTGGGCTCTTCTCCCAAGGGACAGGGGACAGGACAAGAGGGAATGGCCTCAAGCTCCACCAGGGGAGATTTAGGCTGGAGATTAGGATGAAGTTTTTCCCAGAAAGGGTCATTGGGCATTGGAATAGGCTGCCCAGGGAGGTGGTTGATTCCCCTTCCCTGGAGGTGTTTAAGGCACAGGTGGATGAGGTCTTGAGGGACATGGGTTAGTGTTTGATAGGAATGGTTGGACTCAATGATCCGATGGGTCTCTTCCAACCTGCTTGTTCTATGATTCTATGATTCTAACGAATGGGGAAGGAGCAAGTAAGGACAATGACGTCTCCTTTGCCTTGTAGACCACCCCTCCCAAGTGCGTTGACTGCAGACAGTACCTCGACGACCCCGACCTCAAGTTCTTCCAGGGGGATCCGGACGATGCCGTAAGAGATTTCCTGCTTGGGTGGCTCTGGGGAGACGCGTTGGGCTGCGGGGAGTGGACCTCAAACTTCTCTTCGCTTCCCCGAGCAGCTGGAGGAGCCGGAAATGCTGACGGACGAGCGATTGTCCCTCTTCGATGCCAATGAAGACGGGTTCGAGAGCTACGAGGACCTGCCCCAGCACAGAGTCACCTCTTTTAGGTAAGAGATAAGATGGAGCCGTGGACTGGAGGGCTGGAAGGGTCTAGAGAGGGATTGGGAGAGGTTGGAACCATGGATGGAGAGCAGGAAGGATCTGGAGAGGGATCAGGATCCATGACTGGAGAGCAGGAAGGATCTAGAGAGGGATCAGACCAGATTCTACGGAACGAGGCTGGAAAATCCCACCAACCCCTCTGGCTAACGCCCCTGCCCTGTCCCTCCCCAGCGTCTACGACAAGCGAGGTCACTTGTGCCCCTTCGACACCGGCCTCATCGAGAGGAACATCGAGCTGTACTTCAGCGGCGTCGTGAAGCCCATCTACGACGATAACCCTTGTCTGGACGGTGAGTTCCACCCCGAAGAACCTCACGAGATGCTGAGATGTGAAGAATGAAGTTGGGTCCAGGTGGTGCTTTCTCAGCCCCAACTCTTAGGTTTGGGTGGTTTTTTTTTGAGGTTGAGGTTGGTGTTTTCTTGCTTGCAGGTGGCGTAAGAGCCAAGAAGTTGGGTCCCATCAACGCCTGGTGGATCACGGGGTTCGATGGAGGGGAGAAGGCCTTGATAGGCTTCACCACAGGTGAGCGAGGGGGCGGTCGGGCTCAGGTTTGAGGTCTCGACCGTGTTGTTTGGATAGGGAAGGAGCTTGATTTGGCTTCGTGGCCTTTGCCGCAGCCAGAAGCTGAAAAGAGGAGAGGTTGAGATGAGGTCTTGAGGGACTTGGTTTAGTGTTTGATAGGAATGGTTGAACTAGAAGATCCAATGGGTCTCTTCCAACCTGGTTGTTCTCTGATTCTATGATTCTAAATCTTGTTGAATTTCCTGGTTTTTTTTGTTTTTTCCTCCTGGGCAGCGTTTGCCGACTACATCCTGATGGAGCCCAGCGAGGAGTACGCCCCCATCTTCGCCCTCATGCAAGAGAAGATCTACATGAGCAAAATCGTCGTCGAGTTCCTCCAGAACAACCGCGACGTCAGCTACGAGGACCTGCTCAACAAAATCGAGGTGAGACCATCCGACGGCGCAATCGGGGGGGTCGGGAGGCGGCTTTGTCTTCCTCTCCTTTGACCCAAACCCAACCCAACCACCGCCCCCCTCCTCCCCGACTCCTCGTAGACCACGGTGCCGCCCGCGGGGCTCAACTTCAACCGCTTCACAGAGGACTCGCTCCTGCGACACGCCCAGTTCGTGGTGGAGCAGGTGGAGAGCTACGACGAAGCCGGCGACAGCGACGAACCCCCCGTCCTCATCACCCCCTGCATGAGGGACTTGATCAAGTTGGCCGGAGTCACCTTGGGCAAGAGGTGAGGCCTGCGGGGGATGTCCCCTCTTTGCGGGGAATTGGCCGAGGGAAAGTGGTTTAGTTTCCATCCATGAAGGTGTTCAAACCACGTGGAGATGTGGCACCCGGTGAGGGCAAAACCTCGAATCCTGGGGTCACTCGTGGGGCTCTCCCCACCAGAATCATAGAATCATAGAATCATAGAAGAAGGACCTGGAGGCTCTGGAGCGAGTGCAGGGAAGAGCAATGGAGCTGGGGAAGGGGCTGGAGAAGAAGCTGAGGGACACGGGTCGGTGATTGATGGGGATGGTTGGACTCCATGATCCGCTGGGTCTCTTCCCAACCTGGTGATTCTCTGATTCTTCTCACCCACAGTTTGGTTGTCTGGGGGTATTGGGCTGGTGGTTGAACTGGATGAGCTTAGAGGTCTTTTCCAACCTAAATGATTCCTTCATCATGTGAGTCTATGTCTCCTTGGGGTTCCTTGGAGTTCCTTGGGTTCCTTGAGTCATTGAATCCACAGCTCCTTGGGTTCCTCAGCTCCACAGTTCCTTGGGTTCCTCCAGTCCTTGGTTCTATCCTTCCAGGAGGAACATGGCAGGTTGGTCACCTTTGCCCAGGGAGTCCTTCTGGGAAAAACCTTTTCCTCCTTCCTGGTTAGGATTTAGACTTGGTGGCATGGGAAGCCCTGGGAGATTGGCTGCGAAATCCTCCTCCAACCAGCAAAGCCCTCAGCCTCATAGAATCATAGAAGAACCAGGTTGGAAGAGACCCATCGGGTCATCGAGTCCAACCATTCCTATCGAACACTAAACCAAGTCCCTCAGCAACTCATCTACCTGTGCCTTAAACACCTCCAGGGAAGGGGAATCAACCACCTCCCTGGGCAGCCTGTTGCGATGCCCAATGACCCTTTCTGGGAAAAACTTCCTCCTAATCTCCAGCCTAAACCTCCCCTGGTGGAGCTTGAGGCCATTCCCTCTCAGCCTGTCCCTTGGGAGAAGAGCCCAGCTCCCTTCTCTCCACAACCTCCTTTCAGGGAGTTGGAGAGAGCAATGAGGTCTCCTCTCAGCCTCCTCTTCTCCAGGATAAACCCCCCCAGCTCTCTCAGCCGCTCCTCATAAGGCCTGTTCTCCAGCCCCTTCACCAGCCTCGTGGCTCTTCTCTGGACTCTCTCCAGAGCCTCAACATCCTTCTTGTGCTGAGGGGCCCAGAGCTGAACACAGGATTTGAGGTTTGGTCTCACCAGTGCTGAGTCCGAAGAACCTCCCTGGCCCTGCTGGTCACACCATTTCTGATCCAAGCCAAGATGCCCTTGGCCTTCTTGGCCACCTGGGCACACTGCTGGCTCATGGTCAGTAGCTGTCGACCAATACTCCCTGGTCCTTCTCCTCCAGGCAGTTTCCAACCAGACTTCTCCCAGTCTGGAGCTCTGCTCAGGGTTGTTGTGTCAGCCTTGTGGGAGAAGAGGTGTTGGCTTGGGTCCCCGGAGCTCGGCTTCGCTCCTTGTCCTCCTCTGGCATCTCCTGGGTTCCTGAACCAACCGTGAGACCTTCCGTGAGCCTCTTGGGATGCTCCTCGGCTGCTTCTTCTCCGAAGAACCTCTCCGGGTGCTGGTCTGGGGTCCCCTCTCACCGCTGTCCCCTTGTTTGCAGGCGAGCCGTGCGGCGTCAGGCCATCCGGCACCCGACCAAGATCGACAAGGACAAGGGGCCCACCAAGGCCACCACCACCAAGCTGGTGTACCTCATCTTCGACACCTTCTTCTCGGAGCAGATCGAGAAAGACGAGAGAGAAGACGACAAGGAGAACGCCACGAAGCGCCGGCGCTGCGGGGTCTGCGAGGTAACCGAGGGAGCTGGTGGCATAGGGGGAACCCGTCCACCTCCATCCTCCCCGATCCCCTTTCTAGGGTTGGTTCCTGGGGGGTTTGGAAGCGATTTCCTGAGGGTCTCCCTGGTTGGAACTGGAACAGAAGACCTGGTTGGTCTTCTCCTGCTTGGAACATCTCCGCCGCGTCTTCCTTCTCCAGGTTTGCCAACAGCCGGAGTGCGGCAAGTGCAAGGCCTGCCAGAACATGGTGAAGTTCGGAGGCAGCGGCCGGAGCAAACAAGCCTGTTTGCAGAGGAGGTGAGTCTTCTCCGGCCGTGACGGTGCCTTCAACCCCCAAGTCCTTTTCCCTTCTTGGAGAGAGGGGAACGTGGTCCCTGCGCTGAATCTACCTCCTTTTTTTTTTTCTACCTGCTTGGGTAGAAAACTGGTTGGCTGGAGGGCCCAGAGAGTGCTGGGAAATGGGGTTAAGTCCACCTGGAGGCTCCAAGTGGTGTCCCCAGGGCTCAGGGCTGGGTCCAGCCCTATTCAATGTCTTCATCAATGACCTGGATGAAGGCATCGAGTGCTCCCTGAGCAAGTTTGCAGATGACACTGAGCTGGGGGGAAGTGTGGATCTGCTGGAGGGTCGGGAGGCTCTGCAAAGGGACCTGAACAGGCTGGATCCATGGGCTGAGCCCAACGGGATGAGGTTTAACACGGCCAAATGCCGAGTCCTGCACTTGGGGCACAACAACCCTGAGCAGAGCTCCAGACTGGGAGAAGTCTGGCTGGAAAACTGCCAGGAGGAGAGGGACCTGGGGGGGTTGGTCGACAGCGACTGACCATGAGGCAGCAGTGTGCCCAGGGGGCCAATAAGGGCAAGGGCATCTTGGCTTGGATCAGAAATGGTGTGACCAACAGGGCCAGGGAGGTTCTTCTCCCTCTGGACTCAGCGCTGGTGAGGCTGCTCCTTGAATCCTGTGTTGAGTTGTGGGCCCCTCAGCACAAGAAGGATGTTGAGGCTCTGGAGAGAGTCCAGAGAAGAGCAACGAGGCTGGTGAAGGGGCTGGAGAACAGAACCTATGAGGAGCGTCTGAGAGAGCTGGGGGGGTTTATCCTGGAGAAGAGGAGGCTGAGAGGAGACCTCATTGCTCTAACTCCCTGAGAGGAGGTTGTGGAGAGGAGGGAGCTGGGCTCTTCTCCCAAGGGACAGGGGACAGGACGAGAGGGAATGGCCTCAAGCTCCACCAGGGGAGGTTTAGGCTGGAGATTAGGAGGAAGTTTTTCCCAGAAAGGGTCATTGGGCATTGGAATAGGCTGCCCAGGGAGATGGTTGATTCCCCTTCCCTGGAGGTGTTTAAGGGTCGGGTGGCTGAGGTGCTGAGGGACATGGGTTAGTGTTTGATGGGAATGGTTGGACTCGATGATCTGATGGGTCTCTTCCAACCTGGTTGTTCTATGATTTTATGAATCCTTGGCTCTCCAGGTGCCCCAACCTGGCCGTGCGGGAAGCCGACGAGGACGAGGAGGTGGACGACAACATCCCCGAGATGCCGTCGCCCAAGAAGATGCTGCAAGGCAAGAAGAAGAAGCAGAACAAGAGCCGCATCTCCTGGGCTGGGGAGCCCATCAAGGTGAGGATGGGCAGGTTCCTGCTCCGCTGCTGGGGTTGGGATCCGGTGGGAGGTGTCCCTGCCCCTGGGGGTGGGACTGGGTGGCCTTTGAGGTCCCTTCCGACCCAACCCGACTGTTCGGTGACTCCACAGAGCGATGGGAAGAAGGATTATTACCAGAAGGTCTGCATCGACTCGGAGACGTTGGAGGTGGGAGACTGTGTGTCCGTCAGCCCAGATGATCCCACCAAACCCCTCTACCTCGCCAGGTTGGTGCTGGAGGGGGACAAATGGGGTCTTCGTGGGCTTCAGAAAGGCCTTTGAGGCGGTTTCTCCCAGCATTCTGCTTCGGAAACTGTGACCTCGGGCCTGGAGAGGCCAGCGCTCTCCTGGGTGGAAAACTGGTTGGCTGGAGGGCCCAGAGAGTGGTGGGAGATGGAGTTAACTCCGAGCGGTGTCCCCAGGGCTCAGTGCTGGGTTCTGCTTAATGTCTTCATCACCGACCTGGATGAAGGCCTCGAGGGCACCCGGAGAGAGTTTGGGGGTGACCCGGAGCTGGGTTGGAGCTGCTGGAGGGGTTGGAGGTTCTCCAGAGGGATGGGAGCTGCTTGGATCCATGGGCTGAGAGCAAAGGGGCTGAGGTTGGAGCAGGAACTTGGGGCACAACAACTCTGAGCAGCTCCAGCCCAGGAGAAGTCTGGCTGGAAAGGGCCTGGAGGAGGAGGCCCTGGGGGGGTTGGGTGAAGAGGAGCCAACCAGGTGGCCAAGAAGGCCAAGGGCAGCTTGGCCTGGAGCAGCCACATTGTGGCCAGCAGGGCCTAGAAGGCCCTAAAGGGGTCCCAGGAGGCTCTAGAGGGTTCCTGGGGGTGCGAGAAGGGTCCTAGAAGTTCCTAAAGGAGCCAGAGAGGTTCTTGTCAACCTGGTGAAGCCAGACCTGGAATCCTGGGGTCATTCATCCCCACCAGAAGGATGTTGAGAAGGCCAAGAAGGCCAAGGGCATCTCATCTCTTGCTGGGGTGGGAATGGCTGATGGTCCCATTTGGAGAACCTTCACTGGGGCTGTTTGAGGATTCTCTCACAAAGCTTGGAGCACCTCAACCAGGATCTGGCATCCTGCCTTGTATCAGAAATGGTGTGACCAGCAGGGCCAGGGAGGTGATTCTCCCTCTGGACTCAGCACTGGTGAGGCTGCTCCTCGAATCCTGTGTTCAGTTCTGGTCCCTTCAGCACAAGAAGGATGTTGAGGCTCTGGAGAGAGTCCAGAGAAGAGCAACGAGGCTGGTGAAGGGGCTGGAGAACAGGCCCTATGAGGAGCGGCTGAGAGAGCTGGGGGTGTTGAGGCTGGAGAAGAGGAGGCTGAGAGGAGACCTCATTGCTCTCTCCAACTCCCTGAAAGGAGGTTGTGGAGAGGAGGGAGCTGGACTCTTCTCCCAAGGGACAGGGGACAGGACAAGAGGGAATGGCCTCAAGCTCCACCAGGGGAGATTTAGGCTGGAGATTAGGAGGAAGTTTTTCCCAGAAAGGGTCATTGGGCATTGGAACAGGCTGCCCAGGGAGGTGGTTGATTCCCCTTCCCTGGAGGTGTTTAAGGGACGGGTGGATGAGGTGCTGAGGGACATGGGTTAGTGTTTGATAGGAATGGTTGGACTCGATGATCCAATGGGTCTCTTCCAACCTGGCTGTTCTATGATTCTATGATTCCATGATCTCCCCCACGCGGGTTCCTCCCTCCTCAGGGTGACAGCCATGTGGGAGGACAGCAGTGGGCAGATGTTCCACGCCCACTGGTTCTGCCCCGGCTCGGACACCGTCCTGGGAGCCACCTCGGACCCTCTGGAACTCTTCCTGGTGGACGAGTGCGAGGACATGCAGCTCTCCTACATCCACGGCAAGGTCAACGTCATCTACAAGCCGCCCTCGGAGAACTGGTCCATGGAGGTGGGTGGTGGCCTGGCAGGTCCTGGATGTTCCGAGGGAGGCGACGGTGACGCCGACGATCCCTGTGTCAACCTGTCTTTTCCTAGCAGGGGGGGCTGGACATGGAGATCAAGATGGTGGAAGACGACGGGAGGACCTACTTCTACCAGATGTGGTACGACCAGGAATACGCTCGGTTCGAGTCCCCACCCAAGACTCAACCCACCGAGGACAACAAATACAAGTGAGTGTGCGTTGGGCCTCATCTCCTGTGATCTGCTCTTCCCGAAAGAGGTCGAGGAACCTTCCAGAAGCACCATCGAGATCTACCTCAACACCCTCTGCCATCCTTCTGTCCCACAGGTTCTGCATGAGCTGCACGAGGTTGGACGAGGTGAGGCAGAAGGAGATCCCCAAGGTGGCCGAACCCCTGGAAGAAAGCGATGGGAAGATGTTCTACGCAGTGGCCACCAAGAACGGGGTGCAGTACCGGCTGGGAGATGGCGTCTACCTCCTGCCGGATGCCTTCTCCTTCAGGTTGGTGCTCACAGAGGGAGCTGGAAGCGTTTCTTGGGGTGATCCCGGGTCAGGGGGTTGGGAGCAGAGGACACATTGCTGGAGGCCAGTGACAAGTGGTGTCCCCAGGGCTCAGTGCTGGGTCCAGCCCTGGTCACTGTCTTCGTCAATGACCTGGATGAAGGCATCAAGTACTCCCTTAGCAAGTTTGCAGATGACACTAAGCCGGGTGGAAGTGTCGATGTGCTGGAGGGTTGGGAGGCTCCAAAGCCTCATAGAATCATAGAACAACCAGGTTGGAAGAGACCCATCAGATCATCGAGTCCAACCATTCCCATCAAACACTAACTCATGTCCCTCAGCACCTCGTCCACCCGTCCCTTAAACACCTCCAGGGAAGGGGAATCAACCATCTCCCTGAGCAGCCTGTTCCAATGCCCAATGACCCTTTCCGTGAAAAACTTCCTCTTAATCTCCAGCCTAAACCTCCCCTGGTGGAGCTTGAGGCCATTCCCTCTTGTCCTGTCCCCTGTCCCTTGGCAGAAGAGCCCAGCTCCCTCCTCTCCACAACCTCCTTTCAGGGAGTTGTAGAGAGCAATGAGGTCTCCTCTCAGCCTCCTCTTCTCCAGGAAAACACCCCCAGCTCTCTCAGCTGCTCCTCATAGGGCCTGTTCTCCAGCCCCTTCACCAGCTTCGTTGCTCTTCTCTGGACTCTCTCCAGAGCCTCAACATCCTTCTTGTGCTGAGGGGCCCACAACTCAACACAGGATTCAAGGAGCAGCCTCACCAGTGCTGAGTCCAGAGGGAGAATCACCTCCCTGGCCCTGCTGCTCACACCATTTCTGATCCAAGCCAAGATGCCCTTGGCCTTCTTGGCCCCCTGGGCACACTGCTGGCTCATGGTCAGTCGCTGTCGACCAACCCCCCCAGGTCCCTCTCCTCCTGGCAGTTTTCCAGCCAGACTTCTCCCAGTCTGGAGCTCTGCTCAGGGTTGTTGTGCCCCAAGTGCAGGACTCGGCATTTGGCCGTGTTAAACCTCATCCCATTGGACTCTGTCCATGGATCCAGCCTGTTTAAGTCCCTTTGGAGCCTCCTGACCCTCCAGCAGATCAACATTTCCACCCAGCTTAGTGTCATCTGCACGAATCCTTCTGGCCAAGTTGTTTTGGGGCAAGAAACACCTCAGCGTGAGGCGAGGGAGGTTTGGGGCCCACCCTTGCTAGGAGAGCCAGAAGGAAGCACCGTGGTAGGAGGAGAGTCTTGGTTTCTGGGGGAAAACGAGACGTCCCCAACCTTCTCCCTTCCCTCCTCTTCCTCCCCAGCGTGAAACCCGCCAGCCCGGCCAAGCGCCCCAAGAAGGAGGCGGTGGACGAGGACCTCCACCCCGAGCACTACCGCAAGTACTCGGAGTACATCAAGGGCAGCAACTTGGACGCTCCCGACCCCTATCGCGTGGGCCGCATCAAGGAGATCTTCTGCAACATCCGCAGCAACGGGAAACCCAATGAGGCCGACATCAAACTGCGCATCTGCAAGTTCTACAGGTGAGTCGGGGTCCTTCCGAGGTCTTGGGGGACACGGGAGGAGCTCCACACCGTTGGCTCAAGGTGGTTGTGGAGCTGCTGGAGGTGGTTGGTTGTGGAGCTGCTCGAGGGGTTAGTGGAGCTCCCGGAGGTAGTTGTGGAGCTCCCAGAGGTGTTTGTGGAGCTCCTGGAGGCGTTTGCTTGTGGAGCTCCTGGAGGTGTTTGCTTGTGGAGCTCCTGGATGTGGCCCAAGGAGCTGGATTCCTTGAGGACCACAATGTGCTGGGTTGGGAAGAGGAGGGTTGGGGTTGGTGGCAGAGACTCTGGAAGCCTGTGACCAGCAGCATCCCCAGGATCAGTCCTGGGCTCAGTCTTGGCCAACCTCTTGGACCAACCTCAATTCCAGCTCTGGGTTGGGTGGAGGACAGATTGGGAGCAGCTCTGAGGAGAAGGACTTCTTGGGGGTTGCTAGGGGAGGAGGAGAAGCTCAACGTGAGCTGCTAAAGTGCCTGGAAAACCCCAACCTCCTTCTCTGGAGGGATCCAAACCCACGTGGATCCTGATCCTGCGTGTGGCTGACCCTCCGTCCTCTGAGAAGGCCCCAAAGTTTCCTTTGGGATGACCTAAATCCTTCGAGGTGTTTGCTTGTGGAGCTCCTGGAGGTGTTTGCTTGTGGAGCTCCTGGACGTGTTTGCTTGTGGAGCTCCTGGAGGTGTTTGCTTGTGGAGCTCCTGGAGGTGTTTGCTTGTGGAGCTCCTGGAGGTGTTTGCTTGTGGAGCTCCTGGAAGTGTTTGTTTGTGGAGCTCCTGGAGGTGTTTGCTTGTGGAGCTCCTGGAGGTGTTTGCTTGTGGAGCTGCTCAAGGTGCTTGTGGAGCTCCCGGAGGTGCTCGTGGAGCTGCTGGAGGTGTTTGTGGAGCTCCTGAAGGTGCTGAGCCGGCGCCGAGCGCAGCCGGAAGAGACCTCCAAGGAGATTGGACCAGGGCGGGAGGTTCCTTCTCTGATCCAGGTTGGGTTCTGTTTCCCCGTAGACCCGAAAACACCCACAAGTCAATGAAGGCCACCTACCACGCCGACATCAACCTCCTCTACTGGAGCGACGAGGAGGCCACGGTGGACTTCCACGCCGTGCAGGGTCGCTGCACCGTGGTCTACGGAGAAGACCTGACCGAGAGCATCCAGGACTACTCGGCCGGTGGGCTTGACCGGTTCTACTTCTTGGAGGTGAGCAAGGTGGGATGGAAGGTGTGTGGAGGGTGTCCCTGGGGGTGTCACGGGGTAGACCTGGATGCTGTGTCTCTCCCATTGTGAGTGTGGAGGAGACGTAGCTTGGTGGAGCCTCCTGGATGGTCTTGAGGGACCTGGAGAGGTGGGACCAGATCAAACTCGTGAGGTTCAACAAGGCCAAGGTCCTCCAGCAGGAACCCAAAGGGCCACTTGGGGCAATCCCAAAGGCATCTAGGCTGGAGCAGCCCTGAGGAGAAGGACTTGGGGGGCAGGAGGAGGAGGAGAAGCTCCCCAGGAGCTGGCAACAAAATCCAACTGTGGCCTGGGCTGCATCCAAACCTGTGGGAGCTTCAGGGAGGGGGAGGATTCTGCTCCTCTGCTCCCTTCTCCTGAAACCAAACCTGGAGTCCTGAGTCCAGTTCTGGGTCCTCAGCCCAGGAAAGACGTGGAGCTGGTGGAGCGAATCCAGAGGAGGCCACGGAGATGGTGTGAGGGCTGGAGAACCTCCCATCCAAGGAGAGGCTGAGGGAGAGTTGGGCTTGTTCAGCCTGGAGGAGGCTCTGGGGAAACCTCGGAGCTGCTTCCAGGATGGAAAAGGGCTCCAAGGAAGCTTCCAGGTTGCCCAGAGCAGTGGCTGCTCCATCCCTGGAGGGGTTCAAGGGCAAGTTGGATGGGGCTTGGAGCCCCTGATCCAGAGGGAGGTGTCCCTGCTCCTGGCAGGAGGTTGGATGGGTTTGGAGGTCCCTTCCAACCCAACCCATCCCATCCCATCCCATGATTCTATGAGCGAAATACAGAGGAAGCTTTAATCTGAGGGTCACCAGAAGCTGGTGGCGACAGTCGCTCCCGATGGACCTCGGGGTGGCCTCCTTAGCTCCCCGAAGGGATGGAGAGGGACACGATGGACCCTCCGCGTCTCCTTCCCTTTGGCTTTGCAGCTCGGATGCCGTCTCTGAGCTGGAGAAGCTCATTGTCTTGATGTGTTCCCAACCCTTTCTCTTCCCCAGGCCTACAACGCCAAAACCAAGAGCTTCGAAGATCCCCCCAACCACGCTCGGAGCTCCGGCAACAAAGGGAAAGGGAAGGGGAAAGGGAAAGGTGAGTCTGGTTGAGTGGAGAGAGGCTCTTGGGAGGGTGGGTGACCCCTTCTGCTCTCCGTCAGGATGGTCTCCAGCTCCCTTGAAGGCACCTCAGCTTTTCCAAAGGAACTTTGCTTGCAGAGCTCCAGACTGGGAGAAGTCTGGCTGGAAAACTGCCAGGAGGAGAGGGACCTGGGGGGGTTGGTCGACAGCGACTGACCATGAGCCAGCAGTGTGCCCAGGGGGCCAAGAAGGCCAAGGGCATCTTGGCTTAGATCAGAAATGGTGTGAGCAGCAGGGCCAGGGAGGTTCTTCTCCCTCTGGACTCAGCACTGGGGAGGCTGCTCCTTGAATCCTGTGTTGAGTTGTGGGCCCCTCAGCACAAGAAGGATGTTGAGGCTCTGGAGAGAGTCCAGAGAAGAGCCACGAAGCTGGTGAAGGGGCTGGAGAACAGGCCCTATGAGGAGCGGCTGAGAGAGCTGGGGGGGTTTATCCTGGAGAAGAGGAGGCTGAGAGGAGACCTCATTATTCTCTCCAACTCCCTGAAAGGAGGTTGTGGAGAGGAGGGAGCTGGGCTCTTCTCCCAAGGGACAGGGGACAGTACAAGAGGGAATGGCCTCAAGCTCCACCAGGGGAGATTTAGGCTGGAGATTAGGAGGAGGTTTTTCACGGAAAGGGTCATTGGGCATTGGAATAGGCTGCCCAGGGAGGGGGTTGATTCCCCTTCCCTGGAGGTGTTTAAGGGACGGGTGGATGAGGTCCTGAGGGACATGGTTTAGTGTTTGCTAGGAATGGTTGGACTCGATGATCCGATGGGTCTCTTCCAACCTGGTTCTTCTACGATTCTATGATTCTTGTGCCTCATCCCTGAGGGATCTCGAAGCCTTTTCTCTTGGGAAAGGCTGGTGACTCCGTAGTATAGGATTTCGCACAGTTCACCAGACCCTGAGAGGAAGGAACGTTCTGCAGAGGGATGAGGACAGGGCTGGGGTTTGGACCCAAGAGGGATGTGGAGGGGCTGAAGAACATCTGGAGAAGAAGGAGCTGGAGCACCAGGGCTTGTGGCAGCTGCTGAGGGGTTACTTAGTCTGGAGAAGAGGAGGCTGAGTGGAGACCTCATGGCCTCGAGCAGCTTCCAGAAAGCAGGTTGTGGTGAGGTGTGTGCTGGGCTCTTCTCCCAAAGATCAAGCGATGGGACGAGAGGAGAAGGCCTCACATTGGACAACGGGTTGGACAACGGGTTCGGATTCCTTCACGGAAAGGCTTGTCAAGCCTTGGAAGCAGCTGTGGTGGAGCCTCCGTCCCTGGAGGGGTTGAAACCACATGGAGATGTGGCACATGGGGATGGGGTTTGGTTGGACTTGGATGAGTTTGGAGACCTTCTTCTCCATCCTCTACAGTCCCTTCCAACCTGGTTGTTCTATGATTCTATGATTCTCTCCTCCCCAGGCAAAGGCAAAGGGAAGGTGGTCGTGAGCTGCGAGCAGAGCGACCAGGACCGAGCCAAGCTCAAGCTTCCCAAACTCCGCACCCTGGACGTCTTCTCGGGCTGCGGAGGCTTGTCCGAGGGCTTCCACCAGGCAGGTGAGGAGCAGAGCAGGGACCAACCATCCAGGGAGGCGATTCCAACCATGGGAACGAAGCTGCTTGGTTGCTCCGAGCCGCGGTGGTTGCTTCAGGAGGTTGCTCTGCTCCTCCGACTCCAACTCGAGCTCTTCCGTTGTCTCTCCAGGCGTCTCCGAGACGCTTTGGGCCATCGAGATGTGGGAACCGGCCGCCCAGGCCTTCCGCCTGAACAATCCGGGCACCACCGTCTTCACGGAGGACTGCAACGTCCTGCTCAAGCTGGTGATGTCGGGCGAGAAGACCAACTCGCTGGGGCAGAAGCTGCCGCAGAAGGGGGACGTGGAGATGCTGTGCGGGGGCCCCCCCTGCCAGGGCTTCAGCGGCATGAACCGCTTCAACTCCCGCACCTACTCCAAGTTCAAGAACTCCCTGGTAGTCTCCTTCCTCAGGTGAGCAGAGAGGACCCAAAGGCCGAGTCCTGCACTTGGGGCACAACAACCCTGAGCAGAGCTCCAGACTGGGAGAAGTCTGGCTGGAAACTGCCAGGAGGAGAGGGACCTGGGGGTGTTGGTCGACAGTGACTGACCATGAGGCAGCAGTGTGCCCAGGGGGCCAAGAAGGCCAATGGCATCTTGGCTTGGATCAGAAATGGTGTGAGCAGCAGGGCCAGGGAGGTGATTCTCCCTCTGTACTCGGCATTGGTGAGACCACTCCTTGAATCCTGTGTTGAGTTGTGGGCCCCTCAGCACAAGAAGGATGTTGAGGCTCTGGAGAGAGTCCAGAGAAGAGCCACGAAGCTGGTGAAGGGGCTGGAGAACAGGCCCTATGAGGAGCGGCTGAGAGAGCTGGGGGTGTTTATCCTGGAGAAGAGGAGGCTGAGAGGAGACCTCACTGCTCTCTGCAACTCCCTGAGAGGAGGTTGTGGAGAGGAGGGAGCTGGGCTCTTCTCCCAAGGGACAGGACAAGAGGGAATGGCCTCAAGCTCCACCAGGGGAGATTTAGGCTGGAGATTAGGAGGAAGTTTTTCGCACAGAGGGTCATTGGGCATTGGACTAGGCTGCCCAGGGAGGTGGTTGATTCCCCTTCCCTGGAGGTGTTTAAGGCACAGGTAGATGAGGTGCTGAGGGACATGGGTTAGTGTTTGATAGGAATGGTTGGACTCGATGATCCGATGGGTCTCTTCCAGCCTGGTTGTTCTATGATTCCATGAGGAGCGGCTGTGTGGGGACGTAGAGGTGGATTCCCACCTCGCATCTCGCGCCATCCTCACTCCTGTCTTCTTCTCCCTCCTTCGCAGCTACTGCGACTACTACCGACCGCGCTTCTTCCTCCTGGAGAACGTCAGGAACTTCGTGTCCTTCAAGCGTTCCATGGTGCTGAAGCTCACGCTGCGCTGCCTGGTCCGCATGGGCTACCAGTGCACCTTCGGGGTCCTCCAGGTAGAGTGGGAAGCTCCGCGTGAGCCGAAAATGTGGCTCAGAAGGACAAACTGTGGCCTGGGCTGCATCCAAACCTGTGGGAGCTTCAGGGAGGGGGAGGATTTGGCTCCTCTGCTCTGTTCTCCTGAGACCTAACCTGGAGTCCTGAGTCCAGCTCCGGGTCCTCAGCCCAGGAAGGATGTGGAGCTGGTGGAGCAAGTGCCAAGGTCCTGCATCAGGAACCCAAAGAGACACTCGGGGCACTCCCAAAGGCATCTAGGCTGGAGCAGCCCTGAGGAGAAGGACTTGGGGGGCAGGAGGAGGAGGAGAAGCTCCCCAGGAGCTGGCAACAAACACCAACCATGGCCTGGGCTGCATCCAAACCTGTGGGAGCTTCAGGGAGGGGGAGGATTCAGCTCCTCTGCTCCATTCTCCTGAGACCAAACCTGGAGTCCTGAGTCCAGCTCCAGGTCCTCAGCCCAGGAAGGATGTGGAGCTGGTGGAGCAAATGCAGAGGAGGCCACGGAGATGGTGCGAGGGCTGGAGAACCTCCCATCCGAGGAGAGGCTGAGGGAGTTGGGCTTGTTCAGCCTGGAGGAGGCTGTGAGGAGACCTCAGAGCAGCTTCTCACGTGGAAAGAGGCTCCAGGAGAGCTGGGAGGGGGCTGTGGATCAGGGAGTGCAGGGATGGGATGAGGGAAACGGTTTTGAGCTGCAAGAGAGGAGGTTGAGATGAGATCTTGGAGAGAAACGTTCTCCTGTGAGGAGGAGGAGGATCCCAGGATGTGAGGAGACCTCAGAGCAGCTTCTCACATGGAAAGAAGCTCCAGAATTGCTGGAGAGGGGCTCTGGATCAGGGAGTGGAGTGATGGGACGAGGAGAACTGTTTGGAGCTGGAAGAGGGGAGAGTGAGATGAGATCTTGGAGAGAAACGTTCTCCTGTGAGGATGAGGAGGTCCTGGCCCTGGATCAGGAAGAGCAGGGATGGGAAGAGGGAAACGGTTTTCATAGAATCATAGAACAACCAGGTTGGAAGAGACCCATTGGATCATCGAGTCCAACCATTCCTATCAAATAGGAACCCCTCCTCCCTTGGAAATGTAGTTGGACAAAGAGAGTAAAAAAACTTAATACAGAAAATTTATTGCTTGAAGAGAGGAGATTGAGATGAGATCTTGGAGAGAAACATCCTGTGAGGATGAGGAGGTCCTGGCCCAGGCTGCTCAGAGCAGAGGTGGCTGCTCCATCCCTGGAGGGGCTCAAGGCCAGGCTGGATGGAGCTTGGAGCAACCAGATCCAGTAGGAGGTGTCCCCCTGGCAGGGTTGGATCTGGTTGTGGGTTCTGAGGTCCCTTCCAACCGAACCCAACCCATCCCATGATTCCGATCTCCTCCCACCTCCAGGCCGGTCAGTACGGAGTGGCCCAGACGCGGCGAAGAGCCATCGTGCTGGCGGCAGCTCCGGGCGAGAAGCTGCCCATGTTCCCCGAGCCTCTGCACGTCTTCGCTCCTCGTGCCTGTCAACTCAGCGTCGTGGTGGACGACAAGAAGTTCGTTAGCAACATCACCCGGTGAGCCTTTTGGAGCCGGCGCCGGGGCCGCCGGGGGCGACGCTTTGTTGGCCGCTCACGGCTCTTCCCTCCCTTCCTCCCAGGACTTATTCCGGGCCCTTCCGCACCATCACCGTGCGGGACACCATGTCCGACCTGCCGGAGATCAGGAACGGTGCCTCCGCCTTGGAGATCTCCTACAACGGGGAACCCCAGTCCTGGTTCCAGCGCCAGATCCGGGGCTCCCAGTACCAACCCATCCTCAGGGATCACATCTGTAAGGTGAGGATCTCGTAGAATCGTAGAACAACCAGGATGGAAGAGACCCATCGGATCTTCTAGTCCAACCATTCCTATCAAACACTAAACCATGTCCCTCAGGACCTCATCCACCCGTCCCTTAAACACCTCCAGGGAAGGGGAATCAACCACCTCCCTGGGCAGCCTATTCCAATGCCCAATGACCCTCTGTGCGAAAAACTTCCTCCTAATCTCCAGCCTAAATCTCCCCTGGTGGAGCTTGAGGCCATTCCCTCTCGTCCTGTCCCTTGGGAGAAGAGCCCAGCTCCCTCCTCTCCACAACCTCCTCTCAGGGAGTTGGAGAGAGCAATGAGGTCTCCCCTCAGCCTCCTCTTCTCCAGGATAAAACCCCCCAGCTCTCTCAGCCGCTCCTCATAGGGCCTGTTCTCCAGCCCCTTCACCAGCCTCATTGCTCTTCTCTGGACTCTCTCCAGAGCCTCAACATCCTTCTGGTGCTGAGGGGCCCACAACTGAACACAGGATTCAAGGAGCAGCCTCCCCAGTGCTGAGTCCAGAGGGAGAATCACCTCCCTGGCCCTGCTGGTCACACCATTTCTGATCCAAGCCAAGATGCCCTTGGCCTTCTTGGCCCCCTGGGCACACTGCTGGCTCATGGTCAGTCGCTGTCGACCAACCCCCCCAGGTCCCTCTCCTCCTGGCAGTTTTCCAGCCAGACTTCTCCCAGTCTGGAGCTCTGCTCAGGGTTGTTGTGCCCCAAGTGCAGGACTCGCCATTTGTCCGTGTTAAACCTCATCCCATTGGACTCAGCCCATGGATCCAGCCTGTTCAGGTCCCTTTGCAGAGCCTCCCGACCCTCCAGCAGATCCACACTCCCACACAGCTTAGTGTCACCCCCAAACTTGCTAAGGGTACCCTCAATACCTTCATCCAGGTCGTTGATGAAGACATTGACCAGGGCTGGACACTGAGCCCTGGGGACACCACTTGTCACTGACCTCCAGGTGGACTTAACCCCATTTCCCACCACTCTCTGGGCCCTCCATCCAGCCAGTTTTCTACCCAGGAGAGTGTGTGCCTGTCCAGGCCAGAGGCTTGGGTTGGGGGGGTCTCCGAGGGGGGGACTTGGGCCTCTCGTACCCAAAGTGAGATGAGAGGGACCATTTCCAAGTTCTTCCTGGTAAACCACCTCCAATCTGAGGAGTTGTTGGGATCTGTCCTTCTCCTCCAGCCTTCCCTGGTGAGAGAGGACCAGGTCTCTTGGTGGCCCCTTCTGTGTCCCCCTCGGTGGTTGTGGTGACCACGGCCTTGTCTTTGGCAGGACATGAGTGCCCTGGTGGCAGCTCGGATGAGACACATCCCCCTGGCTCCTGGCTCCGACTGGCGCGACCTGCCCAACATCGAGGTGCGGCTCTCGGACGGGACCACCACCCGCAAGCTGCGCTACACCCACCACGAGAAGAAGAACGGGCGCAGCAGCACCGGAGCCCTCCGAGGGGTCTGCTCCTGCGCCGAAGGTAGGGACAGGGCCTTGGGGGGTGGCACGGAGCTGGGTTGGAGCTGCTGGAGGGGTTGGAGGTTCTCCAGAGGGATGGGAGCTGCTTGGATCCATGGGCTGAGAGCACAGGGGATGAGGTTGGAGCAGGAACTTGGGGCACAACAACCCCTGAGCAGCTCCAACCCAGGAGAAGTCTGGCTGGAAAGGGCCTGGAGGAGAAGGAGCTGGGGGGGTTGGGGGAAGAGGAGCCAACCAGGTGACCAAGAAGGCCAAGGGCAGCTTGGCTTGGAGCAGCCATGGTGTGGCCAGCAGGGCCTAGAAGGCCCTAAAGGGGACCCAGGAGGCTCTAGAGGATTCCTGGGGGTGTGAGAAGGGTCCTAGAAGCTCCTAAAGGAGCCAGGGAGGTTCTTCTCCCTCCGGTGAGACCAAACCTGGAATCCTGGCATCAGTTGTGGGTCCTTCACTCCAATAAAGACCTTGAGGGGCTGGAGAACGTCTGGAGAAGGGAACGGAGCTGGGAAGGGGCTGGAGAAGAAGAGGAGCGTCTGAGAGAGCTGGGGGGGCTCAGCCTGGAGAAGAGGAGCCTGAGGGGAGACCTCATTGCTCTCTCCCTGAGAGGAGCTTGTGGAGAGGAGGGAGCTGAGCTCTTGTGCCAAGGGCCAGGGGACAGGCCAGAGGGAATGGCCTCAAGCTCCACCAGGGGAGGCTCAGGATGGACAGGAGGGAAAAATTCTTCATAGAAAGGGTGTTGGGTGCTGGACCAGGGAGGGGGTTGAGTCCCCTTCCCTGGAGGGTTGAAGGGACGGGTGGACAAGGTGCTGAGGGCCACGGGTCAGTGATTGATGGGGACGGTTGGACTCCATGATCCGCTGGGTCCTTCCCAACCCGGTGACTCCATGATCCTGTGAAACCCCCAGTAGCTTCCTCGCCATCTCCTCCTCCTCCTCTCCCCAGGCAAAGCCTGCGATCCTGCCGATCGGCAATTCAACACCCTCATCCCCTGGTGCCTGCCCCACACGGGCAACCGGCACAACCACTGGGCCGGGCTCTACGGCCGCTTGGAGTGGGACGGCTTCTTCAGCACCACCGTCACCAACCCCGAGCCCATGGGCAAGCAGGTGGGTCCCTTCCGCTGGGCCAAGCGGGATCGAGGGTGACAGGTTTGTCCATCACACCGAGCTCTGGCTCCATTGAGATGCTGGAGGGGAAGGGACGACGTCCAGAGGGACCCGATCAAGCTGGAGAGGACCTGATCAAGCTCAGGAGGTTCAACAAGGCCAAGGTCCTGCAGCAGGAAACCCAAAGGGCCACTTGGGGCACTCCCAAAGGCATCTAGGCTGGAGCAGCCCTGAGGAGAAGGACTTGGGGGGCAGGAGGAGGAAGAGAAGTGACCTAGGAGCTGGCAACAAACACCAACCGTGGCCTGGGCTGCATCCAAACCTGTGGGAGCTTCAGGGAGGGGGAGGATTCTGCTCCTCTGCTCCATTCTCCTGAGACCAAACCTGGAGTCCTGAGTCCAGTTCTGGGTCCTCAGCCCAGGAAGGACGTGGAGCAAATGGAGTGGAGGCCACGGAGATGGTGCGAGGGCTGGAGAACCTCCCGTATGAGGAGAGGCTGAGGGAGTTGGGCTTGTTCAGCCTGGCGGAGGCTGTGAGGAGACCTCAGAGCAGCTTCTCACGTGGAAAGAGGCTCCAGAAGAGCTGGGGAGGGGCTCTGGATTATGGAGAGCAGGGATGGGACGAGGAGAACTGTTTGGAGCTGGAAGAGGGGAGAGTGAGATGAGATCTTGGAGAGAAATGTTCTCCTGTGAGGATGAGGAGGTCCTGGCCCTGGATCCCAGGCTGCGTCCACCACTGTGTGACCAGTAGGGAAGGAGTGGATCCTGCCCCTTTGTTCCACTCTAGGAGGTCCCACCCGGAGCCCCACGTCCAGTTCTGGGTCCTCAGCCCAGGAAGGATGTGGAGCTGGTGGAGCAAATGCAGAGGAGGCCATGGAGGTGGTGCGAGGGCTGGAGAACCTTTCATCCAAGGAGAGGCTGAGGGACTTGGGCTTGTTCAGCCTGGAGGAGGCTTCTGTGGAACCTGTTGGGTTCCTCCTCACCCCCGTTTGGCTTCTTGGCCTCCGCAGGGTCGGGTCCTGCACCCGGAGCAGCACCGGGTGGTGAGCGTGAGGGAATGTGCCCGTTCCCAGGGCTTCCCCGACACCTACCGCCTCTTCGGGAACATCCTCGACAAGCACAGACAGGTCAGTGGTGGCTTCGTGTGCTCCAACCCCCTCACCGGCAACTGGTGGCCCAAAGCCCTGTTGCTGGTAGCCACCTCCCTTGCCGGTGGTGGCCAAACCCCTTCCCCGGTGGCCTCCAAGCCCCCCTCGCTGCCACCTCCTCCTCCTCCTCGTCTGGTAGGTGGGGAATGCGGTGCCTCCTCCTCTGGCCAAAGCCATCGGCCTGGAGATCAAATCCTGCGTCTTGGCCAAGCTGAAAGAAGACATGGCAGGTAGGAGGGTCTCCTCTTCCCTCGTTCCTCTTCTGGGGTTGGGTTTGGGATCCTCACCCCCCTCATCCTCGCTCTTCCCAGAGCCTGGTGCCCCCGGGAAGACGGAGGCCGTGGAGAAGATGGAAGCTCCGGAGAAGGTGGAGGCCATGGAGACGGCCGCTTGACCCTCCCTCGGCCTCTCCCCCCAGCACCAGGGCTCCAACCATGCACTGATTTCTTTCAAACCCTTTTTTTCTTTTCCTTCCTTCTCCTTGAGGTTTTGTTTTGTTTTTTTTTATTTTTTGGGGTTGTTTTTAATTCCCAACCTGGGGTGGGGGGGGGGGTGGGGGGGTGTGGCCGAGGAGGGACACCTGGTGGCCTCCTCTTCCTCCTCCTCCTCCTCTTCCTCCCCACCTTCCGCTCGTGTCTGTCTTCTGGCTGCTGTCTGTGATGGCCCAACCTCCGCCTCGGGAACCCCCAGGGCTGAGCCCGCTGGGACCCCCATGAGCCCCACTGGGACCCCCACGAACCCCTCTGGGGCCTGGTGGGACCTCCACAAGCCCCTCTGGGACCTGGTGGGACCTCCATGAGCCCCTCTGGGGCCTGGTAGGACCCCCACGAACTCCTCTGGGGCCTGGTAGGACCCCCACGAACTCCTCTGGGGCCTGGTGGGACCTCCACGAGCTCCTCTGGGGCCTGCTGGGACCTCCATGAGCCCCACTGGGACCCCCACAAACCCCACTGGGACCTGGTGGGGCCTCCACGAGCCCCACTGGGGCCTCCACGAGCCCCTCTGGGGCCTGCTGGGACCTCCAAGGGCCCCATGGGGGCCTGGTGGGACCTCCGTGAGCCCCACTGGGACCTCCACGAGCTCCTCTGGGGCCTGCTGGGACCCCCATGAGCCCCACTGGGACCTCCACGAGCTCCTCTGGGGCCTGGTGGCACCTCCCAGGTCTCCAGCCCCGGCCCAGGGTCCCTGCTCCGCTCCCTCTTTTTAAAGCTGCGTTGTACAAGTGGGAATCGAGACTTTATGTAGTTTTTATATGTTGTAATACTTCAAATAAATCTCTCCTATAAATTATAAACCCCCCCCCGGGGGGAGCTGGAGGAGGGGGCGGAGCTCCGGAGCAGAGACTTCTTCACCCCAGGCAGGTGAAGGTCCCGTCTAGCTGGACTTCTCTGAGGCCTTCAGCGTCTTTCTCTTCCCACCATCCTCTCTCTTCCAACCTGGTGATTCTCCGAGCGGTGTCTCTCAGAGCTTTGTGGTGGGACCAGTGTCCAGATGGAGCTTGGGGATGGATCCCAACTCCAAAGCTTTGTTGGGACCTGCTGGTGATTGATGGGAATGGTTGGACTCCATGATCCAGTGGGTTTTTTTCCAACCTGGTGCTTCTCCGAGTGGTCTCTCGGAGCTTTGTGGTGGAACCAGGGTCCAGATGGAGCTTGGGGATGGATCCCAACTCCAAAGCTTTGCTGGGATCTGCTGGTGATTGATGGGAATGGTTGGACTCCATGATCCAGTGGGTTTTTTTCCAACCTGGTGATTCTCCGAGTGGTCTCTCGGAGCTTTGTGGTGGAACCAGGGTCCAGATGGAGCTTGGGGATGGATCCCAACTCCAAAGCTTTGTTGGGACCTGCTGGTGATTGATGGGAATGGTTGGACTCCATGATCCAGTGGGTTTTTTTTTCCAACCTGGTGATTCTCCGAGTGGTCTCTCGGAGCTTTGTGGTGGGACCAAGGTCCAGATGGAGCTCGGTGACGAGTGGTACCCCTCACTAGCCCCAGTGCTGGTTAATGTTGTCGCTAACGACGCAAACAACGAGCTCGAGGGCCGAGAGGATGCCAAGCAGACGGGTGAGGTTGATTCTCCTGAAGGATGAGGTGGAAGGAGGAAGCCAGAGGGGCTGGAGAGGGGATTG
The DNA here is from genome assembly GCA_033558105.1 of Coccyzus lansbergi. NCBI lineage: Eukaryota > Metazoa > Chordata > Aves > Cuculiformes > Coccyzidae > Coccyzus > Coccyzus lansbergi. The sequence continues at coordinate 30,949 of JAUMJK010001391.1, forward strand.
TGCTCTGGTGGGACCTCACCTGCCCTTCCACGATTCTCCGAGTCCATCAGACCAGGGGTAGGATCTGCCCCACGGTCCTGAGGGAGGTGACCAGGGACCTCTCCACCATTTATCCACTGGGATGGTTGACTGGACATCAACAGAAGTGATGCCAACTCCAAGCTGGGCCAGGAGGAGGCTCTGGGGAGAACACCAGCCAGACCTCGGTGCCCGGAAGGTCCAGGGTGAGGATCTCCAACCTGAGAAGCCCAGCAAGAAGCCCTCGGTGGCCGTAAATGCTGCTGAGTGAGCCAAGATGGGAGCAGGAACACCAAGATGGGCCCTCAGGCTGCTCTCCCACCAGCCCAGCCTCCAAATCTGGTTGGGTTTGACGGCCACAGCCTCCGTGGGGTGAGCACAGAGGCTCCAGCACGATGGGGTTGGTTGTGCGACATCCTCCTTGGAGACATGGGAGGGATTGAAGGTGACGCCAGGGAGGGGCTGGTGCCACCAGCCAGAGGGGAGGGATGGTGGCCAGAAAGGACCTAAGAGGTGAGAATACCTAAACCTCGTGAGGTTCCTGTACTGGGATCAGGGCACCCGGAGCCCCAGGGCTGGAGTTCTCAGCCTAGAAAGGACGTGGAGCTGGTGGAGTGAGGCCAGAGGAGGCCACGGAGCTAGCGTGAGGGCTGGAGAACCTCCTCAATGAGGAGAAGCTGAGGGAGTTGGGCTTGCTCAGCCTGGAGAAGGCTCCGAGGAGATTTCAGAGCAGCTTCCAGGATGGAAATGAGCTCTGGGAAAGCTGGGGAAGGGGCTCTGGATCACAGAGAGGCCGAGGGGAAGAGTTTTGAGCTGAAGGAGTGGAGCTGGAGATGGCATCTTAGGAACTTTTTTTACTGTTAAGGTGAGGAGGCCCTGGCCCAGGTTGGCTGCTCCATCCCTGGAGGGGTTGAAGGCCACGTTGGATGGAGATTGGAGCAACCTCAGTCCAGTGAGAGGCATCCCTTGTCCATTGGGGAGTTGGATCCGGATGGGCTTGGAGGTCCCAACCCAACCCAACCCAACACTTGCTCCTATGATTGCTTAGAACCGTTAACGAGGGAGAGTGAGCGAAATGAAGCCGTTTCCCTCGCTCCGTCGGGAAATCCAGCCTCATGACCCAGACCCGTGGGCACCAGGGGAGTTAATGGGGCGGCCGGAGAGGGGAGAGGGTTAATGCACAGAGTCAGGGGCAGGCAGATCCCTGTGCCCAAGGAATCCGGCGCCTCCCGTTAGTGGTTTTTCCTAGGCCGAGGGGCTCACAAAGCGGCTTTGCCCGAGCAAATCCTCTCGTAGAGGCACTCGTCCAGTGGGACGTATTTTCCCAGCTTGAGATCCAGGAAGAAGAGGCGATCGGACGTCTGCTGGGGGTCGAAGCCCTCGCGCTGCAGCCGCGTCTTCTGGATCTTGAAGGTTCCTGTGAAAGAGAAAGGGAAGGGAAGCGCTGGAGGACGAAAAATCCTGTGAATCTCGGGGGTTTCCCCTATAAATTGCATAGAATCATAGAACAACCAGGTTGGGAGAGACCCATCGGATCATCGAGTCCAACCATTCCCATCAAACACTAGCCCATGTCCCTCAGGACCTCATCCACCCGTCCCTTAAACACCTCCAGGGAAGGGGAATCAACCCCCTCCCTGGGCAGCCTATTCCAATGCCCAATGACCCTTTCTGGGAAAAACTTCCTCCTAATCTCCAGCCTAAATCTCCCCTGGTGGAGCTTGAGGCCATTCCCTCTCGTCCTGTCCCCTGTCCCTTGGGAGAAGAGCCCAGCTCCCTCCTCTCCACAACCTCCTCTCAGGGAGTTGGAGAGAGTAATGAGGTCTCCTCTCAGCCTCCTTCGCTCTAGGCTAAACCCCCCCAGCTCTCTCAGCCGCTCCTCATAGGGCCTGTTCTCCAGCCCCTTCACCAACTTTGTGGCTCTTCTCTGGACTCGTTCCGAGGTGGGAGATACCTGTGGTGTCGACCTGGGGCAGGAGGCGGAGGAAGACGGGTCGTGCGTAGGGCGGCAGAGCCTTCTGGAGCGCCTGGTGGAGAACGTTGGGGTTGATCTTGGCCATGGGATCGGCAATTGCTGCCATTCCCGCCTTGCCCTCCACTCCTGGAAGAGAGAGAAGCCAAGTGGGAACCTCCTGGAGTTCAACCTGGATGGAGGTAGAGTCCTACGGCCGAGAAGGGACGACTCCAGGCACCACCCGAGGGTGGAAATCTTGAGACCATTCCCTCTCGCCCTGTCCCTTGGGAGAAGAGCTCAGCTCCCTCCTCTCCACAAGCTCTTTGCAGGGAGAGAGCAATGAGGTCTCCCCTCAGGCTCCTCTTCTCCAGGCTGACCCCCTCCCCAGCTCTCTCAGCTGCTCCTCTTATTCTCCAGCCCCTTCCCAGCTTCATTCCCTTCACCAGATGTTCTCCAGCCTCTCAAGGTCTTTCTTGGAGTGAAGGACCCACAACTGACGCCAGGATTCAAGGTTCAGTCCCACCAGAGGGAGAAGAACCTCCCTGGCTCCTTTAGGAACTTCTAGGACCCTTCTCACACCCCCAGGAACCCTCTAGAGCCTCCTGGGACCCTTTAGGGCCTTCTAGGCCCTGCTGACCACACCGTGGCTGCTCCAACCCAAGATGCCCTTGGCCTTCTTGGCCACCTGGTTGGCTCCTCTTCACCCAACCCCCCCCCAGGTTCTTCTCCTCCAGGCCCTTTCCAGCCAGACTTCTCCTGGGCTGGAGCTGCTCGGGGTTGTTGTGCCCCAAGTTCCTGCTCCGACCTCAGCCCCTGTGCTCTCAGCCCATGGATCCAAGCAGCTCCCATCCCTCTGGAAAACCTCCAACCCTTCCAGCAGCTCCAACCCAGCTCCGTGTCACCCCCAGACTCTTCTCCTAGTCTGGAGCTGCTCAGGGTTGTTGTGCCCCAAGTTCCTGCTCCAACCTCATCCCCTTTGCTCTCAGCCCATGGATCCAAGCAGCTCCCATCCCTCTGGAGAACCTCCAACCCCTCCAGGGAAGGCGACTCAACCCCCTGATGTTCATCCTTCTCCCCAAGCTCTGATTGCTCCCAAGCCTGTGTCTTACCTGGAACCTCCACTCCGTAGACGGCAACGTCTGTCTGGTTGAGGATGTGACTCAAGGTTCCCTCCACCTCGGTGGTGGAGACGTTCTCCCCTCTCCAGCGGAAGGTGTCTCCGCTCCGATCTTTGAAGTACATGTAGCCCAGCTCGTCCATCACCAACACATCTCCTGGAAGACACCAAAACCCACCCCTCAGATCCAGGTTTGGCGTTGACGACCCTTTCCACGAAGGAATCTTTTCCACTATCCAACCTCCACCTCCTGTGGGACAACCTGAGGCCATTCCCAGCTCCTCCCGTCCCCTCCCGACCCAAAGTTCCTCCTCAGCTTTCCTGAAGGTCTCTCAGATTTGTTTTCCATCCCAGATTTAGGTCTCCAGAGACCAGCATGGCCTGGAGAACCTTGTGATCCCTACCGGAAAGGTAGGCCTGGTCCCCTTTCCGGAGAACGTTGTAAGCGATCTTCTTGTTGGTGGCACTTTCGTTGACATAACCATCGAAGCGCCGCAGAGGATCCTGCTGGTTGATCTGCCCCACGAGCAAACCTGCTTCTCCTGCATTGAATAAGATGTCACATCAACCCGGAGCACGTGAGCTGCTCCCAATTCGGAGGAATCATACAATAGTTTGGGTTGGAAAGGACCTTAAGAGTTTCAAGGAGCCGAGATGGAAACCCTGCAAGTCCCTTGAGCAAACAAAGCTCGTCACACATTTCTGTGAGAAGCATGAACCTGCCCTTGATGCAGAGAATCGTGGAATAAGCAGGTTGGGAAGGACCCAGCGGATCATGGAGTCCAACCAGCCCCATCAACCACTGACCCGTGGGCCTCAGCACCTCGGCCACCCATCCTTTCAACCCTCCAGGGAAGGGGAATCAACCCCCAACTTCTTCCAGCACCTTTTCCAAGAAGAATTTTTCCCTCATGTCCATCCTGAGCCTCCCCTGGTGGAGCTTGAGGCCATTCCCTCTCGGCCTGTCCCCTGTCCCTTGGGAGAAGATCCCAGCTCCCTCCTCTCCACAACCTCCTCTCAGGGAGTTGGAGAGAGCAATGAGGTCTCCCCTCAGGCTCCTCTTCTCCAGGCTGAGCCCCCCCAGCTCTCTCAGACACTCCTCTTCTTCTCCAGCCCCTTCACCAGCTTCGTTCCCTTCTCCAGACACTCTCCAGCCCCTCAAGGTCTTTCTTGGAGTGAAGGACCCACGACTGACCCCAGGATTCGACGTTGGGTCTCACCAGAGAGAAGAACCTCCGTGGCTCCTTTAGGAACTTCTAGGACCCTTCTCAGAACCCCAGGAACCCTCTAGAGCCTCCTGGGACCCTTTAGGGCCTTGTAGGCCCTGCTGGCCACACCATGGCTGCTCCAAGCCAAGATGCCCTTGGCCTTCTTGGCCACCTGGTTGGCTCCTCTTCACCCAACCCCCCCAGGTCCTTCTCCTCTCCTCCTGGTCGCGGGCAGCGCTGACCTGGCCGGCAGGGGATGCAGAGCCCCCTGGAATCGCGGATCAGCTCCATCGTGTCCTCGTTGACCTTCACCAAGCGGATGGGATACACGTTGGGCAAGATCCGACTGTTGAAGCCGCAGGCTCCGACCTTCCAAGAGATGGAAAAAGGAAAAAAAACCTCCAGTTGAAGGAGACAGCTCCAACTTTTTGTCTCTCTGCTTCCTAGGAATGGCACCTGCTTTCCTCCCTTTCCTTTTTACAGCAACTTTACCCCAAATTTAAGCTTCTAGAGACCCCCAGGGCCCTTCTAAAGGCCCCCAGACCCTCCTAGAGACCCCCAGGACCATTCTAAACGCCCACAGATCATTCTAGAGATGCCCAGGACCCTTCTAAAGGCCCCCAGGCCCTTCTAGAGCCCACCAGGACCATTCTAAAGACCCCCAGACCATTCTAGAGACTCCCAGGGCCCTTCTAAAGGTCCTCAGACCCTCCTAGAGCCCACCAGAACCATTCTAGTGACCCCCAGACCATTCCAGAGACCCCCAGGACCCTTCTAAAGGTCCCCAGACCATTCTAGAGACCCCCCAGGACACTTTTAAACACCCCCAGACTGTTCTAGAGACCCCTAGGACTCTTTTAAACACCCCCAGACAGTTCAAGAGGCCCCCAGACCATTCTAGAGACACCCAGGACCCTTTTAAGGCCCCCAGGCCCTTCTAGAGACCCCCCAGGGCCCTTCTAAACACCCCCAGACCATTCTAGAGACCCCCCCCAGGACTCTTCTAAAGGCCCCCAGATCCTCCTTAGAGCCCACCAGGAAACTTCTAAACACCCCCAGACCCTTCTTGAGAACCCCAGCACCCTTTTAAGGCCCCCAGACCATTCTAGAGGCCACCTTTTCGGACACAAGGACTCGGAGGAGCCGGTAGAGCTTTTCCTGACCTTTCCGTCCAGGTTGGCGATGCTGCAGTTACACTCGGTGGCTCCGTAGAACTCGCCGATCTGCTTGATGCGGAAGCGCCTGGTGAAGTCCTCCCAGATGGTGGGTCGGAGGCCGTTCCCCACCGCCAGGCGGACGCAGTGCTGGCTCTCGGCCTCCCGGACGGGCTGGTTGAGGAGGTACCTGCAGATTTCCCCGATATACTGAATAATCTGGAGCAGCAAACACAAAAAGACGGCTCAGGCCTTTAGGAGGAAAAACCCCCGGAAAAAAAAAGAAAAAAAAAGCCAACTGCAAAGCCGCCAACTGGAACTACGTCGGGTGTTGGAATCGGTTTCTACCAAGTTTGAAGGAGATGGAGCGGTTGGAGTGAGGCCAGAAGGCCACGGGGATGATGTGAGGGCTGGAGAACCTCCCGGAGAGGAGAGGAGAGAAAACAGAAGAGAAGAAGAGAAGAAGAGAAGAAGAGAAGAAGAGAAGAAGAAAGGAGAGAAGAGATCCCACCACCAGGACTGGAGATCTCATTACCAGGAATGGAGATCCCATCACAGGGAATAGAATCATAGAATTATAGAACAACCAGGTTGGAAGAGACCCACTGGATCATCGAGTCCAACCATTCCCATCAAACACTAAACCATGTTCCTCAGCACCTCGTCCACCCGTCCCTTAAACACCTCCAGGGAAGGGGAATCAACCACCTCCCTGGGCAGCCTATTCCAATGCCCAATGACCCTTTCTGTGAAAAACTTCCTCCTAATCTCCAGCCTAAATCTCCCCTGGTGGAGCTTGAGGCCATTCCCTCTCGTCCTGTCCCTTGGGAGAAGAGCCCAGCTCCCTCCTCTCCATAACCTCCTTTCAGGGAGTTGTAGAGAGCAATGAGGGCTCCTCTCAGCCTCCTCTTCTCCAGGATAAACCCCCCCAGCTCTCTCAGCCACTCCTCATAGGGCCTGTTCTCCAGCCCCTTCACCAGCTTCGTTGCTCTTCTCTGGACTCACTCCAGAGCCTCAACATCCTTCTTGTGCTGAGGGGCCCACAACTGAACACAGGATTCAAGGAGCAGCCTCCCCAGTGCTGAGTCCAGAGGGAGAAGAACCTCCCTGGCCCTGCTGGTCACACCATTTCTGATCCAAGCCAAGATGCCCTTGGCCTTCTTGGCCACCTGGGCACACTGCTGGCTCACGGTCAGTCGCTGTTTACCAACAACCTCAATAGGGATCCCATTCCCAGGAGCAGAGATCCCAATCCCAGGACTGGAGATCCCATTCCCAGGGGTGGAGATTCCATCACAAGGACTGGAGATCCCATCACCAGGACTGGAGATCCCATTCCCAGGACTGGAGATCCTATTCCCAGGAGAAGAGATCCTGTTATCGGCTCTAAATGCTGCTGGTGGGGGAAGGGAGAGGCAACCACCAGGCAGCTGCTTAAATTAGAAGGTGACGTTGACACAACCACTGGGAGACATTTATCGGCCACGAGGATTCCTTGGCGGAGACTCCTCGGGCACTCGAATTCCAACAGAGCAGCAAGAGATCAAATCCCTTCACGTTTCACGGCAGCAGGAGAGGACGGAGGGTTTTTTCCTAAAGCTCCGGCAGCAGCAGTTGGATGAGGACACGTAGCCGTGATGAGGAATTAATTAGGGGAGGAATTATTAAGCAGCCAACCAGGAATTCCCGAGAGGAGGAGCCCTCACCGTGCAGCGATATTTCCTGCAGTCGTCCCAGAAGCGGCTGGCGGAGAACTTCTTACGGATGACGACGGTGAGACCATGGATGAGGCACTGCCCGACCCCCATGATGTTACCTGGAAAGAGAAGCAGAGAATTGCCAGGTTGGGAGAGACCCAGCGGATCATGGAGTCCAACCAGCCCCATCAATCACTGACCTGTGTCCCTCAGCTCCTCGTCCACCCGTCCCTTCAACCCTCCAGGGAAGGGGAATCAACCCCCTCCCTCTTCCAGCACCTTTTCCATGAAGAATTTTTCCCTCATGTCCAGCCTGAGCCTCCCCTGGTGGAGCTTGAGGCCATTCCCTCTCGGCCTGGCCCCTGGCCCTTGGGAGAAGATTCCAGCTCCCTCCTCTCCACAACCTCCTCTCAGGGAGTTGGAGAGAACAATGAGGTCTCCCCTCAGGCTCCTCTTCTCCAGGCTGAGTCTCTCCCCAGCTCTCTCAGCCACTCCTCCTCTTCTCCAGCCCCTTCCCCAGCTTCGTTCCCTTCTCCAGACATTCTCCAGCCCCTCAAGGTCTTTCTTGGAGTGAAGGACCCAGCACTGATGCCAGGATTTGAGGTTTGGTCTCACCAGGTTGACAAGAACCTCCCTGGCTCCTTTAGGAATATCTAGGACCCTTCTTGGACCCCGAGGAACCCTCTAGAGCCTCCTAGGAGCCCTTTAGGGCCTTCTAGGACCCTTCTCGGACCTCCATGAACCATCTAGAGCCTCCCAGGGCTACTTTAGGGCCTTCTAGGACCCTTCTTGGACCCCGAGGAACCCTCTAGAGACCCCTGGGACACCTTTAGGGCCTTCTAGGACCCTTCTCGCACCCCCAGGAACCCTCTAGAGCCTCCTGGGACCCTTTAGGGCCTTGTAGGCCCTGCTGGCCACACCGTGGCTGCTCCAAGCCAAGCTGCCCTTGGCCTTCTTGGCCACCTGGTGGCTCCTCTTCCCCCAACCCCCCCAGGGCCTTCTCCTCCAGGCCCTTTCCAGCCAGACTTCTCCTGGGCTGGAGCTGCTCAGGGTTGTTGTGCCCCAAGTTCCTGCTCCGACCTCAGCCCCTTTGCTCTCAGCCCAACAGATCCAGCCTGTTTGATCCCTTTGGGATCTGAAGCGTTGCTGGGATCACGGGGAGGGACGAAGGAGCTCAGCACCTCCACTCCCGTTCCGAGGAGGGCACTCACCTGCGGAATGGTAGAGGGGGAGGCAGTTGTAGAGAACGTCGTCCGGACGCATCCGGTAGGCGTAGTAGCCAAAGGCTGCGATTCGGTAGTACCTACGAGGTCACAGCACACGCTCAGGCGTGAATTTTGGGGCTTTCTTACCACAGGGAGGGAAAAATCCCACGTGGATTCTCACCTGCTGTGCACCACGATGGCAGCTTTGGGCATTCCCGTCGTTCCGGAGGTGTAGATATAGAAAAGTCGATCTGGAAGAAGGGAAAGAGGGGTCAGAGGTGGCTCCCGATGACTCCGAGATGTCCCTTTTTGGGGTTTGGGTAGGGCTTTGAGGCTGAGGAACAGCTTCGGGGATGGTGGAGTCGCAGCCTGAGGGAGAATCCTGACGGTAGAGGCAGGGAATGACGTTTGCCGAGCTCCAAAAAAAACCTCCTGGAGCTCCAAAAAAAACCTCTGGAAACCTTTCTCATGGTTGGAGCTGATGAAACATTCCTTCCAAATCAACGGAGAAGGAAGATCTTGACATGTGGCTGACGGAAGGGAAGGTTCCTAGAGCTCCATGATGGAAAAATGGACTCTAAAGGAAAAGCCTCTTCTAAGATGGAAAAATGGAATCTAAAGGAAAAGCCTCTTCCAAGATGGAAAAATGGAATCTAAAGGAAAAGCCTCTTCTAAGATGGAAAAACGGAATCTAAAGGAAAAGCCTCTTCCAAGATGGAAAAATGGAATCTAAAGGAAAAGCTTCTTCCAAAGTGGAAAAACGGAATCTAAAGGAAAAGCCTCTTCCAAGATGGAAAAATGGAATCTAAAGGAAAAGCTTCTTCCAAAGTGGAAAAACGGAATCTAAAGGAAAAGCCTCTTCCAAGGGAGTCTCCTCAGGGGGTTCAGAAGTGCTTAATTAACCAAATGTGTTCGTTGCCTAAACCTGAGGAGGCCAGTGACAAGTGGTGTCCCCAGGGCTCAGTGCTGGGTCCAGCCCTGGTCAATGTCTTCATCAACGACCTGGATGAAGGCATCGAGTGCTCCCGCAGCAAGTTTGCAGATGACACTGAGCTGGGTGGAAGTGTGGATCTGCTGGAGGGTCGGGAGGCTCTGCAAAGGGACCTGAACAGGCTGGATCCATGGGCTGAGACCAACGGGATGAGGTTTAACACGGCCAAATGGCGAGTCCTGCACTTGGGGCACAACAACCCTGAGCAGAGCTCCAGACTGGGAGAAGTCTGGCTGGAAAAATGTCAGGAGGAGAGGGACCTGGGGGGGTTGGTCGACAGCGACTGACCATGAGGCAGCAGTGTGTCCAGGGGGCCAAGAAGGCCAAGGGCATCTTGGCTTGGATCAGAAATGGTGTGACCAGCAGGGCCAGGGAGGTGATTCTCCCTCTGGACTCAGCACTGGGGAGGCCGCTCCTTGAATCCTGTGTTCAGTTGTGGGCCCCTCGGAGCCGCTTCGTTCCCTCCTTTCGCTCTCACCTCGCAACACATCCCACCAAGAGAGAAAAATCCGGAATTACCATCCAAACCCTTGGCCGGGAGCTGGGCCGGAGGCGCCGTGGAGGCCGCACTCAGGAGGGGGTCGAGGTGCCTGGTCTCGGCGGGGACGGCCGCCGGGTCGTAGTCCCCCGAGCAGAACTTCACCATGTTCTTCCCCAACATCCCGTTGACTTCGGCTACGGCTGAGGAAAAAAAAATCCCGTCGGCGTCGCCAACGTCAAGGGCGTCGCTGAACGGCAGGTGGGAGCCCACCCGGCGCCTCACCTGCGGAGAGCTCCCCGCCGAAAACCAGGCCTTTGGCGCCCGAGGCTGTCACGCAATAAACCAACGACTCCGAGCGCAAGTTGAAGTTGATCAGTGCCGCCTCCACCCCCGTTTTGGCCATCCCCAGCCAGAGGCCGACGAATTCCGGGCGGCTCTCCATGAAGATGGCCACCACGTCCCCCAGGCGGAAGCCTTGCTGGTGGAAGAAGTTGGCCACCGCGTTGGAGTACTCGTCCAGCCGCCGGAAGGTCCACTGCTCGCCGGTGGCTTCGTAAACCAGGGCCACTTTGTCCGGGTGGCGCTGGACCACGGCCTGGAACAGCTTGGGGACGGTGCTCTTGGCTTTCTGGTGCCGCCGCAGCTCGTACTTGACGCGTAAGAGGACGGAGAGGCCGCTGCAGGGGAGAAAAGAAGGTCAATTCCAGAACAATTCCAGACAAGAAGGGACATGGGAAGGTCGGGCACACTCCCTGTGGACACCCAGGACATGTGTCCTCCTCGCTGGGACACGCAGAACATGAATTTCTCCTCCCTGGGACAACCAGAGCATGTATTTCTCCTCGTTGGGACACTCCTTGCCCTCATCTCCCCACCCTGGGACATCTGGAGATGCCCTGGAACTCGACTCTGCAACCCTGAGCAGAGCTCCAGACTGGGAGAAGTCTGGCTGGAAAACTGCCAGGAGGAGAGGGACCTGGGGAGGTTGGTCGACAGAGACTGACCATGAGCCAGAAGTGTGCCCAGGGGGCCAAGAAGGCCAAGGGCATCCTGGCTTGGATCAGAAATGGTGTGAGCAGCAGGGCCAGGGAGGTGATTCTCCCTCTGGACTCAGCACTGCTGAGGCTGCTCCTTGAATCCTGTGTTGAGTTGTGGGCCCCTCAGCACAAGAAGGATGTTGAGGCTCTGGAGAGAGTCCAGAGAAGAGCAACGAGGCTGGTGAAGGGGCTGGAGAACAGGCCCTATGAGGAGCGGCTGAGAGAGCTGGGGGGGTTTATCCTGGAGAAGAGGAGGCTGAGAGGAGACCTCATTGCTCTCTACAACTCCCTGAAAGGAGGTTGTGGAGAGGAGGGAGCTGGGCTCTTCTCCCAAGGGACAGGACGAGAGGGAATGGCCTCAAACTCCACCAGGGGAGGTTTAGGCTGGAGATTAGGAGGAAGTTTTTCACAGAAAGGGTCATTGGGCATTGGAATAGGCTGTCCAGGGAGGTGGTTGATTCCCCTTCCCTGGAGTGGTTTAAGGGACGGGTAGATGAGTTGCTGAGGGACATGGGTTGCTGTTTGATAGGAATGGTTGGACTCGATGATCCGATGGGTCTCTTCCAACCTGGCTGTTCTATGATTCTACGAGTCCCTGCTGCTCGACATCAACCCAGGTCTGTTTTCACTCCCTACACAGTGACCGTTGCCCTCTTTCCGCACTAGAATCCACAGGGAATCCCTCTTCCCGTTGACGAGTCCAACAAGCTTCCCAAAAACCCTCTTCAACTGGTTCAATTCCTTCTTTTGACGCCAACTCCTGCTCTCCTGGAGGAAGGACCTGGCAACCCTTGCTGCTACCTGGACAGGAAGGAAAATGTTCTCTGCGCAGGAAGAACCTTTGTGCCACTTCGGACATCCCTGGGGACCCGAAACAGTCCCAACCCCCTTCGTGAGAACAAATCCAAGGGCTTGGAGCAGCCGCGACGTGGCCAGCAGGACCGAGAAGGCCCTAACAGGGTCCCAGGAGGCTCTAGAGGTCTCCTGGAGGTCTGAGAAGGGTCCTAGAAGGCCCTAAAGGAGCCCCAGGAGGCTCTAGAGGGTTCCTGGGGGTCCGAAAGGGTCCTAGAAGGCCCTAAAGGTGTTCCAGAGCTCTTTAGAGGGTTTCTGGGGGTCCAAGAAGGGTCCTAGAAGGCCCTAAAGGGGTCCCAGGAGGCTCTAGAGGGTTCTTGGGTGTCTGAGAAGGGTCCTAGAAGGCCCTAAAGGAGTCCCAGGGGTCTCTAGAGGGTATCTGGAGGTCTGAGAAGGCCCTAAAGGAGTCCCAGGAGGCTGTAGAGGGTTCCTGGGGGTCCAAGAAGGGTCCTAGAAGGCCCTAAAGGAGTTCCAGGAGGCTCTAGAGGGTTCCTGGGGGTCCGATAAGGGTCCTAGAAGGTCCTAAAGGGGTCCCAGGAGGCTCTAGAGGGTTCCTGGGGGTCTGAGAAGGGTCCTAGAAGGCCCTAAAGGAGTCCGATGTGTCTCTTCCAACCTGATGATTCTATGATTCTACGATTCCAGAGCTGGACCTGATCCCCCAGCGGAGGAGCAGAGGGGCCGAACCGCCTCCCCTCGACCTGCTGGCCGCTCTCTCCTTTGGATGCAGCTCTGCTACAAGTCTCCAAGGCAGCAGGTGGAATTTAGACCTTGGCAGGGGAAGGCTGCTCCGGAGCTGCGGGAGGGAGCGACCTGCTGGCTCTGCGCCCTCGGCTCTCGCTTCTCTCTTGGATCCCAAGAGAAATCCATTCCTGGGCACTGGGACCACATCTCACAGTCCTTTCCCCAAGTTGGGAAGACACGAGGGGGTTTTTCCACCTTTAAAACGTTGCACGACGAAGAGCTGGAAGAGTCACCGAGAGCTCAGGAAAGGACGTTTCATACTAGAGCTTCGGAATCCCTCTCGTGCCAGTGAGGCTGGAGCCTGGCGAAGGGGGAGGGAGGGTTTTGGGCTCCAGAAAGAAGCTGTTGGCTCCGAGCGGTGCCAAAGGCTGAACAGAGGAGCCTTTTCAGGGCCAGAGGAGCCTTTTCAGGGCTGAGCGGTGCTTCCTAAAACCTTTTCCAGGGGCTTCGTTCCACCCGGTCGGGTCCTGTCACCCCTTCCCGGGAAGGAAACGGCAACTCAAAGCGCAGGGGACGGCCCCAGCCGAGCTGGCACTGCCCCGAGACCTCAATCCTCCGGAATAAACCCGCACGGAGGCCTGAAAACCATGGAATTGGGGGGTGGCAGCGACACAAAGACGGGGGAAACGCTGTTGGGAGGTTGTGTCCATGCAACGAGCAGTCCCAGTTGCCCCCTGACCCCTTCCAGGACCCTTTTCAGTCTGGATTCTCTCCTGATTGCCTTGCAGAACCCCCTCTGACCCTATCCAGGATGTTCCTGACCCATTCCAGGACCCTTTCAACTTGGATTCTCCACTGATCCCCTTCCAGAACACCCCTGACTCCTTCCAGGACCCCCTTGACCCCTTTCAGGACCCCCCTAGAATCACAGAATCATAGAACAACCAGGTTGGATGAGACCCATCGGATCATCTAGTCCAACCATTCCCATCAAACACTAACCCATGTCCCTCAGCACCTCATCCACCCATCCCTTAAACACCTCCAGGGAAGGGGAATCAACCATCTCCCTGGGCAGCCTCTGCCAGTGCCCAATGACCCTCTGTGTGAAAAACTTCCTCCTAATCTCCAGCCTAAATCTTCCCTGGTGGAGACTGAGGCCATTCCCTCTCGTCCTGTCCCCTGTCCCTTGGGAGAAGAGCCCAGCTCCCTCCTCTCCACAACCTCCCTTCAGGTAGTTGTAGAGAGTAATGAGGTCTCCTCTCAGCCTCCTCTTCTCTAGGCTAAACCCCCCCAGCTCTCTCAGCCGCTCCTCATAGGGCCTATTCTCCAGCCCCTTCACCAGCCTCATTGCTCATGACCCTTCCAGGACCCCCCTGACCCCTTCCAGGACCACCCTGACCCCTTCCAGGACCTCCTTGACCCTTCCAGCACCCCCTGACCCTTTCCAGGACCCCCCTGACTCTGCCAGGACCCCCTTGACCCCTTCCAGGACCACTTCCAGCTTGAATTCTCCAGTGATCCCCTTCCAGAACGCCCCTGACTCCTTCCAGGACCACCATGACCCTTCCAGGACCTCCCTGACCCCTTCCAGGACCCTTCTCAGCCTGGATTCTCCCCTGACCCCTTCCAGGACCCTCCTGACCTTTCCAGGACTCCTTCCAGCCTGGATTCTCCCCTGATCCCCTTCCATGACCCCCTTAACCCTTCCAGGACCCCTCTGACCCCTTCCAGGAACCCCTTGACCCCTTCCAGGACCCTTTCAACTTGGATTCTCCCCTTATCCCCTCCAGGACCCCCTGGCCCTTCCACGACACCCTTGACCCCTTCCACGACCCTCCTGACCCTTCCAGAACCCCCTTGACCCCTTCCAGGACCTCCCTGACACCTTCCAGGATCTCCTTGACCCCCTCCAGGACGCCTTCCAGCCTGGATTCCCCTCTGATTGCTTCCAGCAGCCCCTGACCCCTTCCAGGACCCCCTTGACCCCTTCCAGGACACCCCCTGACCCTTTCCAGAACTCCCCTGACCCCTTCCAGGACACCTTCCAGCCTGGATTCTCCCCTGATCCCCTCCAGGACCCCCCTGACCCTTTCCAGGAACTCCTTGACCCTTCCACGACCCCTCTGATCCCCTTCTAGGACCCTCCTGACCCCTTTTAGGGCCCCCTGACCCTTCCAGGACCCCCTTGACCCTTCCAGGACCCCCCTGACCCTTTCCAGAACCCCCTTGACCCCTTCCAGGACCTCCTTGACCCCTTCCAGGACCCTTGTCAGCCTGGACTCTCCCCTGACCCTTTCCAGAACCTCCCTCGACCCCTTCCAGGACCCCCCTGACCCTTCCAGTACTCCCTTGACCCTTCCAGGTCCCCCCTGACCCTTTCCAGAACCCCCCCTGACCCTTTCCAGGACCTCCTTGACCGCTTCTAGGACCCCCCTGACCCCTTCCAGGACACCTTCCAGCCTAGATTCTCCCCTGACCCCTTCCAGGACCTGCTTGACCCTTCCAAGTCCCCCTTGACCCTTCCAGGACCCTCCTGACCCCTTCCAGGACCCTCCTGACCCTTCCAGGACCCTCCTGACCCTTCCAGGACACCCCCTGACCCTTTCCAGAACTCCCCTGACCCCTTCCAGGACACCTTCCAGCCTGGATTCTCCCCTGATCCCCTCCAGGACCCCCCTGACCCTTTCCAGGAACTCCTTGACCCTTCCACGACCCCCTTGACCCTTCCACGACCCCTCTGATCCCCTTCTAGGACCCTCCTGACCCTTCCAGGACACCCTTGACCCTTCCAGGACACCCCTGACCCTTTCCAGAACCCCCTTACCCCTTCCAGAACCCCCTTGACCCCTTCCAGGACCTCCCTGACCCCTTCCAGGACCCTTGTCAGCCTGGACTCTCCCCTGACCCTTTCCAGAACCTCCCTCGACCCCTTCCAGGACCCCCCTGACCCTTCCAGTACTCCCTTGACCCTTCCAGTACTCCCTTGACCCTTTCCAGAACCCCCCTGACCCTTTCCAGGACCTCCTTGACCGCTTCTAGGACCCCCCGACCCCTTCCAGGACACCTTCCAGCCTAGATTCTCCCCTGACCCCTTCCAGGACCCTTCTCAGCCTGGACTCTCCCCTGACCCTTCGAGGTCCCCCCTGACCCTTTCCAGATCCCCCCTGACCCTTTCCAGGACCTCCTTGACCGCTTCTAGGACCCCCCTGACCCCTTCCAGGACACCTTCCAGCCTAGATTCTCCCCTGACCCCTTCCAGGACCTGCTTGACCCTTCCAAGTCCCCCTTGACCCTTCCAGGACCTCCTTGACCCCTTCCAGGACCCTCCTGACCCTTCCAGGACACCCCCTGACCCTTTCCAGAACTCCCCTGACCCCTTCCAGGACACCTTCCAGCCTGGATTCTCCCCTGATCCCCTCCAGGACCCCCCTGACCCTTTCCAGGAACTCCTTGACCCTTCCACGACCCCCTTGACCCTTCCACGACCCCTCTGATCCCCTTCTAGGACCCTCCTGACCCTTCCAGGACACCCTTGACCCTTCCAGGACACCCCTGACCCTTTCCAGAACCCCCTTACCCCTTCCAGAACCCCCTTGACCCCTTCCAGGACCTCCCTGACCCCTTCCAGGACCCTTGTCAGCCTGGACTCTCCCCTGACCCTTTCCAGAACCTCCCTCGACCCCTTCCAGGACCCCCCTGACCCTTCCAGTACTCCCTTGACCCTTCCAGTACTCCCTTGACCCTTTCCAGAACCCCCCTGACCCTTTCCAGGACCTCCTTGACCGCTTCTAGGACCCCCCGACCCCTTCCAGGACACCTTCCAGCCTAGATTCTCCCCTGACCCCTTCCAGGACCCTTCTCAGCCTGGACTCTCCCCTGACCCTTCGAGGTCCCCCCTGACCCTTTCCAGATCCCCCCTGACCCTTTCCAGGACCTCCTTGACCGCTTCTAGGACCCCCCTGACCCCTTCCAGGACACCTTCCAGCCTAGATTCTCCCCTGACCCCTTCCAGGACCTGCTTGACCCTTCCAAGTCCCCCTTGACCCTTCCAGGACCTCCTTGACCCCTTCCAGGACCCTCCTGACCCTTCCAGGACACCCCCTGACCCTTTCCAGAACTCCCCTGACCCCTTCCAGGACACCTTCCAGCCTGGATTCTCCCCTGATCCCCTCCAGGACCCCCCTGACCCTTTCCAGGAACTCCTTGACCCTTCCACGACCCCCTTGACCCTTCCACGACCCCTCTGATCCCCTTCCAGGACCCTCCTGACCCTTCCAGGACACCCTTGACCCTTCCAGGACACCCCTGACCCTTTCCAGAACCCCCTTACCCCTTCCAGAACCCCCTTGACCCCTTCCAGGACCTCCCTGACCCCTTCCAGGACCCTTGTCAGCCTGGACTCTCCCCTGACCCTTTCCAGAACCTCCCTCGACCCCTTCCAGGACCCCCCTGACCCTTCCAGTACTCCCTTGACCCTTCCAGGTTCCCCCTGACC
>JAUMJK010001392.1:5000-286664 GCA_033558105.1 Coccyzus lansbergi
CTAACCCTAACCCTAACCCTAACCCTAACCCTAACCCTAACCCTAACCCTAACCCTAACCCTAACCCTAACCCTAACCCTAACCCTAACCCTAACCCTAACCCTAACCCTAACCCTAACCCTAACCCTAACCCTAACCCTAACCCTAACCCTAACCCTAACCCTAACCCTAACCCTAACCCTAACCCTAACCCTAACCCTAACCCTAACCCTAACCCTAACCCTAACCCTAACCCTAACCCTAACCCTAACCCTAACCCTAACCCTAACCCTAACCCTAACCCTAACCCTAACCCTAACCCTAACCCTAACCCTAACCCTAACCCTAACCCTAACCCTAACCCTAACCCTAACCCTAACCCTAACCCTAACCCTAACCCTAACCCTAACCCTAACCCTAACCCTAACCCTAACCCTAACCCTAACCCTAACCCTAACCCTAACCCTAACCCTAACCCTAACCCTAACCCTAACCCTAACCCTAACCCTAACCCTAACCCTAACCCTAACCCTAACCCTAACCCTAACCCTAACCCTAACCCTAACCCTAACCCTAACCCTAACCCTAACCCTAACCCTAACCCTAACCCTAACCCTAACCCTAACCCTAACCCTAACCCTAACCCTAACCCTAACCCTAACCCTAACCCTAACCCTAACCCTAACCCTAACCCTAACCCTAACCCTAACCCTAACCCTAACCCTAACCCTAACCCTAACCCTAACCCTAACCCTAACCCTAACCCTAACCCTAACCCTAACCCTAACCCTAACCCTAACCCTAACCCTAACCCTAACCCTAACCCTAACCCTAACCCTAACCCTAACCCTAACCCTAACCCTAACCCTAACCCTAACCCTAACCCTAACCCTAACCCTAACCCTAACCCTAACCCTAACCCTAACCCTAACCCTAACCCTAACCCTAACCCTAACCCTAACCCTAACCCTAACCCTAACCCTAACCCTAACCCTAACCCTAACCCTAACCCTAACCCTAACCCTAACCCTAACCCTAACCCTAACCCTAACCCTAACCCTAACCCTAACCCTAACCCTAACCCTAACCCTAACCCTAACCCTAACCCTAACCCTAACCCTAACCCTAACCCTAACCCTAACCCTAACCCTAACCCTAACCCTAACCCTAACCCTAACCCTAACCCTAACCCTAACCCTAACCCTAACCCTAACCCTAACCCTAACCCTAACCCTAACCCTAACCCTAACCCTAACCCTAACCCTAACCCTAAACCCTAACCCTAACCCTAACCCTAACCCTAACCCTAACCCTAACCCTAACCCTAACCCTAACCCTAACCCTAACCCTAAACCCTAACCCTAACCCTAACCCTAACCCTAAACCCTAACCCTAACCCTAACCCTAACCCTAACCCTAACCCTAACCCTAACCCTAACCCTAACCCGAAACCATAACCCGAAACCATAACCCTAACCCTAACCTTAACCCTAACCTTAACCCTAACCGATTCAAAAATGGCGGCCGTCTGAGCTCAAAATGGCCGCCGTCCGATTGAAAAATGCCGACTGCCCAAACTCAAAATGGCGGTAATCGGCGTTAAAATAGCAGCAGCCAGATTCAAAAATGGCGGGTGCCCGACCTCAAAATGGCGGGAGTCGACTTCAAAATGGCAGCCGCCCGATTCAAAAATGGTTGTCGCTCGAACTCAAAATGGCGGGAGTCGGCTTCAAAATGACAGCCGCCTGATTCAAAAATGGCTGTCGCCTGAACCCAAAATGGCGGGAGTCAGCTTCAAAATGGCCGCCGCACGATTCAAAAATGGTGGCTACCCGACCTGAAAATGGCGGGAGTTGACTTGAAAATGGCCGCCGCCCGATTCAAAAATGGTGGCTGCCGATCTCAAAATGGCGGGAGTTGGCTTCAAAATGGTGGATGCCGGATTGAAACATGGTGGCTCTCTTAGTTGAAAATTTCTTCTTTTAGTTTCTTTTTTGGTTTTTTGTGTGTGTGTTTTGATTGAGTGCTTTCTGTTTTAGGCATTGTTTTTGAGAGTTTTTTTTGAGGGGTGTTATCTGAGGGCTTGGTTATGTAATTAATTTGTTTTGTCATTGTGTGGGTGCTTAATTGCTTGATGGGTGAATGTTTGGGGTGGGTGCTTAATTGCTAACGGGTGAATGTTTGGGGTGGGTGTTTGGGAAGGGAGGGTGCGCCCCATTCTAATGCCCCTCAGGAACCTTCTAAAGGCCGCCAGACTCTTCTAATGCCCCTTAGGGCCTCTCTAAACGCCCCCAGATGCATCTAATGCCCCTTAGGGCCTTTCTAACCACCCCCAGACCCATCTAATGCCCTTTAGGGCTTTTCTAAAGGACCCCAGACCGCTCTAGAGCCCTTCAGGACCTTTCTAAAGGCCCGAAGACTCCTCTAGCGCCCCAAGGGCCATTCTAAAGACCCCCAGACCCATCTAGAGCCCCTCAAGACCCTTCTAAAGGCACCCAGACCATTCTAGTGCCCCTCAGGACCCTTCAAAAGGCCCACAGACCCTTCTAGAGCCCCTCTAGACACTTCAAAGGGCCCCAAGACTTTTCCAGAGTTGCTCAGGACCCTGCTAAAGGACCCCAGACCCATCTAATGCCCTTCAGGACCCCTCTAAAGGATCCTAGACCCTTCTAGAGCACCACAGGACCCTTCTACAGGACGCCAGACCCATGTAATGCCCTTCAGGACCGTTCTAACGGACCCAACACTCTTCTAGAGCCCCTCAGGACCATTCTAAAGACCCCCAGAACATTCTAGAACCCCTGAGGTGCTTTCTAAAGGCTCCCAGACTCTTCTAGAGCCCCTCAGGACCCTTCCAACGGCCCCCAGACCCATCTAGAGCCCATCTGAACATTTCTAAAAGCACCCAGACCCTTCTAGAACCTTTCAGGTCCTTTCTAAAGGACCCCAAACCCTTCTAGAGCCCCTCAAGACACTTCTAAAGGCCCCCAGACTCTTCTAGAGCCCCTAAGGACAATTCTAAAGGACACCAGACCCTTCTAGAGCTATTCAGGAACTTTCTAAAGGCCCCCAGACCCTTGTAATGCCCTTCAAGACTATTCTAAAGCAACACAAAACATTCTAATGCCCCTCAGGACCCTTCAAATGCAACTCAGGGTCTTTCTAAAGGTCCCCAGACCCTTCTAATGCCCCTAAAGACCCTTCTAAAGGCCCCCAGATTCATCTAATGACCCTCAGGGGCTTTCTAAAGGCCCCAAGACCCTTCTAGAACCCCTCAGGGCCTTTCTAAAGGCCCCCAGACCCTTCTAATACCCCTCAGGGCATTTCTAAAGGCCCCCAGACCATTCTAGAGCCCCTCAACACCTGTCTAAAGGTCCCCGGACCCTTCTAATACCATTCAGGACCGATCTAATGTCCCCCAGACCCTTCTAATGCCCCTCAGGGCCATTCTAAAGGCCCCCCAGACCCTTCTAGAGCCATTCAGGGCCTTTCTAAAGGCACCCAGACCCATCAAGATCCCCTCAAGACACTTCTAAATGCCCCCAGACCCTTCTAGAGCCCTTCAGGTAGTTTCTAACGACCCCCAGACCCTTCTAGAGCCCCTCAGGACCATTCTACAGGTCCCCAGACACTTCTAATGCCCCTCAAGGCCCTTCTAAAGCCCCCCAGACCGTTCTAATGCCCCTCAGGACCCTTATAAAGACCCCCAGACCTTTCTAGAGCTCCTCAGAGCCTTTCTAAAGGCCTCCAGACCATTCTAGAGCCCCTCAAAACCCTTCTAAAGGCCCCCAGACCCCTCTAGAACTCCTCAGGACCCTTTTAAAGTCCCCAAGACCCTTCTAGAGTCCCTCAGGGACTTCGTAAAGGGCCCGAGACCCTTTTAATTCCCCTCAGGGCCTTTCTAAAGTCCCCTGGACCGTTCCAGAGTCTCTCAGGGTCCTCCTAATTCCCTGCAGTACCTTCTAGAGCCCCTCAGGACCTTTCTAAAGGTCCCCAGAATCTTCTAATGCCCCTCAGGGCCTTTATAAAGGCCCCCAGACCCTTCTAATGCCCCTCAGGACCATTCTAAAGGCCCCAAGACCATTATAGAGCCACTCAGGACACTTTTAAAGGACCCCAGACCCTTCTAGAGCCCTTATGGACCCTTCTAAAGGCACCCAGACCCTTCTACAGGTCCTAAGGACCCTTCTAAAGGCCCCCAGACCATTCTAATGCCCCTCAGGACCCTTCTAAAGGTCCCCAGACCCTTCTAATGCCCCTTAGACCTTTATAATCCCCATGGGGGCCTTTAAAAAGGCCCCCAGACCCTTCTGGACCCCCTCAGGACGCTTCTAATAGCCCCCAGACAATTCTAGAACCTGTCAGGGCCTTTCTATATGACCCCATACCCTTCTAATGCCCCTCAGAACATTTCTAAAGGCCCCCAGACCCTTCTAGAGCTCCTCAGGACATTTCTACAGGCACCCAGACCTTTCTAATGCCACTCAGGGCCTTTCTAAAGGCCGCGAGACCCTTATAATCCACCTGAGGGCCTTTAAAAAGGCCCCCAGACCATTCCGGACCACCTCAGGACGCTTCTAATAGCCCCCAGACCCTTCTAGAGCCACTCAGGGCCTTTCTAAAGACCTCCACACCCTTCTAATGACCCTCAAGACCCATGTAAAGGCCCCCAGACCCTTCTAGATTGCCTCAGGACCCATCTAAAAGCCCCCAGACCATTCTAATGCCTTTCAGGACCCTTATAAAGGCCACAAGACCCTTCTAATGCCCCTCAGGTCCTTTCTAAAGGCCCTCAGACCCTTCTAATGCCCCTCAGGGCATTTATAAAGGTTCCCAGACCCTTCTAGAGACCGTCAGGACCCTAATAAAGGCCCCCAGAACATTCTAGAGCCCCTCAGGACACTTCTAAAGGCCCGCAGACCATTCTAATGCCCGTCAGGGCCTTTCTAAATGTCCCCAGACCCTTCTACTGCCCCTCAGGAGCATTATAAAGGCCCCCAGACCCTTCTAATGCACCACAGGGCCTTTCTAAAGTTCCCCAGACCCTTCTAGAGCACCTGAAGACCCTTGTAAAGGCCCCCAGACCCTTATAGAGCCCCTCAGGACCCTTCTAAAGTCCCCCAGACCCTGCTAATTCCCCTCAGGGCTTTTATAAGGGCACCCAGACTCTTCTAATGCCCCTCAGGACCCTTATAAAGGCACCCAGACCCTTCTAGAGCCTCTCAGGACAGTTTTAAATGCCTCCAGACCCTTCTAGACCCACTCAGGACCATTCTAAAGCCCCCCAGACCCTTCTAATGCCCCTCAGGGCCTTTCTAAAGGCCCACAGACCCTTCTAATGCCGCTCAGGGCCTTCCTAAAGGTCCCCAGACCCTTCTAGAGCCCCTCAGGACCATTCTAAAGGCCCCCAGACTCTTTTAGAGCCCCTCAGGGCCATTCTAAAGGCTCGCAGACCCTTCAAGAGCCCCTCAACATCCTTCTAACGGCTCCCTGACCATTCTAGAGCCCTTCTGGGCCTTTCTAAAGGCCCCCAGACCATTCTAGAGCCCCTCAGGACACTTCTAAAGGCCCCCAGACCCTTCTAGATCTCCTCACGACCCTTCTAAAAGGCCCCACACCTTTCTAATGCCCCTCAGGGCATTTCTAAAGGCACCCAGACCCGTCTAATGCCCCTCAGGACCCTTCTAAAGGCCCCGAGACACTTTTAGAGCAACTCAGGACATTTCTAAAGGACCCCAGATCTTTCTAGAGCTCCTCAGGACCCTTCTAGAGGCCACCAGACCCTTCTAGAGCCCCTAAGGATGATTCTAAAGGCCCCCAGACCCTTCTAGAGCCCTGAAGGACATTTTTAAAGGCACCGAGACCATTCTAATGCCAATCAGTGCCTTTCTAAAGGCCGCGAGACCATTATAATCCCATTGAGGGTCTTTAAAAAGGCCCCCAGACCCTTCTGGACCCCCTCAGGACGCTTCTAGTAGCCCCCAGACCCTTCTAGAGCCCGTCAGGACCTTTCTAAAGGCCTCCACACCTTTCTAATGACCCTCAAGACCCATGTAAAGGCTACCAGACCAATCTAGTTTGCCTCAGGACCCATCTAAATGCCCCCAGACACTTCTAATACACTTCAGGACCTTTATATGGCCCCCTGACACGTATAATGCCCCTCAGGGCCTTTCTAAAGGCTTCCAGCGCCTTCTAGACCCCCTCAGGACCTTTGTAAAGACGCCCAGACCCTTCTAATGCCACTCAGGGACTATCTAAAGGCCCCCAGACCTCTCTAATGACCCTCAAGACCCATGTAAAGGCCCCCAGACCCATCTAGATTGCCTCAGGACCCATCTAAAGGCCCCCTGACCCTTCTAATGCACCTCAGGGCCTTTCTAAAGGCCCCCAGACCCTTCTAATGCCCCTCAGGGCATTTATAAAGGTCCCCAGACTCTTTTAGAGCCCCTCAGGGACATTCCAAAAGCACACAGACCATTCAAGAGCCCCTAAACATCCTTCTAACGGCTCCCTGACCCTTCTAGAGCACCTCAGGGCCTTTCTAAAGGCCCCCAGACCCTTCTAGAGTCCCTCAGGACACTTCTAAAGGCCCCCAGACCCTTCGAGATCCCCTCAAGACCCTTCTAAAAGGCCCCAGACCTTTCTAATGCCCCTCAGGGCATTTCTAAAGGCCCCCAGACTCGTCTAATGCCCCTCAGGACCCTTCGAAAGGTCCCGAGACACTTTTAGAGCACCTCAGGACATTTCTAAAGGACCCCAGATCTTTCTAGAGCCCCTCAGGAACCTTCTAGAGCCCCCCAGACCCTTCTAGAGCCCCTCAGGACGAATCTAAAGGCCCCCAGACATTTCTAATCCACCTCAGGGCCTTTCTAAAGGCCCCCAGACCATTCAAATGCCCTTCAGAACCCTTCTAAAGGCACCCAGACCATTCTAGTGCCCCTCAGGACCCTTCAAAAGGCCCACAGACCCTTCTAGAGCCCCTCTAGACACTTCAAAGGGCCCCAAGACTTTTCCAGAGTTGCTCAGGACCCTGCTAAAGGACCCCAGACCCATCTAATGCCCTTCAGGACCCCTCTAAAGGATCCTAGACCCTTCTAGAGCACCACAGGACCCTTCTACAGGACGCCAGACCCATGTAATGCACTTCAGGACCGTTCTAACGGACCCAACACTCTTCTAGAGCCCCTCAGGACCATTCTAAAGACCCCCAGAACATTCTAGAACCCCTGAGGTGCTTTCTAAAGGCTCCCAGACTCTTCTAGAGCCCCTCAGGACCCTTCCAACGGCCCCCAGACCCATCTAGAGCCCATCTGAACATTTCTAAAAGCACCCAGACCCTTCTAGAACCTTTCAGGTCCTTTCTAAAGGACCCCAAACCCTTCTAGAGCCCCTCAAGACACTTCTAAAGGCCCCCAGACTCTTCTAGAGCCCCTAAGGACAATTCTAAAGGACACCAGACCCTTCTAGAGCTATTCAGGAACTTTCTAAAGGCCCCCAGACCCTTGTAATGCCCTTCAAGACTATTCTAAAGCAACACAAAACATTCTAATGCCCCTCAGGACCCTTCAAATGCAACTCAGGGTCTTTCTAAAGGTCCCCAGACCCTTCTAATGCCCCTAAAGACCCTTCTAAAGGCCCCCAGATTCATCTAATGACCCTCAGGGGCTTTCTAAAGGCCCCAAGACCCTTCTAGAACCCCTCAGGGCCTTTCTAAAGGCCCCCAGACCCTTCTAATACACCTCAGGGCATTTCTAAAGGCCCCCAGACCATTCTAGAGCCCCTCAAGACCTGTCTAAAGGTCCCCGGACCCTTCTAATACCATTCAGGACCGATCTAATGTCCCCCAGACCCTTCTAATGCCCCTCAGGGCCATTCTAAAGGCCCCCCAGACCCTTCTAGAGCCATTCAGGGCCTTTCTAAAGGCACCCAGACCCATCAAGATCCCCTCAAGACACTTCTAAATGCCCCCAGACCCTTCTAGAGCCCTTCAGGTAGTTTCTAACGACCCCCAGACCCTTCTAGAGCCCCTCAGGACCATTCTACAGGTCCCCAGACACTTCTAATGCCCCTCAAGGCCCTTCTAAAGCCCCCCAGACCGTTCTAATGCCCCTCAGGACCCTTATAAAGGCCCCCAGACCTTTCTAGAGCTCCTCAGAGCCTTTCTAAAGGCCTCCAGACCATTCTAGAGCCCCTCAAAACCCTTCTAAAGGCCCCCAGACCCCTCTAGAACTCCTCAGGACCCTTTTAAAGTCCCCAAGACCCTTCTAGAGTCCCTCAGGGACTTCGTAAAGGGCCCGAGACCCTTTTAATTCGCCTCAGGGCCTTTCTAAAGTCCCCTGGACCGTTCCAGAGTCTCTCAGGGTCCTCCTAATTCCCTGCAGTACCTTCTAGAGCCCCTCAGGACCTTTCTAAAGGTCCCCAGAATCTTCTAATGCCCCTCAGGGCCTTTATAAAGGCCCCCAGACCCTTCTAATGCCCCTCAGGACCATTCTAAAGGCCCCAAGACCATTATAGAGCCACTCAGGACCCTTTAAAGGACCCCAGACCCTTCTAGAGCCCTTATGGACCCTTCTAAAGGCACCCAGACCCTTCTACAGGCCCTAAGGACCCTTCTAAAGGCCCCCAGACCATTCTAATGCCCCTCAGGACCCTTCTAAAGGTCCCCAGACCCTTCTAATGCCCCTTAGACCTTTATAATCCCCATGGGGGCCTTTAAAAAGGCCCCCAGACCCTTCTGGACCCCCTCAGGACGCTTCTAATAGCCCCCAGACAATTCTAGAACCTGTCAGGGCCTTTCTATATGACCCCATACCCTTCTAATGCCCCTCAGGACATTTCTAAAGGCCCCCAGACCCTTCTAGAGCTCCTCAGGACATTTCTACAGGCACCCAGACCTTTCTAATGCCACTCAGGGCCTTTCTAAAGGCCGCGAGACCCTTATAATCCACCTGAGGGCCTTTAAAAAGGCCCCCAGACCATTCCGGACCACCTCAGGACGCTTCTAATAGCCCCCAGACCCTTCTAGAGCCCCTCAGGGCCTTTCTAAAGACCTCCACACCCTTCTAATGACCCTCAAGACCCATGTAAAGGCCCCCAGACCCTTCTAGATTGCCTCAGGACCCATCTAAAAGCCCCCAGACCATTCTAATGCCTTTCAGGACCCTTATAAAGGCCACAAGACCCTTCTAATGCCCCTCAGGTCCTTTCTAAAGGCCCTCAGACCCTTCTAATTCCCCTCAGGGCATTTATAAAGGTTCCCAGACCCTTCTAGAGACCGTCAGGACCCTAATAAAGGCCCCCAGAACATTCTAGAGCCCCTCAGGACACTTCTAAAGGCCCGCAGACCATTCTAATGCCCGTCAGGGCCTTTCTAAATGTCCCCAGACCATTCTACTGCCCCTCAGGAGCATTATAAAGGTCCCCAGACCCTTCTAATGCACCACAGGGCCTTTCTAAAGTTCCCCAGACCCTTCTAGAGCACCTGAAGACCCTTGTAAAGGCCCCCAGACCCTTATAGAGCCCCTCAGGACCCTTCTAAAGTCCCCCAGACCCTGCTAATTCCCCTCAGGGCTTTTATAAGGGCACCCAGACTCTTCTAATGCCCCTCAGGACCCTTATAAAGGCACCCAGACCCTTCTAGAGCCTCTCAGGACAGTTTTAAATGCCTCCAGACCCTTCTAGACCCACTCAGGACCATTCTAAAGCCCCCCAGACCCTTCTAATGCCACTCAGGGCCTTTCTAAAGGCCCACAGACCCTTCTAATGCCCCTCAGGGCCTTCCTAAAGGTCCCCAGACCCTTCTAGAGCCCCTCAGGACCATTCTAAAGGCCCCCAGACTCTTCTACTGCCCCTCAGGGACATTCCAAAAGCTCACAGACCATTCAAGAGCCCCTAAACATCCTTCTAACGGCTCCCTGACCCTTCTAGAGCACCTCAGGGCCTCTCTAAAGGCCCCCAGACCCTTCTAGAGCCCCTCAGGACACTTCTAAAGGCCCCCAGACCCTTCGAGATCCCCTCAAGACCCTTCTAAAAGGCCCCAGACCTTTCTAATGCCCCTCAGGGCATTTCTAAAGGCCCCCAGACTCGTCTAATGCCCCTCAGGACCCTTCGAAAGGTCCCGAGACACTTTTAGAGCACCTCAGGACATTTCTAAAGGACCCCAGATCTTTCTAGAGCCCCTCAGGAACCTTCTAGAGCCCCCCAGACCCTTCTAGAGCCCCTCAGGACGAATCTAAAGGCCCCCAGACATTTCTAATCCACCTCAGGGCCTTTCTAAAGGCCCCCAGACCATTCAAATGCCCTTCAGAACCCTTCTAAAGGCCCCCAGACCCTTCTAGAGCCACTCAGGATATTTCTAAAGGCCCCCAGATCTTTCTAGAACCTATCAGGACAATTCGAAAGGTCCCAAACCCTTCTACAGCCCCTCAGGACTCTTCTAAAGGCCCCAGACCCTTCTAGAGCACCTCAGGATCCTTCTAAAGGCACCCAGATCATTCGAATGCCCCTCAGGACGTTTCTTATGGCCCCCAGACCCTTGTAATGCCCCTCAGGGTCTTTCTAAGGGCCCCCAGACCATTCTAACGCCCCTTAGGGCCTTTCTAAAGACCGCGAGACACTTCTAATGCCCCTCAGGGCCTTTCTAAAGGCACACAGACCCTTCTAGTGCCACTCAGGACCCTTCTAAAGGCCCCCAGATCCTTCAAATGCCCATCAGGACTTTTCTAATGGCTCCCAGACCCTTCTAATTCCCATCAGGGCCTTTCTAAAATACCCCAGACACTTCTAGAACCTCTCAGGGCCTTTCTATATGACCCCAGACCCTTGTAATGCCCCTCAGGGCCATTCTAAAGGCCCCCATACCCTTCTAATGCCCCTCAGGACATTTCTAAAGGACCCCAGACCCTTCTAGAGCCCCTCAGGACATTTCTAAAGGCACCCAGACCCTTCTAATGCCACTCAGGGCCTTTCTAAAGGCCGCAAGACCCTTATAATCCCCCTGAGGGTCTTTAAAAAGGCCCCCAGACCATTCTGGACCACCTCAGGACGCTTCTAGTAGTCCCCAGACCCTTCTAGAGCACCTCAGGACCTTTCTAAAGGCCTCCACACCCTTCTAATGACCCTCAAGACCCATGTAAAGGCCCCCAGACCCTTCTAGATTGCCTCAGGACCCATCTAAAAGCCCCCAGACCCTTCTAATGCCTTTCAGGACCCTTATGAAGGCCACAAGACCCTTCTAATGCCCCTCAGGACCTTTCTAAAGGCCCTCAGACCCTTCTAATGCCCCTCAGGGCATTTATAAAGGTTCCCAGACCCTTCTAGAGAACGTCAGGACTCTTATAAAGGCCCCCAGACCATACTATTGCCCCTTAGGACACTTCTAAAAGACTCCAGACCGTTCTATTGCCCCACGGGGCCTTTCTAAAGGTCCCCAGACCCTTCTAGAGCCCCTGAAGACCCTTATTAAGGCCCCCAGACCCTTCTAATGCCCCTCAGGACCCTTCTAAACTCCCCCAGACCCTGCTAATTCCCCTGAGGGCTTTTATAGTGGAACCCAGACCCTTCTAATGCCCCTCAAGACCCTTATAAAGGCACCCAGACCCTTCTAGAGCCTCTCAGCACACTTTTAAATGCCTCCAGACCCTTCTAGACCCCCTCAGGACCATTCTAAAGCCCCCCAGACCCTTATAATGCCTCTCAGGGCCTTTCTAAAGGCCCCCAGACCATTCTAATGCCCCTCAGGGCATTTCTAAAGGTCCCCAGACCCTTCTAGAGCCCCTCAGGACCATTCAAAAGGACTCCAGACTATTTTAGAGCCACTCAGGTTCATTCTAAAGGCCCGCAGACCCTTCAAGAGCCCCTCAACATCCTTCTAACGGCTAACTGACCCTTCTAGAACCCCTCAGGGCCTTTCTAAAGGCCCCCAGACCATTCTAGATCCCCTGAAGACCCTTCTAGAAGGCCCCAGACATTTCTAATGCCCCTCAGGGCATTTCTAAAGGCCCCAGACCTCTCTAATGCCCCTCAGGACCCTTCTAAAGGCCCCGAGACACTTTTAGAGGACCTCAGGACATTTCTAAAGGACCCCAGATCGTACTAGAACCCCTCAGGACCCTTCTAGAGGCCCCCAGACCCTTCTAGAGCCCCTCAGGACAATTCTAAAGGCCCCCAGACCCTTCTAATCCACCTCAGGGCCTTTCTAAAGGCCCCCAGACCATTCAAATGCCCCTCAAAACCCTTCTAAAGGTCTCCAGACCCTTCTAATGCCCCTCAGGACATTTCTAAAAGCCCCCAGACCCTTCTAATGCCTTTCAGGACCTATATAAAGGCCACAAGACCCTTCTAATGCCCCTCAGGGCATTTATAAAGGTTCCCAGACCCTTCTAGAGCCCGTCAGGACCCTTATAAAGGCCCCCAGACCATTCTAGAGCCCCTCAGGAGCATTTGAAAGGCCCCCAGACCCTTCTAATGCCTCACAGGGCCTTTCTAAAGGTCCCCAGACCCTTCTAGAGCCCGTCAGGACCCTTATAAAGGCCCCCAGACCATTCTAGAGCCCCTCAGGACCCTTCTAAAGTCCCCCAAACCCTGCTAATTCCCCTCAGGGCTTTTATAAGGGCACCCAGACCCTTCTAATGCCCCTCAGGACCCTTATAAAGGCACCCAGACCCTTCTAGAGCCTCTCAAGACTGTTTCAAATGCCTCCAGACCCTTCTAGACCCCCTCAGGACAACTCTAAAGCCCGCCAGACCCTTCTAATGTCCCTCAGGGCCTTTGTAAAGGCTCACAGACCCTTCTAATGCCCCTCAGGGCATTTATAAAGGTCCCCAGACCCTTCTAGAGCCCCTCAGGACCATTCTAAAGAAGCCCGGACCCTTCTAATGCCTCTCAGGGCCTTTCTAAAGGACCCCAGACCCTTCTAATGCCCCTCAGGGCATTTATAAAGGTCCCCAGACCCTTCTAGAGCCCCTCAGGACCATTCTAAAGGCCCCCAGACTCTTTTAGAGCCCCTTAGGGCCATTCTAAAGGCCCGCAGACCCTTCAAGAGCCCCTCAACATCCTTCTAACGGCTCCCTGACCCTTCTAGAGCCCCTCAGGGCCTTTCTAAAGGCCCCCAGACCTTTCTAGAGCCCCTCAGGACACTTCTAAAGGCCCCCAGACCCTTAGAGATTCCCTCAAGACCCTTCTAAAAGGCCCCAGACCTTTCTAATGCCCCTCAGGGAATTTCTAAAGGCACCCAGACCCGTCTAATGCCCCTCAGGACCTTTCTAAAGGCCACGAGACACTTTTAGAGCACCTCAGGACATATCTAAAGGACCCCAGATCTTTCTAGAGCCCCTCAGGAACCTTCTAGAGGCCCCTAGACCCTTCTAGATCCCCTCAGGGCGATTCTAAAGGCTCCCAGACCCTTCTAATCCACCTCAGGGCCATTTTAAAGGCCCCCAGACCTTTCAAATGCCCCTCAGAACCCTTCTAAAGGCCCCCAGACCCTTCTAGAGCCACTCAGGATATTTCTAAAGGCCCCCAGATATTTCTAGAACCCATTAGTAGCCTTCGAAAGGTCCCAGACCCTTCTACAGCCCCTCAGGATGCTTCTAAAGGCCCCAGACCCTTCTAGAGCACCTCAGGATCCTTCTAAAGGCACCCAGATCATTCTAATGCCCCTTAGGACCTTTCTAAAGGCCCCCGGACCCTTCTAATGCCGCTCAGGGTCTTTCTATGGGCGCCCAGACCATTCTAATGCCCCTCAGGGCCTTTCTAAAGACCCCGAGACACTTCTAATGCCCCTCAGGGCCTTTCTAAAGGCCCCCAGACCATTCTAGTGCCACTCAGGACCCTTCTAAAGGCACCCAGACCCTTCAAATGCACCTCAGGACCTTTCTAAAGGCTCCCAGACCCTTCTAATTCCCCTCAGGGCCTTTCTAAAGTACCCCAGACACTTCTAGAACCTCTCAGGGCCTTTCTATATGACTCCAGACCCTTGTAATGCCCCTCAGGGCCATTCTAAAGGCCCCCATACCCTTCTAATGCCCCTCAGGACATTTCTAAAGGCCCCCAGACCCTTCTAGAGCCCCTCAGGACATTTCTAAAGGCACCCAGACCCTTGTAATGCCACTCAGGGCCTTTCTAAATGCCGCGAGACCCTTATAATCCCCCTGAGGGTCTTTAAAAAGGCCCCCAGACCCTTCTGGACCCCCTCAGGACGCTTCTAATAGCCCCCAGACCCTTCTAGAGGCCCTCTGGGCCTTTCTAAAGGCATCCACACCCTTCTAATGACCCTCAAGACCCATGTAAAGGCCCCTAGACCCTTCTCGATTGCCTCAGGACCCATCTAAAAGACCCCAGACCCTTCTAATGTTTTTCAGGACCATTATAAAGGCCACAAGACCCTTCTAATGCCCCTCAGGACCTTTCTAAAGGCCCTCAGACACTTCTAATGCCCCTCAGGGCATTTATAAAGGTTCCCAGACCCTTCTAGAGACTGTCAAGACCCTTATAAAGGCCCCCAGACCATTCTAGAGCAGCACAGGACACTTTTAAAGTCACCCAGACCATTCTAATTCACCACAGGGCCTTTCTAAAGGTCCCCAGACCCTTCTAGAGCCACTGAAGACCCTTCTAAAGGCCCCCATACCCTTATAGAGCCCCTCTGGACCCTTCTAAAGTCCCCCAGACCCTGCTAATTCCGCTCAGTTCTTATATAAGGGCACCCAGACCATTCTAGAGCCTCTAAGGACAGTTTTAAATGCCTCCAGACCCTTCTAGACCCCGTCAGGACCATTCTAAAGCCCCCCAGACCATTCTAATGCCCCTCAGGGCCTTTCTAAATGCCCCTAGACCCTTCTAATGCCCCTCAGGGCATTTCTAAAGATAACCAGACCCTTCAAGATCCCCTCAGGACCTTTCTAAAGGCCCCCAGACTCTTTTAGAGCCCCTCAGGGCCATTCTAAAGGCCCACAGACCTTTCAAGAGCCCCTCAACATCATTCTAACGGCTCCCTGACCCTTCTAGAGCCCCTCAGGACACTTCTAAAGGCTCCCAGATCCTTCTACAGCCCCTCAGGACGATTCTAAAGGCCCCAGACCGTTCTAGAGCCCCTCAGGATCCTTATAAAGGCACCCAGACCATTCTAATGCCCCTCAGGACCTTTCTAAAGGCCCCCGGACCCTTCTAATGACCCTCAGGCTTTTTCTAAGGGCCCCTAGACCATTCTAATGCCCCTCAGGGCCTTTCTAAATACCACGAGACACTTCTAATGCCCCTCAGGTCCTTTCTAAAGGCCCCCAGACCCTTCTAGTTCCCCTCAGGACCCTTCTAAAGGCACCCAGACCCTTCTAGAGCCCCTCAGGTCCTTTATAAAGACCCCCAGACCTTTCTAATGCCATTTAGGGAGTATCTAAAGGCATCCAGAACCTTCTATTGACCCTCAAGACCAATGTAAAGGCCCCAAGACCCATCTAGATTGCCTCAGGACCCATCTATAGGCCCCCAGAAACTTCTAATACCCTTCAGGACCTTTATATGGCACCCTGACCCTTCTAATGCCCCTCAGGGCCTTTCTAAAGGCACCCAGAGCCTTCTAGACACCCTCAGGACCTTTCTAAAGTCCCCAGAGCCTTCTAATGCCCCTCAGGGCATTTATAAAGGTTCCCAGACCCTTCTACAGCCCCTCGGGACCCTTCTAAAGACACCCAGACCCTTACAGAGCCCCTCAGGTCCTTTCTAAAAGCCCCCAGACCCTTCTAATGCCTTTCAGGACCCTTATAAATGCTACAAGACCCTTCTAATGCCCCTCAGGACGTTTCTAAATGCCCTCAGACCCTTCTAATGCCCCTCAGGACCCTTATAAAGGCACCCAGACCCTTCTAGAGCCTCTCAGGACAGTTTTAAATGTCTCCAGACCCTTCTAGACCCCCTCAGGACCATTCTAAAGGCCCCCAGACCATTCTAATGCCCCTCAGGACCTTTCTAAAGGCCCCCATACCCTTCTAATGCCCCTCAGGGCATTTCTAAAGGCCCCGAGACACGTCTAATGCCCCTCAGGACCCTTCTAAAGGCCCCGAGACACTTTGAGAGCCCCTCAGGGCCATTCTAAAGGCCCGCAGACCCTTCAAGAGCCCCTCAACATCATTCTAACGGCTCCCTGACCCTTCTAGAGCTTTAGATGGGTCCTGAGGGGCTCTATAAGGGTCTGGGGGGGCCTTTAGAAGGGTCTTCAGGGGCTCTAGAAGGGACTGGAAACCTTTAGAAAGTCCCTGTGGTGCATTAGAAGGGTCTGGGGGCCTTTAGAATTCTCCTGAGGGGCATTAGAAGGGTCTGGGGACCTTTATAAAGGCCCTGACGGGCATTAGAATGGTCTGCGGGATTTTGGAGGTGTCCTGAGGGGCTCTAGAATTGTCTGGGGGCCTTTATAAGGGTCCTGACGGTCTCTAGAAGGGTCTGGGAACCTTTATAAATGCCCTGAGGGGCATTAGAAGGGTCTGAGGGCCTTTAGAAAGGTCCTGAGGGGCATTAGAAGGGTCTTGTGTCCTTCATAAGGGTCCTGAAAGGCATTAGAAGGGTCTGGGGGCTTTTAGATGGGTCCTGAGGCAATCTAGAAGGGTCTGGGGGCCTTTACATGGGTCTTGAGGGTCATTAGAAGGGTGTGGAGGCCTTTAGAAAGGCCCTGAGGGGCTCGAGAAGGGTCTGGGGTCTATTAGAAGCGTCCTGCAGGGGGTTCAGAAGGGTCTGGGGACCTTTTTAAAGGCCCTCAGGGGGATTATAAGGGTCTCGCGGCCTTTAGAAATGCCCTGAGTGGCATTAGAAGGGTCTGGGGGCCTTTAGTAATGTCCTGAGGGGCATTAGAAGGGTCTGGGGGCCTTTAGAAAGGCCCTGAGTGGCATTAGAATGGTCTGGGGGCCTTTAGAAATGTTCTGAGGGGCTCTAGAAGGGTCTGGGGGCCTTTAGAAGGGTCCTGAGTGGCATTAGAATGGTCTGGGGGCCTTTAGAATGGTCCTGAGGGGGTCTAGAAGGGTCTGGAGGCATTTAAAACTGTCCTGAGAGGCTCCAGAAGGGTCTGGGTGCCTTTATAACAGTCCTGAGGGGCATTACAAGGGTCTGGGTTCCCTTATAAAAGCCCTGAGGGGAATTAGCAGGGTCTGGGGGACGTTAGAAGGGTCCTGAGGGGCTCTATAAGGGTCTGGGGGCCTTTAGAAGGGTCTTCAGGGGCTCTAGAAAGGTCTGGGGACCTTTAGAAAGGCCCTGTGGGGCATTAGAAGGGTCTGGGGGCCTTTAGAATGCTCCTGAGGGGCAGTAGAAGGGTCTGGGGACCTTTAGAAAGGACCTGACGGGCATTAGAATGGTCTGCGGGCCGTTAGAAGTGTCCTGAGGGGCTCTAGAATGGTCTGGGGGCCTTTATAAGGGTCCTGACGGGTTCTAGAAGGGTCTGAAAACCTTTATAAATGCCTAGAGGAGCATTAGAAGGGTCTGAGGACCTTTAGAAAGGTCCTGAGGGGCATTAGAAGGGTCGTGTGTCCTTCATAAGGGTCCTGAAAGGCATTAGAATGGTCTGGGGGCTTTTAGATGGGTCCTGAGGCAATCTAGAATGGTCTAGTGGCCTTTACATGGGTCTTGAGGGTCATTAGAAGGGTGTGGAGGCCTTTAGAAAGGCCCTGAAAGGCATTACAAGTGTCTGGGGTATTTTAGATGGGTCCTGAGGCAATCTAGAAGGGTCTGGGGGCCTTTACATGGGTCTTGAGGGTCATTAGAAGGGTGTGGAGGCCTTTAGAAAGGCCCTTAGGGGCTCTAGAAGGGTCTAGGGGCTATTAGATGCGTCCTGATGGGGTCCAGAAGGGTCTGGGGGCCTTTTTAAAGGCCCTCAGGGGGATTATAAGGGTCTTGCGGCCTTTAGAAAGGCCCTGAGTGGCATTAGAAGGGTCTGGGTGCCTTTAGAAATGTCCTGAGGGGCTCTAGAAGGGTCTGGGGGCCTTTAGAAATGTCCTGAGGGGCATTAGAAAGGTATGGGGGCCTTTAGAAAGGCCCTGAGGGGCATTAGAATGGTCTGGGGTCATATAGATAGGCCCTGAGAGGTTTTAGAAGTGTCTGGGGTACTTTAGAAAGGCAGTGAGGTGCATTAGAAGGGTCTGGGGGCCTTTAGAAGGGTCTAGGGGCCTTTAGAAGAGTCCTGAGGGGGTCTAGAAGGGTCTGTAGGCATTTAAAACTGTCCTGAGAGGCTCTAGAAGGGTCTGGGTGCCTTTATAAGGTTCCTGAGGGGCATTAGAAGGGTATGGGTGCCCTTATAAAAGCCCGGAGGGGAATTAGCAGGGTCTGGGGGACTTTAGAAGGGTCCTTAGGGGGTCTATAAGGGTCTGGGGGCCTTTAGAAGGGTCTTCAGGGGCTCTAGAAGGGTCTGGGGACCTTTAGAAAGGACCTGTGGGGCATTAGAAGGGTCTGGGGGCATTTAGAATGCTCCTGAGGGGCAGTAGAAGGGTCTGGGGACATTTATAAAGGCCCTGACGGGCATTAGAATGGTCTGCGGGCCTTTAGAAGTGTCCTGAGGGGCTCTTGAATGGTCTGGGGGCCTTTATAAGGGTCCTGACGTTCTCTAGAAGGGTCTGGGAACGTTTATAAATGCCCTGAGGGGCACTAGAAGGGTCTGAGGGCCTTTAGAAAGGTCCTGAGGGGCATTAGAAGGGTCTTGTGTCCTTCATAAGGGTCCTGAAAGGCATTAGAATGGTCTGGGGGCTTTTAGATGGGTCCTGAGGCAATCTAGAATGGTCTAGTGGCCTTTACATGGGTCTTGAGGGTCATTAGAAGGGTGTGGAGGCCTTTAGAAAGGCCCTGAAAGGCATTACAAGTGTATGGGGGATTTTAGATGGGTCCTGAGGCAATCTAGAAGGGTCTGGGGGCCTTTACATGGGTCTTGAGGGTCATTAGAAGGGTGTGGAGGCCTTTAGAAAGGCCCTTAGGGGCTCTAGAAGGGTCTGGGGGCTATTAGAAGCGTCCTGAGGGGGTCCAGAAGGGTCTGGGGGCCTTTAGAAAGGCCCTGAGGGGCATTAGAATGGTCTGGGGTCATATAGATAGGCCCTGAGAGGTTTTAGAAGTGTCTGGGGTACTTTAGAAAGGCAGTGAGGTGCATTAGAAGGGTCTGGGGGCCTTTAGAAGGGTCTGGGGGCCTTTAGAAGAGTCCTGAGGGGGTCTAGAAGGGTCTGTAGGCATTTAAAACTGTCCTGAGAGGCTCTAGAAGGGTCTGGGTGCCTTTCTAAGGTTCCTGAGTGGCATTAGAAGGGTCTGGGTGCCCTTATAAAAGCCCTGAGGGGAATTAGCAGGGTCTGGGGGACTTTAGAAGGGTCCTTAGGGGGTCTATAAGGGTCTGGGGGCCTTTAGAAGGGTCTTCAGGGGCTCTAGAAGGGTCTGGGGACCTTTAGAAAGGCCCTGTGGGGCATTAGAAGGGTCTGGGGGCATTTAGAATGCTCCTGAGGGGCAGTAGAAGGGTCTGGGGACCTTTATAAAGGCCCTCACGGGCATTAGAATGGTCTGCGGGCCTTTAGAAGTGTTCTTAGGGGCTCTAGAATGGTCTGGGGGCCTTTATAAGGGTCCTGACGTTCTCTAGAAAGGTCTGGGAACCTTTATAAATGCCCTGAGGGGCATTAGAAGGGTCTGAGGGCCTTTAGAAAGGTCCTGAGGGGCATTAGAATGGTCTTCTGGCCTTCATAAGGGTCCTGAAAGGCATTAGAAGGGTCTGGGGGCTTTTAGATGGGTCCTCAGGCAATCTAGAAGGGTCTAGTGGCCTTTACATGGGTCTTGAGGGTCATTAGAAGGGTGTGGAGGCCTTTAGAAAGGCCCTGAGTGGCATTACAAGTGTCTGGGGTATTTTAGATGGGTCCTGAGGCAATCTAGAAGGGTCTGGGGGCCTTTACATGGGTCTTGAGGGTCATTAGAAGGGTGTGGAGGCCTTTTGAAAGGCCCTGAGGGGCTCTAGAAGGGTCTGGGGGCTATTAGAAGCGTCCTGAGGGGGTCCAGAAGGGTCTGGGGGCCTTTTTAAAGGCCCTCAGGGGTATTATAAGGGTCTCGCGGCCTTTAGAAAGGCCCTGAGTGGCATTAGAATGGTCTGGGGGCCTTTAGAAATGTCCTGAGGGGCTCTAGAAGGGTCTGGGGGCCTTTAGAAGGGTCCTGAGAGGCATTAGAAGGGTCTGGGGGCCTTTAGAATGGTCCTGAGGGGGTCTAGAAGGGTCTGGAGGCATTTAAAACTGTCCTGAGAGGCTCCAGAAGGGTCTGGGTGCCTTTATAACGGTCCTGAGGGGCATTACAAGGGTCTGGGTTCCCTTATAAAAGCCCTGAGGGGAATTAGCAGGGTCTGGGGGACGTTAGAAGGGTCCTGAGGGGCTCTATAAGGGTCTGGGGGCCTTTAGAAGGGTCTTCAGGGGCTCTAGAAAGGTCTGGGGACCTTTAGAAAGGCTCTGTGGGGCATTAGAAGGGTCTGGGGGCCTTTAGAATGCTCCTGAGGGGCAGTAGAAGGGTCTGGGGACCTTTAGAAAGGCCCTGACGGGCATTAGAATGGTCTGCGGGCCGTTAGAATTGTCCTGAGGGGCTCTAGAATGGTCTGGGGGCCTTTATAAGGGTCCTGACGGGTTCTAGAAGGGTCTGAAAACCTTTATAAATGCCTAGAGGAGCATTAGAAGGGTCTGAGGACCTTTAGAAAGGTCCTGAGGGGCATTAGAAGGGTCTTGTGGCCTTCATAAGGGTCCTGAAAGGCATTAGATGGGTCTGGGGGCTTTTAGATGAGTCCTGAGGCAATCTAGAAGGGTCTGGGGGCCTTTACATGGGTCTTGAGGGTCATTAGAAGGGTGTGGAGGCCTTTAGAAAGGCCCTTAGGGGCTCTAGAAGGGTCTAGGGGCTATTAGATGCGTCCTGAGGGGGTCCAGAAGGGTCTGGGGGCCTTTTTAAAGGCCCTCAGGGGGATTATAAGGGTCTTGCGGCCTTTAGAAAGGCCCTGAGTGGCATTAGAAGGGTCTGGGTGCCTTTAGAAAGGCCCTGAGAGTTTCTAGAAGTGTCTGGGGTACTTTAGAAATGTCCTGAGGGGCATTAGAACGGTCTGGGGGACTTGAGAAATGCCCTGAGGGGCATTAGAAAGGTCTGGGTCCTTTTGGAAGGGTCTTGAGGGGATCTAGAAGGGTCTGGGTGCCTTTAGAATTGTCCTGAGGGGCTCTAGAAGGGTCTTGTGGCCTTTAGAAAGGCCCTGAGTGGCTCTGGAATGGTCAGGGAGCCGTTAGAAGGATGTTGAGGGGCTCTTGAAGGGTCTGCGGGCCTTTAGAATGGCCCTGAGGGGCTCTAAAAGAGTCTGGGGGCCTTTAGAATGGTCCTGAGGGGGTCTAGAAGGGTCTGGGGACCTTTATAAATGCCCTGAGGTGCATTTGAAGGGTCTGGAGGCCTTTAGAAAGGCCCTGAGGGGCATTAGAAGGGTCTGGGTGCCTTTAGAATGGTCCTGATGGGGTCTAGAAGGGTCTGGAGGCATTTAAAACTGTCCTGAGAGGCTCTAGAAGGGTCTGGGTGCCTTTATAAGGGTCCTGAGGGGTATTAGAAGGGTCTGGGTGCCCTTATAAAAGCACTGAGGGGAATTAGCAGGGTCTGGGGGACTTTAGAAGTGTCCTGAGGGGCTCTATAAGGGTCTGGGGGCCTTTAGAAGGGTTTTCAGGGGCTCTAGAAGGGTCTGGGGACCTTTAAAAAGGCCATGTGGGGAATTAGAATGGTCTGCGGGCCTTTAGAAGTGTCCTGAGGGGCTCTGAAATGGTCTGGGGGCCTTTATAAATGCCCTGAGGGGCATTAGAAGGGTCTGAAGGCCTTTAGAAAGGTCCTGAGGGGTATTAGATGGGTCTTGTGGCATTTATAAGGGTCCTGAAAGGCATTAGAAGGGTCTGGGGGCTTATAGATGGGTCCTGAGGCAATCTAGAAGGGTCTGGGGGCATTTACATAGGTCTTGAGGGTCATTAGAAGGGTGTGGAGGCCTTTAGAAGTGTCCTGAGGGGCTCTAGAAGGGTGTGGGAGCTATTAGAATCGTCCTGAGGGGGTCCAGAAGGGTCTGTGGGCCTTTTTAAAGGTCCTCAGGGGGATTGTAAGGGTCTCGAGGCCTTTAGAAAGGCCCTGAGTGGCATTAGAAGGGTCAGGGTGCCATTAGAAATGTCCTGAGGGGCTCTAGAAGGGTCTGGGGGCCTTTAGAAATGTCCTGAGGGGCATTAGAAGGGTATGGGGGCCTTTAGAAAGGCCCTGAGGGGCATTACAAGGGTCTGGATCATATAGAAAGGCCCTGAGGTGGATTAGAAGGGTCTGGGGGCCTTTAGAATGCTCCTGAGGGGCAGTAGAAGGGTCTGGGGACCTTTAGAAAGCCCCTGACGGGCATTAGAATGGTCTGCGGGCCTTTCGAAGTGTCCTGAGGTGCTCTAGAATGGTCTGGGGACATTTATAAGGGTCCTGACGGTCTCTAGAAGGGTCTGGGAACCTTTATAAATGCCCTGAGGGTCATTAGAAGGGTCTGAAGGCCTTTAGAAAGGTCCTGAGGGGCATTAGAAGGGTCTTGTGGCCTTCGTAAGGGTCCTGAAAGGCATTAGGAGGGTCTGGGGGATTTTAGATGGGTCCTGAGGCAATCTAGAAGAGTCTAGGGGCCTTTACATGGGTCTTGAGGGTCATTAGAAGGGTGTGGAGGCCTTTAGAAAGGCCCTGAAAGGCATTACAAGGGTCTGGGGGCTTTTAGATGGGTCCTGAGGCAGTCTAGAAGGGTCTGGAGGCCTTTACATGGGTCTTGAGGGTCATTAGAAGGGTGTGGAGGCCTTTAGAAAGGCCCTGAGGAGCTCTAGAAGGGTTTGGGGGCTATTAGAAGCGTCCTGAGGGGGTCCAGAAGGGTCTGGGGGCCTTTTTAAAGGCCCTCAGGGGGATTATAAGGGTCTCGCGGCCTTTAGAAAGGCCCTGAGTGGCATTAGAATGGTCTGGGTGCCTTTAGAAATGTCCTGAGGGGCTCTAGAAGGGTCTGGGGGCCTTTAGAAATGTCCTGAGGGGCATTAGAAGGGTATGGGGGCCTTTAGAAAGGCCCTGAGGGGCATTAGAAGGATCTGGGGGCCTTTAGAAGGGTCCAGAGGGGCATTAGAAGGGTCTGGGGGCCTTTAGAAAGGCCATGAGGTGGATTAGAAGGGTCTGGGGTCCTTTAGAATCGTCCTGAGGGGCTCTAGAAGGGTCTGGGGGCCTCCAGAAGGGTCCTGAGGGGCTCTAGAAAGATCTGGGGTCCTTTAGAAATGTCCTGAGTTGCTCTAAAAGTGTCTCGTTGCATTTAGAAGGGTCCTGAGGGGCATTAGACGGGTCTGGGCGCCTTTAGAAATGCCCTGAGGGGCTCTAGAAGGGTCTGGGGGCCTTTAGAAATGCCCTGAGGGGCATTAGAAAGGTCTGGGGCCTTTTAGAATGTCCTTGAGGGGATCTAGAAGGGTCTGGGGACCTTTAGAAGTGTCCTGAGGGGCTCTAGAAGGGTCTGGGGGCCTTTAGAAAGGCCCTGAGGGGCTCTAGAATGGTCAGGGAGCCGTTAGAAGGATGTTGAGGGGCTCTTGAAGGGTCTGCGGGCCTTTAGAATGGCCCTGAGGGGCTCTAAAAGAGTCTGGGGTCCTTTAGAATGTTCCTGAGGGGGTCTAGAAGGGTCTGGGGACCTTTGGAAATGCCCTGAGGGGCATTTGAAGGGTCTGGGGGCCTTTAGAAAGGCCCTGAGGGGCATTAGAATGGTCTGGGGGCCTTTAGAATGGTCCTGAGGGGGTCTGGAAGGGTCTGGGGACCTTTAGAAATGCCCTGAGGGACATTAGAAGGGTCTGGGGGCCTTTAGAAAGGCCCTGAGGGGTATTAGAAGGGTCTGGGGGGCTTTAGAATGGTCCTGAGGGGCATTAGACGGGTCTGGGCGCCTTTAGAAATGCCCTGAGGGGCTCTAGAAGGGTCTGGGGGCCTTTAGAAATGCCCTGAGGGGCATTAGAAAGGTCTGGGGCCTTTTAGAATGGTTTTGAGGGGATCTAGAAGGGTCTGGGGGCCTTTAGAAGTGTCCTGAGGAGCTCTATGAGGGTGTGGGGGCCTTTAGAAGGGTCTTCAGGGGCTCTAGAAGGGTCTGGGGACCCTTAGAAAGGCCCTGTGGGGCATTAGAAGGGTCTGGGGGCCTTTAGAATGCTCCTGAGGGGCAGTAGAAGGGTCTGGGGACCTTTAGAAAGGCCCTGACGGGCATTAGAATGGTCTGCAGGCCTTTCGAAGTGTCCTGAGGTGCTCTAGAATGGTCTGGGGACCTTTATAAGGGTCCTGACGGTCTCTAGAAGGGTCTGGGAACCTTTATAAATGCCCTGAGGGTCATTAGAAGGGTCTGAGGGCCTTTAGAAAGGTCCTGAGGGGCATTAGAAGGGTCTTGTGGCCTTCGTAAGGGTCCTGAAAGGCATTAGAAGGCTCTGGGGGCTTTTAGATGGGTCCTGAGGCAATCTAGAAGAGTCTAGGGGCCTTTACATGGGTCTTGAGGGTCATTAGAAGGGTGTGGAGGCCTTTAGAAAGGCCCTGAAAGGCATTACAAGGGTCTGGGGGCTTTTAGATGGGTCCTGAGGCAGTCTAGAAGGGTCTGGGGGCCTTTACATGGGTCTTGAAGGTCATTAGAAGGGTGTGGAGGCCTTTAGAAAGGCCCTGAGGAGCTCTAGAAGGGTTTGGGGGCTATTAGAAGCGTCCTGAGGGGGTCCAGAAGGGTCTGGGGGCCTTTTTAAAGGCCCTCAGGGGGATTATAAGGGTCTCGCGGCCTTTAGAAAGGCCCTGAGTGGCATTAGAATGGTCTGGGTGCCTTTAGAAATGTCCTGAGGGGCTCTAGAAGGGTCTGGGGGCCTTTAGAAATGTCCTGAAGGGCATTAGAAGGGTATGGGGTCCTTTAGAAAGGCCCTGAGGGGCATTAGAAGGGTCTGGGGTCCTTTAGAATCGTCCTCAGGGGCTCTAGAAGGGTCTGGGGGCCTCCAGAAGGGTCCTGAGGGGCTCTAGAAAGATCTGGGGTCCTTTAGAAATGTCCTGAGTTGCTCTAAAAGTGTCTCGTTGCATTTAGAAGGGTCCTGAGGGGCATTAGACGGGTCTGGGCGCCTTTAGAAATGCCCTGAGGGGCTCTAGAAGGGTCTGGGGGCCTTTAGAAATGCCCTGAGGGGCATTAGAAAGGTCTGGGGTCTTTTAGAATGGCCTTGAGGGGATCTAGAAGGGTCTGGGGACATTTAGAAGTGTCCTGAGGGGCTCTAGAAGGGTCTGGGGGCCTTTAGAAAGGCCCTGAGGGGCTCTAGAATGGTCAGGGAGCCGTTAGAAGGATGTTGAGGGGCACTTGAAGGGTCTGTGGGCCTTTAGAATGGCCCTGAGGGGCTCTAAAAGAGTCTGGGGTCCTTTAGAATGTTCCTGAGGGGGTCTAGAAGGGTCTGGGGACCTTTGGAAATGCCTTGAGGGGCATTTGAAGGGTCTGGGGGCCTTTAGAACGGCCCTGAGTGGCATTAGAATGGTCCTGAAAGGCATTACAAGGGTCTGAGGGCTTTTAGATGGGTCCTGAGGCAGTCTAGAAGGGTCTGGGGGCCTTTACATGGGTCTTGAGGGTCATTAGGAGGGTGTGGAGGCCTTTAGAAAGGCCCTGAGGAGCTCTAGAAGGGTTTGGGGGCTATTAGAAGCATCCTGAGGGGGTGCAGAAGGGTCTGGGGGCCTTTTTAACGGCCCTCAGGGGGATTATAAGGGTCTCGCGGCCTTTAGAAAGGCCCTGAGTGGCATTAGAATGGTCTGGGTGCCTTTAGAAATGTCCTGAGGGGCTCTAGAAGGGTCTGGGGGCCTTTAGAAATATCCTGAGGGGCATTAGAAGGGTATGGGGGCCTTTAGAAAGGCCCTGAGGGGCATTAGAAGGGTCTGGGGGCCTTTAGAAGGGTCCTGAGGGGCATTAGAAGGGTCTGGGGGCCTTTAGAAAGGCCCTGAGGTGGATTAGAAGGGTCTGGGGTCCTTTAGAATCGTCCTGAGGGGCTCTAGAAGGGTCTGGGGGCCTCCAGAAGGGTCCTGAGGGGCTCTAGTAAGATCTGGGGTCCTTTAAAAATGTCCTGAGTTGCTCTAAAAGTGTCTCGTTGCATTTAGAAGGGTCCTGAGGGGCATTAGACGGGTCTGGGCGCCTTTAGAAATGCCCTGAGGGGCTCTAGAATGGTCTGGGGGCCTTTAGAAATGCCCTGAGGGGCATTAGAAAGGTCTGGGGCCTTTTAGAATGGCCTTGAGGCGATCTAGAAGGGTCCGGGGACCTTTAGAAGTGTCCTGAGGGGCTCTAGAAGGGTCTGGGGGCCTTTAGAAAGGCCCTGAGGGGCTCTAGAATGGTCAGGGAGCCGTTAGAAGGATGTTGAGGGGCTCTTGAAGGGTCTGCGGGCCTTTAGAAAGGCCCTGAGTGGCATTAGAAGGGTCAGGGTGCCTTTAGAAATGTCCTGAGGGGCTCTAGAAGGGTGTGGGGGCCTTTAGAAATGTCCTTAGGGGCATTAGAAGGGTATGGGGGCCTTTAGAAAGGCCCTGAGGGGCATTACAAGGGTCTGGATCATAATGAAAGGCCCTGAGGTGGATTAGAAGGGTCTGGGGGCCTTTAGAATGCTCCTGAGGGGCAGTAGAATGGTCTGGGGACCTTTAGAAAGGCCCTGACGGGCATTAGAATGGTCTGCGGGCCTTTCGAAGTGTCCTGAGGTGCTCTAGAATGGTCTGGGGACCTTTATAAGGGTCCTGACGGTCTCTAGAAGGGTCTGGGAACATTTATAAATGCCCTTAGGGGCATTAGAAGGGTCTGAGGGCCTTTAGAAAGGTCCTGAGGGGCATTAGAAGGGTCTTGTGGCCTTCGTAAGGGTCCTGAAAGGCATTAGAAGGGTCTGGGGGATTTTAGATGGGTCCTGAGGCAATCTAGAAGAGTCTAGGGGCCTTTACATGGGTCTTGAGGGTCATTAGAAGGGTGTGGAGGCCTTTAGAAAGGCCCTGAAAGGCATTACAAGGGTCTGGGGGCTTTTAGATGGGTCCTGAGGCAGTCTAGAAGGGTCTGGGGGCCTTTACATGGGTCTTGAGGGTCATTAGGAGGGTGTGGAGGCCTTTAGAAAGGGCCTGAGGAGCTCTAGAAGGGTTTGGGGGCTATTAGAAGCGTCCTGAGGGGGTCCAGAAGGGTCTGGGGGCCTTTTTAAAGGCCCTCAGGGGGATTATAAGGGTCTCGCGGCCTTTAGAAAGGCCCTGAGTGGCATTAGAATGGTCTGGGTGCCTTTAGAAAT
Organism: Coccyzus lansbergi; assembly: GCA_033558105.1. Lineage (NCBI taxonomy): Eukaryota > Metazoa > Chordata > Aves > Cuculiformes > Coccyzidae > Coccyzus > Coccyzus lansbergi. The sequence goes on from JAUMJK010001392.1 coordinate 32,237, forward strand.
GTCCTGAGGGGCTCTAGAAGGGTCTGGGGGCCTTTAGAAATATCCTGAGGGGCATTAGAAGGGTATGGGGGCCTTTAGAAAGGCCCTGAGGGGCATTAGAAGGGTCTGGGGGCCTTTAGAAGTGTCCTGAGGGGCATTAGAAGGGTCTTGGGGCCTTTAGAAAGGCCCTGAGGTGGATTAGAAGGGTCTGGGGTCCTTTAGAATCGTCCTGAGGGGCTCTAGAAGGGTCTGGGGGCCTCCAGAAGGGTCCTGAGGGGCTCTAGAAAGATCTGGGGTCCTTTAGAAATGTCCTGAGTTGCTCTAAAAGTGTGTCGTTGCATTTAGAAGGGTCCTGAGGCGCATTAGACGGGTCTGGGTGCCTTTAGAAATGCCCTGAGGGGCTCTAGAAGGGTCTGGGGGCCTTTAGAAATGCCCTGAGGGGCATTAGAAAGGTCTGGGGCCTTTTAGAATGGCCTTGAGGGGATCTAGAAGGGTCTGGGGACCTTTAGAAGTGTCCTGAGGGGCTCTAGAAGGGTCTGGGGGCCTTTAGAAAGGCCCTGAGGGGCTCTAGAATGGTCAGGGAGCCGTTAGAAGGATGTTGAGGGGCTCTTGAAGGGTCTGCGGGCCTTTAGAATGGCCCTGAGGGGCTCTAAAAGAGTCTGGGGTCCTTTAGAATGTTTCTCAGGGGGTCTAGAAGGGTCTGGGGACCTTTGGAAATGCCCTGAGGGGCATTTGAAGGGTCTGGGGGCCTTTAGAAAGGCCCTGAGGGGCATTAGAATGGTCTGGGGGCCTTTAGAATGGTCCTGAGGGGGTCTGGAAGGGTCTGGGGACCTTTAGAAATGCCCTGAGGGGCATTAGAAGGGTCTGGGGTCCTTTAGAAAGGCCCTGAGGGGTATTAGAAGGGTCTGGGGGGCTTTAGAATGGTCCTGAGGGGCATTAGACGGGTCTGGGCGCCTTTAGAAATGCCCTGAGGGGCTCTAGAAGGGTCTGGGGGCCTTTAGAAATGCCCTGAGGGGCATTAGAAAGGTCTGGGGCCTTTTAGAATGGTCTTGAGGGGATCTAGAAGGGTCTGGGGGCCTTTAGAAGTGTCCTGAGGAGCTCTATGAGGGTGTGGGGGCCTTTGAAAGGGTCTTCAGGGGCTCTAGAAGGGTCTGGGGACCCTTAGAAAGGCCCTGTGGGGCATTAGAAGGGTCTGGAGGCCTTTAGAATGCTCCTGAGGGGCAGTAGAAGGGTCTGGGGACCTTTAGAAAGGCCCTGACGGGCATTAGAATGGTCTGCGGGCCTTTCGAAGTGTCCTGAGGTGCTCTAGAATGGTCTGGGGACCTTTATAAGGGTCCTGACGGTCTCTAGAAGGGTCTGGGAACCTTTATAAATGCCCTGAGGGTCATTAGAAGGGTCTGAGGGCCTTTAGAAAGGTCCTGAGGGGCATTAGAAGGGTCTTGTGGCCTTCGTAAGGGTCCTGAAAGGCATTAGAAGGCTCTAGGGGCTTTTAGATGGGTCCTGAGGCAATCTAGAAGAGTCTAGGGGCCTTTACATGGGTCTTGAGGGTCATTAGAAGGGTGTGGAGGCCTTTAGAAAGGCCCTGAAAGGCATTACAAGAGTCTGGGGGCTTTTAGATGGGTCCTGAGGCAGTCTAGAAGGGTCTGGGGGCCTTTACATGGGTCTTGAAGGTCATTAGAAGGGTGTGGAGGCCTTTAGAAAGGCCCTGAGGAGCTCTAGAAAGGTTTGGGGGCTATTAGATACGTCCTGAGGGGGTCCAGAAGGGTCTGGGGGCCTTTTTAAAGGCCCTCAGGGGGATTATAAGGGTCTCGCGGCCTTTAGAAAGGCCCTGAGTGGCATTAGAATGGTCTGGGTGCCTTTAGAAATGTCCTGAGGGGCTCTAGAAAGGTCTGGGGGCCTTTAGAAATGTCCTGAAGGGCATTAGAAGGGTATGGGGTCCTTTAGAAATGCCCTGAGGGGCTCTAGAAGGGTCTGGGGGCCTCCAGAAGGGTCCTGAGGGGCTCTAGAAAGATCTGGGGTCCTTTAGAAATGTCCTGAGTTGCTCTAAAAGTGTCTCGTTGCATTTAGAAGGGTCCTGAGGGGCATTAGACGGGTCTGGGCGCCTTTAGAAATGCCCTGAGGGGCTCTAGAAGGGTCTGGGGGCATTTAGAAATGCCCTGAGGGGCATTAGAAAGGCCTGGGGTCTTTTAGAATGGCCTTGAGGGGATCTAGAAGGGTCTGGGGACATTTAGAATTGTCCTGAGGGGCTCTAGAAGGGTCTGGGGGCCTTTAGAAAGGCCCTGAGGGGCTCTAGAATGGTCAGGGAGCCGTTAGAAGGATGTTGAGGGGCTCTTGAAGGGTCTGCGGGCCTTTAGAATGGCCCTGAGGGGCTCTAAAAGAGTCTGGGGTCCTTTAGAATGTTTCTCAGGGGGTCTAGAAGGGTCTGGGGACCTTTGGAAATGCCCTGAGGGGCATTTGAAGGGTCTGGGGGCCTTTAGAAAAGCCCTGAGGGGCATGAGAATGGTCTGGGGGCCTTTAGAATGGTCCTGAGGGGGTCTGGAAGGGTCTGGGGACCTTTAGAAATGCCCTGAGGGGCATTAGAAGGGTCTGGGGGCCTTTAGAAGTGTCCTGAGGAGCTCTATGAGGGTCTGGGGGCCTTTAGAAGGGTCTTCAGGAACTCTAGAAGGGTCTTGGGACCCTTAGAAAGGCCCTGTGGGGCATTAGAAGGGTCTGGGGGCCTTTAGAATGCTCCTGAGTGGCAGTAGAAGGGTCTGGGGACATTTAGAAAGGCCCTGACGGGCATTAGAATGGTCTGCGGGCCTTTCGAAGTGTCCTGAGAGGCTCTAGAATGATCTGGGGGCCTTTATAAGGGTCCTGACGGTGTCTAGAAGGGTCTGGGAACCTTTATAAATGCCCTGAGGGGCATTAGAAGGGTCTGAGGGCCTTTAGAAAGGTCCTGAGGTGCATTAGAAAAGTCTTGTGGCCTTCGTAAGGGTCCTGAAAGGCATTAGAAGAGTCTGGGGGCTTTTAGATGGGTCCTGAGGCAATCTAGAAGGGTCTAGGGGCCTTTACATGGGTCTTGAGGGTTATTAGAAGGGTGTGGAGGCCTTTAGAAAGGCCCTGAAAGGCATTACAAGGGTCAGGGGGTTTTAGATGGGTCCTGAGGCAATCTAGAAGGGTCTGGGGGCCTTTACATGGGTCTTGAGGATCATTAGAAGTTTGTGGAGGCCTTTAGAAAGGCCCTGAGGAGCTCTAGAAGGGTCTGGGGGCTATTAGAAGCGTCCTGAGGGGGTCCAGAAGGGTCTGGGGGCCTTTTTAAAGGCCCTCAGGGGGATTATAAGGGTCTCGCGGCCTTTAGAAAGGCCCTGAGTGGCATTAGAAGGGTCTGGGTGCCTTTCGAAATGTCCTGAGGGACTCTAGAAGGGTCTGGGGGCCTTTAGAAATGTCCTGAGGGGCATTAGAAGGGTATGGGGGTCTTTAGAAAGGCCCTGAGGGGCATTACAAGAGTCTAGGGTCATATAGAAAGGCCCTGAGAGGTTCTAGAAGTGTCTGGGGTACTTTAGAAATGTCCTGAGGGGCATTAGAAGGGTCTGGGGGCCTTTAGAATGCTCCTGAGGGGGTCTAGAAGGGTCTGGAGGCATTTAAAACTGTCCTGAGAGGCTCTAGAAGGGTCTGGGTGCCTTTATAAGGGTCCTGAGGGGCATTAGAAGGGTCTGGGTGCCCTTATAAAAGCCCTGAGATGAATTAGCAGGGTCTGGGGGACTTTAGAAGGGTCCTGAGGGGCTCTATAAGGGTCTGGAGAAATTTAGAAGGGTCTTCAGGGGCTCTAGAAGGGTCTGGGGACCTTTAGAAAGGCCCTGTGTGGCATTAGAAGGGTCTGGAGGTATATAAAATGCTAATGAGGGGCAGTAGAAGGGTCTGGGGACTTTTATAAAGGCCCTGACGGGCATTAGAATGGTCTGCGGGCCTTTAGAAATGTCCTTAGGGGCTCTACATTGGTCTGGGGGCCTTTATAAGGGTCCTGACGGGATCTAGAATGGTCTGGGAACATTTATAAATGCCCTGAGGTGCATTAGAAGGGTCTGAGGGCCTTTAGAAAGGTCCTGAGGGGCATTAGAAGGGTCTTGTGGCCTTCATAAGGGTCCTGAAAGCATTAGAAGGGTCTGGGGGCTTTTAGATGGGTCCTGAGGCAATCTAGAAGGGTCTAGTGGCCTTTACATGGGTCTTGAGTGTCATTAGAAGGGTGGGGAGGCCTTTAGAAAGGTCCTGAGGGGCATTAGAAGGGTCTGGGGGCTTTTAGATGGGTCCTGAGGCAATCTAGAAGGTTCTGGGGGCCTTTACATGGGTCTTGAGGGTCATTAGAAGGGTGTGGAGGCTTTAGAAAGGCCCTGAAAGCCATTACAAGGGTCTGGGGGCTATTAGAAGCGTCCTGAGGGGGTCCAGAAGGGTCTGGGGGCCTTTTTAAAGGCCCTCAAAGGGATTATAAGGGTCTCGCGGCCTTTAGAAAGGCCGTGAGTGGCATTAAAAGGGTCTGGGTGCCTTTAGAAATGTCCTGAGGGGCTCTAGAAGGGTCTGGTGGCCTTTAGAAATGTCCTGAGGGGCATTAGAAGGGTATGGGTGCCTTTAGAAAGGCCCTGAGGGGCATTACAAGGGTCTGGGGTTATATAGAAAGGTCCTGAGAGGTTCTAGAAGTGTCTGATGTACTTTAGAAAGGCCCTGAGGGGCATTAGAAGGGTGTGGAGGCCTTTAGAAAGGCCCTGAAAGGCATTAGAAGGGTCTGGGTGCTTTTAGATGGGTCCTGAAGCAATCTAGAATGGTCAGGGGGCCTTTACATGGGTCTTGAGGGTCATTAGACGGGTGTGGAGGCCTTTAGAAAGGCCCTGAGGGGCTCTAGAAGGGTCTGGGGGCTATTAGAAGCGTCCTGAGGGGGTCCAGAAGGGTCTGGGGGCCTTTTTAAAGGTCCTCAGTGTGATTATAAGGGTCTGGCGGCCTTTAGAAAGGCCCTGAGTGGCATTAGAAGGGTCTTGGTGCCTTTAGAAATGTCCTGAGAGGCTCTAGAAGGGTCTGGGGGCCTTTAGAAATGTCCTGAGGAGCATTAGAAGGGTATGGGGGCCTTTAGAAAGGCCCTGAGGGGCATTACAAGGGTATGGGGTCATATAGAAAGGCCCTGAGAGTTTCTAGAAGTGTCTCGGGTACTTTAGAAAGGCCCTGAGAGGCATTAGAATGGTCTGGGGGACTTGAGAAATGCCCTGAGGGGCATTAGAAAGGTCTGGGGCCTTTTGGAAGGGTCTTGAGGGGATCTAGAAGGGTCTGGGGACCTTTAAAAAGGCCCTGTGGGGAATTAGAATGGTCTGCGGGCCTTTAGAAGTGTCCTGAGGGTCTCTGAAATGGTCTGGGGGCCTTTATAAATGCCCTGAGGGGCATTAGAAGGGTCTGAAGGCCTTTAGAAAGGTCCTGAGGGGCATTAGATGGGTCTTATGGCATTTATAAGGGTCCTGAAAGGCATTAGAAGGGTCTGGGGGCTTATAGATGGGTCCTGAGGCAATCTAGAAGAGTCTAGGTGCCTTTACATGGGTCTTGAGGGTCATTAGAAGGTTGTGGAGGCCTTTAGAAAGGCCCTGAGGAGCTCTAGAAGGGTCTGGGGGCTATTAGAAGCGTCCTGAGGGGGTCCAGAAGGGTCTGGGGGCCTTTTTAAAGGCCCTCAGGGGGATTATAAGGGTCTCGCGGCCTTTAGAAAGGCCCTGAGTGGCATTAGAAGGGTCAGGGTGCCTTTAGAAATGTCCTGAGGGGCTCTAGAAGGGTCTGGGGGCCTTTAGAAATGTCCTGAGGGGCATTAGAAGGGTCTGGGGGCCTTTAGAAAGGCCCTGAGGGGCAGTAGAAGGGTCTGGGGACCTTTAGAAAGGCCCTGACGGGCATTAGAATGGTCTGCGGGCCTTTCGAAGTGTCCTGAGGTGCTCTAGAATGGTCTGGGGACCTTTATAAGGGTCCTGACGGTCTCTAGAAGGGTCTTTGAACCTTTATAAATGCCCTGAGGGTCATTAGAAGGGTCTGAGGGCCTTTAGAAAGGTCCTGAGGGGCATTAGAAGGGTCTTGTGGCCTTCGTAAGGGTCCTGAAAGGCATTAGAAGGGTCTGGGGGCTTTTAGATGGGTCCTGAGGCAATCTAGAAGAGTCTAGGGGCCTTTACATGGGTCTTGAGGGTCATTAGAAGGGTGTGGAGGCCTTTAGAAAGGCCCTGAAAGGCATTACAAGGGTCTGGAGGCTTTTAGATGGGTCCTGAGACAGTCTAGAAGGGTCTGGGGGCCTTTACATGGGTCTTGAGGGTCATTAGAAGGGTGTGGAGGCCTTTAGAAAGGCCCTGAGGAGCTCTAGAAGGGTTTGGGGGCTATTAGAAGCGTCCTGAGGGGATCCAGAAGGGTCTGGGGGCCTTTTTAACGGCCCTCAGGGGGATTATAAGGGTCTCGCGGCCTTTAGAAAGGCCCTGAGTGGCATTAGAATGGTCTGGGTGCCTTTAGAAATGTCCTGAGGGGCTCTAGAAGGGTCTGGGGGCCTTTAGAAATATCCTGAGGGGCATTAGAATGGTATGGGGGCCTTTAGAAAGGCCCTGAGGGGCATTAGAAGGGTCTGGGGGCCTTTAGAAGGGTCCTGAGGGGCATTAGAAGGGTCTGGGGGCCTTTATAAAGGCCCTGAGGTGGATTAGAAGGGTCTGGGGTCCTTTAGAATCGTCCTGAGGGGCTCTAGAAGGGTCTGGGGGCCTCCAGAAGGGTCCTGAGGGGCTCTAGTAAGATCTGGGGTCCTTTAAATATGTCCTGAGTTGCTCTAAAAGTGTCTCGTTGCATTTTGAAGGGTCCTGAGGGGCATTAGACGGGTCTGGGCGCCTTTAGAAATGCCCTGAGGGGCTCTAGAAGGGTCTGGGGGCCTTTAGAAATGCCCTGAGGGGCATTAGAAAGGTCTGGGGCCTTTTAGAATGGCCTTGAGGGGATCTAGAAGGGTCTGGGGACCTTTAGAAGTGTCCTGAGGGGCTCTAGAAGGGTCTGGGGGCCTTTAGAAAGGCCCTGAGGGGCTCTAGAATGGCCAGGGAGCCGTTAGAAGGATGTTGAGGGGCTCTTGAAGGGTCTGCGGGCCTTTAGAAAAGCCCTGAGTGGCATTAGAAGGGTCAGGGTGCCTTTAGAAATGTCCTGAGGGGCTCTAGAAGGGTGTGGGGGCCTTTAGAAATCTCCTGAGGGGCATTAGAAGGGTATGGGGGCCTTTAGAAAGGCCCTGAGGGGCATTACAAGGGTCTGGATCATATAGAAAGGCCCTGAGGTGGATTAGAAGGGTCTGGGGGCCTTTAGAATGCTCCTGAGGGGCAGTAGAAATGTCTGGGGACCTTTAGAAAGGCCCTGACGGGCATTAGAATGGTCTGCGTGCCTTTCGAAGTGTCCTGAGGTGCTCTAGAATGGTCTGGGGACCTTTATAAGGGTCCTGACGGTCTCTAGAAGGGTCTGGGAACCTTTATAAATGCCCTGAGGATCATTAGAAGGGTCTGAGGGCCTTTAGAAAGGTCCTGAGGGGCATTGGAAGGGTCTTGTGGCCTTCGTAATGGTCCTGAAAGGCATTAGAAGGGTCTGGGGGATTTTAGATGGGTCCTGAGGCAATCTAGAAGGGTCTAGGGGCCTTTACATGGGTCTTGAGGGTCATTAGAAGGGTGTGGAGGCCTTTAGAAAGGCCCTGAAAGGCATTAGAAGGGTCTGGGGGCTTTTAGATGGGTCCTGAGGCAGTCTAGAAGGGTCTGGGGGCCTTTACATGGGTCTTGAGGGTCATTAGGAGGGTTTGGAGGCCTTTAGAAAGGCCCTGAGGAGCTCTAGAAGGGTTTGGGGGCTATTAGAAGCGTCCTGAGGGGGTCCAGAAGGGTCTGGGGGCCTTTTTAAAGGCCCTCAGGTGGATTATAAGGTCTCGCGGCCTTTAGAAAGGCCCTGAGTGGCATTAGAATGGTCTGGGTGCCTTTAGAAATGTCTTGAGGGGCGCTAGAAGGGTCTGGGGGCCTTTAGAAATGTCCTGAGGGGCATTAGAAGGGTATGGGGGCCTTTAGAAAGGCCCTGAGGGGCATTAGAAGGGTCTGGGGGCCTTTAGAAGGGTCCTGAGGGGCATTAGAAGGGTCTTGGGGCCTTTAGAAAGGCCCTGAGGTGGATTAGAAGGGTCTGGGGTCCTTTAGAATCGTCCTGAGGGGCTCTAGAAGGGTCTGGGGGCCACCAGAAGGGTCCTGAGGGGCTCTAGAAAGATCTGGGGTCCTTTAGAAATGTCCTGAGTTGCTCTAAAAGTGTCTCGTTGCATTTAGAAGGGTCCTGAGGGGCATTAGACGGGTCTGGGTGCCTTTAGAAATGCCCTGAGGGGCTCTAGAAGGGTCTGGGGGCCTTTAGAAATGCCCTGAGGGGCATTAGAAAGGTCTGGGGCCTTTTAGAATGGCCTTGAGGGGATCTAGAAGGGTCTGGGGACCTTTAGAAGTGTCCTGAGGGGCTCTAGAAGGGTCTGGGGGCCTTTAGAAAGGCCCTGAGGGGCTCTAGAATGGTCAGGGAGCCGTTAGAAGGATGTTGAGGGGCTCTTGAAGGGTCTGCGGGCCTTTAGAATGGCCCTGAGGGGCTCTAAAAGAGTCTGGGGTACTTTAGAATGTTTCTCAGGGGGTCTAGAAGGGTCTGGGGACCTTTGCAAATGCCCTGAGGGGCATTTGAAGGGTCTGGGGGCCTTTAGAAAGGCCCTGAGGGGCATTAGAATGGTCTGGGGGCCTTTAGAATGGTCCTGAGGGGCATTAGAAGGGTCTTGTGGCCTTCGTAAGGGTCCTGAAAGGCATTAGAAGGGTCTGGGGGCTTTTAGATGGGTCCTGAGGCAATCTAGAAGAGTCTAGGGGCCTTTACATGGGTCTTGAGGGTCATTAGAAGGGTGTGGAGGCCTTTAGAAAGGCCCTGAAAGGCATTACAAGGGTCTGGAGGCTTTTAGATGGGTCCTGAGACAGTCTAGAAGGGTCTGGGGGCCTTTACATGGGTCTTGAGGGTCATTAGAAGGGTGTGGAGGCCTTTAGAAAGGCCCTGAGGAGCTCTAGAAGTGTTTGGGGGCTATTAGAAGCGTCCTGAGGGGATCCAGAAGGGTCTGGGGGCCTTTTTAACGGCCCTCAGGGGGATTATAAGGGTCTCGCGGCCTTTAGAAAGGCCCTGAGTGGCATTAGAATGGTCTGGGTGCCTTTAGAAATGTCCTGAGGGGCTCTAGAAGGGTCTGGGGGCCTTTAGAAATATCCTGAGGGGCATTAGAATGGTATGGGGGCCTTTAGAAAGGCCCTGAGGGGCATTAGAAGGGTCTGGGGGCCTTTAGAAGGGTCCTGAGGGGCATTAGAAGGGTCTGGGGGCCTTTATAAAGGCCCTGAGGTGGATTAGAAGGGTCTGGGGTCCTTTAGAATCGTCCTGAGGGGCTCTAGAAGGGTCTGGGGGCCTCCAGAAGGGTCCTGAGGGGCTCTAGTAAGATCTGGGGTCCTTTAAATATGTCCTGAGTTGCTCTAAAAGTGTCTCGTTGCATTTTGAAGGGTCCTGAGGGGCATTAGACGGGTCTGGGCGCCTTTAGAAATGCCCTGAGGGGCTCTAGAAGGGTCTGGGGGCCTTTAGAAATGCCCTGAGGGGCATTAGAAAGGTCTGGGGCCTTTTAGAATGTCCTTGAGGGGATCTAGAAGGGTCTGGGGACCTTTAGAAGTGTCCTGAGGGGCTCTAGAAGGGTCTGGGGGCCTTTAGAAAGGCCCTGAGGGGCTCTAGAATGGCCAGGGAGCCGTTAGAAGGATGTTGAGGGGCTCTTGAAGGGTCTGCGGGCCTTTAGAAAAGCCCTGAGTGGCATTAGAAGGGTCAGGGTGCCTTTAGAAATGTCCTGAGGGGCTCTAGAAGGGTGTGGGGGCCTTTAGAAATCTCCTGAGGGGCATTAGAAGGGTATGGGGGCCTTTAGAAAGGCCCTGAGGGGCATTACAAGGGTCTGGATCATATAGAAAGGCCCTGAGGTGGATTAGAAGGGTCTGGGGGCCTTTAGAATGCTCCTGAGGGGCAGTAGAAATGTCTGGGGACCTTTAGAAAGGCCCTGACGGGCATTAGAATGGTCTGCGTGCCTTTCGAAGTGTCCTGAGGTGCTCTAGAATGGTCTGGGGACCTTTATAAGGGTCCTGACGGTCTCTAGAAGGGTCTGGGAACCTTTATAAATGCCCTGAGGATCATTAGAAGGGTCTGAGGGCCTTTAGAAAGGTCCTGAGGGGCATTGGAAGGGTCTTGTGGCCTTCGTAATGGTCCTGAAAGGCATTAGAAGGGTCTGGGGGATTTTAGATGGGTCCTGAGGCAATCTAGAAGGGTCTAGGGGCCTTTACATGGGTCTTGAGGGTCATTAGAAGGGTGTGGAGGCCTTTAGAAAGGCCCTGAAAGGCATTACAAGGGTCTGGGGGCTTTTAGATGGGTCCTGAGGCAGTCTAGAAGGGTCTGGGGGCCTTTACATGGGTCTTGAGGGTCATTAGGAGGGTTTGGAGGCCTTTAGAAAGGCCCTGAGGAGCTCTAGAAGGGTTTGGGGGCTATTAGAAGCGTCCTGAGGGGGTCCAGAAGGGTCTGGGGGTCTTTTTAAAGGCCCTCAGAGGGATTATAAGGGTCTCGCGGCCTTTAGAAAGGCCCTGAGTGGCATTAGAATGGTCTGGGTGCCTTTAGAAATGTCTTGAGGGGCGCTAGAAGGGTCTGGGGGCCTTTAGAAATGTCCTTAGGGGCATTAGAAGGGTATGGGGGCCTTTAGAAAGGCCCTGAGGGGCATTAGAAGGGTCTGGGGGCCTTTAGAAGGGTCCTGAGGGGCATTAGAAGGGTCTTGGGGCCTTTAGAAAGGCCCTGAGGTGGATTAGAAGGGTCTGGGGTCCTTTAGAATCGTCCTGAGGGGCTCTAGAAGGGTCTGGGGGCCACCAGAAGGGTCCTGAGGGGCTCTAGAAAGATCTGGGGTCCTTTAGAAATGTCCTGAGTTGCTCTAAAAGTGTCTCGTTGCATTTAGAAGGGTCCTGAGGGGCATTAGACGGGTCTGGGTGCCTTTAGAAATGCCCTGAGGGGCTCTAGAAGGGTCTGGGGGCCTTTAGAAATGCCCTGAGGGGCATTAGAAAGGTCTGGGGCCTTTTAGAATGGCCTTGAGGGGATCTAGAAGGGTCTGGGGACCTTTAGAAGTGTCCTGAGGGGCTCTAGAAGGGTCTGGGGGCCTTTAGAAAGGCCCTGAGGGGCTCTAGAATGGTCAGGGAGCCGTTAGAAGGATGTTGAGGGGCTCTTGAAGGGTCTGCGGGCCTTTAGAATGGCCCTGAGGGGCTCTAAAAGAGTCTGGGGTACTTTAGAATGTTTCTCAGGGGGTCTAGAAGGGTCTGGGGACCTTTGGAAATGCCCTGAGGGGCATTTGAAGGGTCTGGGGGCCTTTAGAAAGGCCCTGAGGGGCATTAGAATGGTCTGGGGGCCTTTAGAATGGTCCTGAGGGGCATTAGAAGGGTCTTGGGGCCTTTAGAAAGGCCCTGAGGTGGATTAGAAGGGTCTGGGGTCCTTTAGAATCGTCCTGAGGGGCTCTAGAAGGGTCTGGGGGCCACCAGAAGGGTCCTGAGGGGCTCTAGAAAGATCTGGGGTCCTTTAGAAATGTCCTGAGTTGCTCTAAAAGTGTCTCGTTGCATTTAGAAGGGTCCTGAGGGGCATTAGACGGGTCTGGGTGCCTTTAGAAATGCCCTGAGGGGCTCTAGAAGGGTCTGGGGGCCTTTAGAAATGCCCTGAGGGGCATTAGAAAGGTCTGGGGCCTTTTAGAATGGCCTTGAGGGGATCTAGAAGGGTCTGGGGACCTTTAGAAGTGTCCTGAGGGGCTCTAGAAGGGTCTGGGGGCCTTTAGAAAGGCCCTGAGGGGCTCTAGAATGGTCAGGGAGCCGTTAGAAGGATGTTGAGGGGCTCTTGAAGGGTCTGCGGGCCTTTAGAATGGCCCTGAGGGGCTCTAAAAGAGTCTGGGGTACTTTAGAATGTTTCTCAGGGGGTCTAGAAGGGTCTGGGGACCTTTGGAAATGCCCTGAGGGGCATTTGAAGGGTCTGGGGGCCTTTAGAAAGGCCCTGAGGGGCATTAGAATGGTCTGGGGGCCTTTAGAATGGTCCTGAGGGGGTCTGGAAGGGTCTGGGGACCTTTAGAAATGCCCTGAGGGGCATTAGAAGGGTCTGGGGGCCTTTAGAAAGGCCCTGAGGGGTATTAGAAAGGTCTGGGGGGCTTTAGAATGGTCCTGAGGGGCATTAGACGGGTCTGGGCGCCTTTAGAAATGCCCTGAGGGGCTCTAGAAGGGTCTGGGGGCCTTTAGAAATTCCCTGAGGGGCATTAGAAAGGTCTGGGGCCTTTTAGAATGGTCTTGAGGGGATCTAGAAGGGTCTGGGGGCCTTTAGAAGTGTCCTGAGGAGCTCTATGAGGGTGTGGGGGCCTTTAGAATGGTCTTCAGGGGCTCTAGAAGGGTCTGGGGACCCTTAGAAAGGCCCTGTGGGGCATTAGAAGGGTCTGGGGGCCTTTAGAATGCTCCTGAGGGGCAGTAGAAGGGTCTGGGGACCTTTAGAAAGGCCCTGACGGGCATTAGAATGGTCTGCGGGCCTTTCGAAGTGTCTTGAGGTGCTCTAGAAAGGTCTGGGGACCTTTATAAGGGTCCTGACGGTCTCTAGAAGGGTCTCGGAACCTTGAAAAATACTCTGAGGGTCATTAGAAGGGTCTGAGGGCCTTTAGAAAGGTCCTGAGGGGCATTAGAAGGGTCTTGTGGCCTTCGTAAGGGTCCTGAAAGGCATTAGAAGGGTCTGGGGGCTTTTAGATGGGTCCTGAGGCAATCTAGAAGAGTCTAGGGGCCTTTACATGGGTCTTGAGGGTCATTAGAAGGGTGTGGAGGCCTTTAGAAAGGCCCTGAAAGGCATTACAAGGGTCTGGGGGCTTTTAGATGGGTCCTGAGGCAGTCTAGAAGGGTCTGGGGGCCTTTACATGGGTCTTGAAGGTCATTAGAAGGGTGTGGAGGCCTTTAGAAAGGCCCTGAGGAGCTCTAGAAGGGTTTGAGGGCTATTAGAAGCGTCCTGAGGGGGTCCAGAAGGGTCTGGGGGCCTTTTTAAAGGCCCTCAGGGGGATTATAAGGGTCTCGCGGCCTTTAGAAAGGCCCTGAGTGGCATTAGAATGGTCTGGGTGCCTTTAGAAATGTCCTGAGGGGCTCTAGAAGGGTCTGGGGGCCTTTAGAAATATCCTGAAGGGCATTAGAAGGGTATGGGGGCCTTTAGAAAGGCCCTGAGGGGCATTTGAAGGGTCTGGGGTCCTTTAGAATCGTCCTGAGGGGCTCTAGAAGGGTCTGGGGGCCTCCAGAAGGGTCCTGAGGGGCTCTAGAAAGATCTGGGTTCCTTTAGAAATGTCCTGAGTTTCTCTAAAAGTGTCTCGTTGCATTTAGAAGGGTCCTGAGGGGCATTAGACGGGTCTGGGCGCCTTTAGAAATGCCCTGAGGGGCATTAGAAAGGTCTGGGGCCTTTTAGAATGGCCTTGAGGGGATCTAGAAGGGTCTGGGGACCTTTAGAAGTGTCCAGAGGGGCTCTAGAAGGGTCTGGGGGCCTTTAGAAAGGCCCTGAGGGGCTCTAGAATGGTCAGGGAGCCGTTAGAAGGATGTTGAGGGACTCTTGAAAGATCTGCGGGCCTTTAGAATGGCCCTGAGGGGCTCTAAAAGAGTCTGGGGTCCTTTAGAATGTTCCTGAGGGGGTCTAGAAGGGTCTGGGGACCTTTGGAAATGCCCTGAGGGGCATTTGAAGGGTCTGGGGGCCTTTAGAAATCCCCTGAGGGGCATTAGAATGGTCTGGGGCCTTTTAGAATGGTCTTGAAGGGATCTAGAAGGGTCTGGGGGCCTTTAGAAGTGTCCTGAGGAGCTCTATTAGGGTCTGGGGGCCTTTAGAAGGGTCTTCAGGGGCTCTAGAAGGGTCTGGGGACTCTTAGAAAGGCCCTGTGGGGCATTAGAAGGGTCTGGGGGCCTTTAGAAAGGCCCTGAGGTGGAATAGAAGGGTCTGGGGTCCTTTAGAATCGTCCTGAGGGGCTCTAGAAGGGTCTGGGGGCCTCCAGAAATGTCCTGAGGGGCTCTAGAAAGATCTGGGGTCCTTTTGAAATGTCCTGAGTTGCTCTAAAAGTGTCTCGTTGCATTTAGAAGGGTCCTGAGGGGCATTAGACGGGTCTGGGCGCCTTTAGAAATGCCCTGAGGGGCTCTAGAAGGGTCTGGGGGCATTTAGAAATGCCCTGAGGGGCATTAGAAAGGTCTGGGGTCTTTTAGAATGGCCTTGAGGGGATCTAGAAGGGTCTGGGGACATTTAGAAGTGTCCTGAGGTGCTCTAGAAGGGTCTGGGGGCATTTAGAAAGGCCCTGAGGGGCTCTAGAATGGTCAGGGAGCCGTTAGAAGGATGTTGAGGGGCTCTTGAAGGGTCTGCGGTCCTTTAGAATGGCCCTGAGGGGCTCTAAAAGAGTCTGGGGTCCTTTAGAATGTTTCTCAGGGGGTCTAGAAGGGTCTGGGGACCTTTGGAAATGCCCTGAGGGGCATTAGAAAGGTCTGGGGCCTTTTAGAATGGCCTTGAGGGGATCTAGAAGGGTCTGGGGACCTTTAGAAGTGTCCTGAGGGGCTCTAGAAGGGTCTGGGGGCCTTTAGAAAGGCCCTGAGGGGCTCTAGAATGGTCAGGGAGCCGTTAGAAGGATGTTGAGGGGCTCTTGAAGGGTCTGCGGGCCTTTAGAATGGCCCTGAGGGGCTCTAAAAGAGTCTGGGGTACTTTAGAATGTTTCTCAGGGGGTCTAGAAGGGTCTGGGGACCTTTGGAAATGCCCTGAGGGGCATTTGAAGGGTCTGGGGGCCTTTAGAAAGGCCCTGAGGGGCATTAGAATGGTCTGGGGGCCTTTAGAATGGTCCTGAGGGGGTCTGGAAGGGTCTGGGGACCTTTAGAAATGCCCTGAGGGGCATTAGAAGGGTCTGGGGGCCTTTAGAAAGGCCCTGAGGGGTATTAGAAAGGTCTGGGGGGCTTTAGAATGGTCCTGAGGGGCATTACACGGGTCTGGGCGCCTTTAGAAATGCCCTGAGGGGCTCTAGAAGGGTCTGGGGGCCTTTAGAAATGCCCTGAGGGGCATTAGAAAGGTCTGGGGCCTTTTAGAATGGTCTTGAGGGGATCTAGAAGGGTCTGGGGGCCTTTAGAAGTGTCCTGAGGAGCTCTATGAGGGTGTGGGGGCCTTTAGAATGGTCTTCAGGGGCTCTAGAAGGGTCTGGGGACCCTTAGAAAGGCCCTGTGGGGCATTAGAAGGGTCTGGGGGCCTTTAGAATGCTCCTGAGGGGCAGTAGAAGGGTCTGGGGACCTTTAGAAAGGCCCTGACGGGCATTAGAATGGTCTGCGGGCCTTTCGAAGTGTCTTGAGGTGCTCTAGAATGGTCTGGGGACCTTTATAAGGGTCCTGACGGTCTCTAGAAGGGTCTGGGAACCTTTAAAAATACTCTGAGGGTCATTAGAAGGGTCTGAGGGCCTTTAGAAAGGTCCTGAGGGGCATTAGAAGGGTCTTGTGGCCTTCGTAAGGGTCCTGAAAGGCATTAGAAGGGTCTGGGGGCTTTTAGATGGGTCCTGAGGCAATCTAGAAGAGTCTAGGGGCCTTTACATGGGTCTTGAGGGTCATTAGAAGGGTGTGGAGGCCTTTAGAAAGGCCCTGAAAGGCATTACAAGGGTCTGGGGGCTTTTAGATGGGTCCTGAGGCAGTCTAGAAGGGTCTGGGGGCCTTTACATGGGTCTTGAAGGTCATTAGAAGGGTGTGGAGGCCTTTAGAAAGGCCCTGAGGAGCTCTAGAAGGGTTTGGGGGCTATTAAAAGCGTCCTGAGGGGGTCCAGAAGGGTCTGGGGGCCTTTTTAAAGGCCCTCAGGGGGATTATAAGGGTCTCGCGGCCTTTAGAAAGGCCCTGAGTGGCATTAGAATGGTCTGGGTGCCTTTAGAAATGTCCTGAGGGGCTCTAGAAGGGTCTGGGGGCCTTTAGAAATATCCTGAAGGGCATTAGAAGGGTATGGGGGCCTTTAGAAAGGCCCTGAGGGGCATTTGAAGGGTCTGGGGTCCTTTAGAATCGTCCTGAGGGGCTCTAGAAGGGTCTGGGGGCCTCCAGAAGGGTCCTGAGGGGCTCTAGAAAGATCTGGGGTCCTTTAGAAATGTCCTGAGTTGCTCTAAAAGTGTCTCGTTGCATTTAGAAGGGTCCTGAGGGGCATTAGACGGGTCTGGGCGCCTTTAGAAATGCCCTGAGGGGCTCTAGAAGGGTCTGGGGGCCTTTAGAAATGCCCTGAGGGGCATTAGAAAGGTCTGGGGCCTTTTAGAATGTCCTTGAGGGGATCTAGAAGGGTCTGGGGACCTTTAGAAGTGTCCAGAGGGGCTCTAGAAGGGTCTGGGGGCCTTTAGAAAGGCCCTGAGGGGCTCTAGAATGGTCAGGGAGCCGTTAGAAGGATGTTGAGGGACTCTTGAAAGATCTGCGGGCCTTTAGAATGGCCCTGAGGGGCTCTAAAAGAGTCTGGGGTCCTTTAGAATGTTCCTGAGGGGGTCTAGAAGGGTCTGGGGACCTTTGGAAATGCCCTGAGGGGCATTTGAAAGGTCTGGGGGCCTTTAGAAATGCCCTGAGGGGCATTAGAATGGTCTGGGGCCTTTTAGAATGGTCTTGAAGGGATCTAGAAGGGTCTGGGGGCCTTTAGAAGTGTCCTGAGGAGCTCTATTAGGGTCTGGGGGCCTTTAGAAGGGTCTTCAGGGGCTCTAGAAGGGTCTGGGGACTCTTAGAAAGGCCCTGTGGGGCATTAGAAGGGTCTGGGGGCCTTTAGAATGCTCCTGAGTGGCAGTAGAAGGGTCTGGGGACATTTAGAAAGGCCCTGACGGGCATTAGAATGGTCTGCGGGCCTTTCGAAGTGTCCTGAGAGGCTCTAGAATGATCTGGGGGCCTTTATAAGGGTCCTGACGGTCTCTAGAAGGGTCTGGGAACCTTTATAAATGCCCTGAGGGGCATTAGAAGGGTCTGAGGGCCTTTAGAAAGGTCCTGAGGGGCATTAGAAAAGTCTTGTGGCCTTCGTAAGGGTCCTGAAAGGCTTTAGAAGAGTCTGGGGGCTTTTAGATGGGTCCTGAGGCAATCTAGAAGGGTCTAGGGGCCTTTACATGGGTCTTGAGGGTCATTACAAGGGTGTGGAGGCCTTTAGAAAGGCCCTGAAAGGCATTACAAGGGTCAGGGGGTTTTAGATGGGTCCTGAGGCAATCTAGAAGGGTCTGGGGGCCTTTACATGGGTCTTGAGGATCATTAGAAGTTTGTGGAGGCCTTTAGAAAGGCCCTGAGGAGCTCTAGAAGGGTCTGGGGGCTATTAGAAGCGTCCTGAGGGGGTCCAGAAGGGTCTGGGGGCCTTTTTAAAGGCCCTCAGGGGGATTGTAAGGGTCTCGAGGCCTTTAGAAAGGCCCTGAGTGGCATTAGAAGGGTCAGGGTGCCTTTCGAAATGTCCTGAGGGGCTCTAGAAGGGTCTGGGGGCCTTTAGAAATGTCCTGAGGGGCATTAGAAGGGTATGGGGGCCTTTAGAAAGGCCCTGAGGGGCATTACAAGAGTCTGGATCATATAGAAAGGCCCTGAGGTGGATTAGAAGGGTCTGGGGGCCTTTAGAATGCTCCTGAGGGGCAGTAGAAGGGTCTGGGGACCTTTAGAAGGCCCAGACGGGCATTAGAATGGTCTGCGGGCCTTTCGAAGTGTCCTGAGGTGCTCTAGAATGGTCTGGGGACCTTTATAAGGGTCCTGACGGTCTCTAGAAGGGTCTGGGAACCTTTATAAATGCCCTGAGGGTCATTAGAAGGGTCTGAGGGCCTTTAGAAAGGTCCTGAGGGGCATTAGAAGGGTCTTGTGGCCTTCGTAAGGGTCCTGAAAGGCATTAGAAGGGTCTGGGGGATTTTAGATGGGTCCTGAGGCAATCTAGAAGAGTCTAGGGGCCTTTACATGGGTCTTGAGGGTCATTAGAAGGGTGTGGAGGCCTTTAGAAAGGCCCTGAAAGGCATTACAAGGGTCTGGGGGCTTTTAGATGGGTCCTGAGGCAGTCTAGAAGGGTCTGGGGGCCTTTACATGGGTCTTGAGGGTCATTAGGAGGGTGTGGAGGCCTTTAGAAAGGCCCTGAGGAGCTCTAGAAGGGTATGGGGGCTATTAGAAGCGTCCTGAGGGGGTCCAGAAGGGTCTGGGGGCCTTTTTAAAGGCCCTCAGGGGGATTATAAGGGTCTCGCGGCCTTTAGAAAGGCCCTGAGTGGCATTAGAATGGTCTGGGTGCCTTTAGAAATGTCCTGAGGGGCTCTAGAAGGGTCTGGGGGCCTTTATAAATGTCCTGAAGGGCATTAGAAGTGTATGGGGGCCTTTAGAAAGGCCCTGAGGGGCATTAGAAGGGTCTGGTTGCCTTTAGAAGGGTCTTGAGTGGCATTAGAAGGGTCTGGGGGCCTTTAGAAAGGCCCTGAGGTGGAATAGAAGGGTCTGGGGTCCTTTAGAATCGTCCTGAGGGGCTCTAGAAGGGTCTGGGGGCCTCCAGAAGTGTCCTGAGGGGCTCTAGAAAGATCTGGGGTCCTTTTGAAATGTCCTGAGTTGCTCTAAAAGTGTCTCGTTGCATTTAGAAGGGTCCTGAGGGGCATTAGACGGGTCTGGGCGCCTTTAGAAATGCCCTGAGGGGCTCTAGAAGGGTCTGGGGGCATTTAGAAATGCCCTGAAGGGCATTAGAAAGGTCTGGGGTCTTTTAGAATGGCCTTGAGGGGATCTAGAAGGGTCTGGGGACATTTAGAAGTGTCCTGAGGTGCTCTAGAAGGGTCTGGGGGCATTTAGAAAGGCCCTGAGGGGCTCTAGAATGGTCAGGGAGCCGTTAGAAGGATGTTGAGGGGCTCTTGAAGGGTCTGCGATCCTTTAGAATGGCCCTGAGGGGCTCTAAAAGAGTCTGGGGTCCTTTAGAATGTTTCTCAGGGGGTCTAGAAGGGTCTGGGGACCTTTGGAAATGCCCTGAGGGGCATTTGAAGGGTCTGGGGGCCTTTAGAAAGGCCCTGAGGGGCATGAGAATGGTCTGGGGGCCTTTAGAATGGTCCTGAGGGGGTCTGGAAGGGTCTGGGGACCTTTAGAAATGCCCTGAGGGGCATTAGAAGGGTCTGGGGGCCTTTAGAAAGGCCCTGAGGGGTATTAGAAGGGTCTGGGGGTCTTTAGAATGGTCCTGAGTGGCATTAGACGGGTCTGGGCGCCTTTAGAAATGCCCTGAGGGGCTCTAGAAGGGTCTGGGGGCCTTTAGAAATGCCCTGAGGGGCATTAGAAAGGTCTGGGGCCTTTTAGAATGGTCTTGAGGGGATCTAGAAGGGTCTGGGGGCCTTTAGAAGTGTCCTGAGGAGCTCTATGAGGGTCTGGGGGCCTTTAGAAGGGTCTTCAGGGGCTATAGAAGGGTCTGGGGACCTTTAGAAAGGCCCTGTGGGGCATTAGAAGGGTCTGGGGGTCTTTAGAATGCTCCTGAGTGGCAGTAGAAGGGACTGGGGACATTTAGAAAGGCCCTGACGGGCATTAGAATGGTCTGCGGGCCTTTCGAAGAGTCCTGAGGGGCTCTAGAATGATCTGGGGGCCTTTATAAGGGTCCTGACGGTCTCTAGAAGGGTCTGGGAACCTTTATAAATGCCCTGAGGGGCATTAGAAGGGTCTGAGGGCCTTTAGAAAGGTCCTGAGGGGCATTAGAAAAGTCTTGTGGCCTTCGTAAGGGTCCTGAAAAGCATTATAAGGGTCTGGGGGCTTTTAGATGGGTCCTGAGGCAATCTAGAAGAGTCTAGGGGCCTTTACATGGGTCTTGAGGGTCATTAGAAGGGTGTGGAGGCCTTTAGAAAGGCCCTGAAAGGCATTACAAGGGTCAGGGGGTTTTAGATGGGTCCTGAGGCAATCTAGAAGGGTCTGGGGGCCTTTACATGGGTCTTGAGGATCATTAGAAGTTTGTGGAGGCCTTTAGAAAGGCCCTGAGGAGCTCTAGAAGGGTCTGGGGGCTATTAGAAGCGTCCTGAGGGGGTCCAGAAGGGTCTGGGTGCCGTTTTAAAGGCTCTCAGGGGGATTGTAAGGGTCTCGAGGCCTTTAGAAAGGCCCTGAGTGGCATTAGAATGGTCAGGGTGCCTTTAGAAATGTCCTGAGGGGCTCTAGAATGGTCTGGGGACCTTTATAAGGGTCCTGACGGTCTCTAGAAGGGTCTGGGAACCTTTATAAATGCCCTGAGGGGAATTAGAAGGGTCTGAGGGCCTTTAGAAAGGTCCTGAGGGGCATTAGAAGGGTCTTGTGGCCTTCGTAAGGGTCCTGAAAGGCATTAGAAGGGTCTGGGGGCTTTTAGATGGGTCCTGAGGCAATCTAGAAGAGTCTAGGGGCCTTTACATGGGTCTTGAGGGTCATTAGAAGGGTGTGGAGGCCTTTAGAAAGGCCCTGAAAGGCATTAGAATGGTCTGGGGGCTTTTAGATGGGTCCTGAGGCAGTCTAGAAGGGTCTGGGGGCCTTTACATGGGTCTTGAGGGTCATTAGAAGGGTGTGGAGGCCTTTAGAAAGGCCCTGAGGAGCTCTAGAAGGGTTTGGGGGCTATTAGAAGCGTCCTGAGGGGGTCCAGAAGGGTCTGGGGGCCTTTTTAAAGGCCCTCAAGGGGATTATAAGGGTCTCGCGGCCTTTAGAAAGGCCCTGAGTGGCATTAGAATGGTCTGGGTGCCTTTAGAAATGTCCTGAGGGGCTCTAGAAGGGTCTGGGGGCCTTTAGAAATATCCTGAGGGGCATTAGAAGGGTATGGGGGCCTTTAGAAAGGCCCTGAGGGGCATTAGAAGGGTCTGGGGGCCTTTAGAAGGGTCCTGAGGGGCATTAGAAGGGTCTGGGGGCCTTTAGAAAGGCCCTGAGGTGGATTAGAAGGGTCTGGGGTCCTTTAGAATCGTCCTGAGGGGCTCTAGAAGGGTCTGGGGGCCTCCAGAAGGGTCCTGAGGGGCTCTAGAAAGATCTGGGGTCCTTTAGAAATGTCCAGAGTTGCTCTAAAAGTGTCTCGTTGCATTTAGAAGGGTCCTGAGGGGCATTAGACGGGTCTGGGCGCCTTTAGAAATGCCCTGAGGGGCTCTAGAAGGGTCTGGGGGCCTTTAGAAATGCCCTGAGGGGCATTAGAAAGGTCTGGGGCCTTTTAGAATGTCCTTGAGGGGATCTAGAAGGGTCTGGGGACCTTTAGAAGTGTCCTGAGGGGCTCTAGAAGGGTCTGGGGGCCTTTAGAAAGGCCCTGAGGGGCTCTAGAATGGTCAGGGAGCCGTTAGAAGGATGTTGAGGGGCTCTTGAAGGATCTGCAGGCCTTTAGAATGGCCCTGAGGGGCTCTAAATAGTCTGGGGTCCTTTAGAATGTTCCTGAGGGGGTCTAGAAGGGTCTGGGGACCTTTGGAATGCCCTGAGGGGCATTTGAAGGGTCTGGGGGCCTTTAGAAAGGCCCTGAGGGGCTTTAGAAGGGTCTGGGGGGCTTTAGAATGGTCCTGAGGGGCATTAGACGGGTCTGGGCGCCTTTAGAAATGCCCTGAGGGGCTCTAGAAGGGTCTGGGGGCCTTTAGAAATGCCCTGAGGGGCATTAGAAAGGTCTGGTGCCTTTTAGAATGGTCTTGAGGGGATCTAGAAGGGTCTGGGGGCCTTTAGAAGTGTCCTGAGGAGCTCTATGAGCGTCTGGGGGCCTTTAGGAGGGTCTTCAGGGGCTCTAGAAGGGTCTGGGGACCCTTAGAAAGGCCCTGTGGGGCATTAGAAGGGTCTGGGGGCCTTTAGAATGCTCCTGAGTGGCAGTAGAAGGGTCTGGGGACATTTAGAAAGGCACTGACGGGCATTAGAATGGTCTGCGGGCCTTTCGAAGTGTCCTGAGGGGCTCTAGAATGATCTGGGGGCCTTTATAAGGGTCCTGACGGTCTCTAGAAGGGTCTGGGAACCTTTATAAATGCCCTGAGGGGCATTAGAAGGGTCTGAGGGCCTTTAGAAAGGTCCTGAGGGGCATTAGAAAAGTCTTGTGGCCTTCGTAAGGGTCCTGAAAGGCATTAGAAGAGTCTGGGGGCTTTTAGATGGGTCCTGAGGCAATCTAGAAGGGTCTAGGGGCCTTTACATGGGTCTCGAGGGTCATTAGAAGGGTGTGGAGGCCTTTAGAAAGGCCCTGAAAGGCATTACAAGGGTCAGGGGGTTTTAGATGGGTCCTGAGGCAATCTAGAAGTGTCTGGGGGCCTTTACATGGGTCTTGAGGATCATTAGAAGTTTGTGGAGGCCTTTAGAAAGGCCCTGAGGAGCTCTAGAAGGGTCTGGGGGCTATTAGAAGCGTCCTGAGGGGGTCCAGAAGGGTCTGGGGGCCTTTTTAAAGGCCCTGAGGGGCTCTAGAAGGGTCAGGGAGCCGTTAGAAAGATGTTGAGGGGCTCTTGAAGGGTCTGCGGGCGTTTAGAATGGCCCTGAGGGGCTCTAAAAGAGTCTGGGGGCCTTTAGATTGGTACTGAGGGGCTCTAGAAGGGTCTGGGTACCTTTAGAAATGGCCTGAGGGGCATTAGAAGGGTCTGGGGGCCTTTAGACAGGCCCTGAGGTGGATTAGAAGGGTCTGGGGGCCTTTAGAATGGTCCTGAGGGGGTCTAGACGGGTCTGGAGGCATTTAAAACTGTCCTGAGAGGCTCTAGAAGGGTCTGGGGGCCTTTAGAATGCTCCTGACGGGCAGTAGAAGGGTCTGGGGGACTTTAGAAATGCCCTGAGGGGCATTAGAAAGGTCTGGGGCCTTTTAGAAGGGTCTTGAGGGGATCTAGAAGGGTCTGGGGGCCTTTACAAGTGTCCTGAGGGGTTCTAGAAGGGTCTGGGGGCATTTAGAAAGGCCCTGAGGGGCTGTAGAAGGGTCAGGGAGCCGTTAGAAGGATGTTGAGGGGCTCTTGAAGGGTCTGCGGGCCTTTTGAATGGCCCTGAGGGGCTCTAAAATACTCTGGGGGCCTTTAGATTGGTACTGAGGGGCTCTAGAAGGGTCTGGGGACCTTTAGAAATGCCCTGAGGGGCATTAGAAGGGTCTGGGGGCCTTTAGAAAGGCCCTGAGAGGCATTAGAAGGGTCTGGGGGGCTTTAGAATGGTCCTGAGGGGATCTAGAAGGGTCTGGAGGCATTTAAAACTGTCCTGAGAGGCTCTAGAATGGTCTGGGGACCTTTAGAAAGGCCCTGTGGGGCATTAGAATGGTCTGGGGGCCCTTAGAATGCTCCTGAGGGGCAGTAGAAGGGTCTGGGGACCTTTATAAAGGCCCTGACGGGCATTAGAATGGTCTGCGGGCCTTTAGAAGTGTCCTGAGGGGCTCTAGAATGGTCTGGGGGCCTTTTTAAGGGTCCTGACGGGCTCTAGAAGGGTCTGGGAACCTTTATAAATGCCCTGAGGGACATTAGAAAGGTCTGAGGGCCTTTAGAAAGGTCCTGAGGGGCATTAGAAGGGTCTTGTGGCATTCATAAGGGTCCTGAAAGGCATTAGAAGGGTCTGGGAGCTTTTAGAAGGGTCCTGATGCAATCTAGAAGGGTCTACGGGCCTTTACATGGGTCTTGAGGGTCATTAGAAGGGTGTGGAGGCCTTTAGAAAGGCCCTGAGGGCCTCTAGAAGGATCTGGGGGCTATTAGAAGCGTCCTGAGGGGGTCCAGAAGGGTCTGGGGGCCTTTTTAAAGGCCCTCAGGGGGATTATAAGGGTCTCGCGGCCTTTAGAAAGGCCCTGAGTGGCATTAGAAGGGTCTGGGTGCCTTTAGAAATGTCCTGAAGGGCTCTAGAAGGGTCTGGGGGCCTTTAGAAATGTCCTGAGGGGCATTAGAAGGGTATGGAGGCCTTTAGAAAGGACCTGAGGGGCATTAGAATGGTCTGGGGTCATATAGAAAGGCCCAGATGGTTCTAGAAGTGTCTGGGGTACTTTAGAAAGGCCCTGAGGGGCATTAGAGTGGTCTGGAGGCCTTTAGAAGGGTCCTGAGGGGCATTAGAAGGGTCTGTGGGCCTTTAGAATGGTCCTGTGGGGGTCTAGAAGGGTCTGGAGGCATTTAAAACTGTCCTGAGAGGCTCTAGAAGGGTCTGAGTGCCTTTATA
Organism: Coccyzus lansbergi; assembly: GCA_033558105.1. Lineage (NCBI taxonomy): Eukaryota > Metazoa > Chordata > Aves > Cuculiformes > Coccyzidae > Coccyzus > Coccyzus lansbergi. The sequence continues at coordinate 56,287 of JAUMJK010001392.1, forward strand.
AGGGTCCTGAGGGGCATTAGAAGGGTCTTGTGGCCCTTATAAAAGCCCTGAGGGGAATTAGCAGGGTCTGGGGGACTTTAGAAGGGTCCTGAGGGGCTCTATAAGGGTCTGGGGGCCTTTAAAAGGGCCTTCAGGGGCTATAGAAGGGTCTGGGGGCCTTTAGAAAGGCCCTGAGTGGCATTAGAAGGGTCTGGGGGCCTTTAGAATTGTCCTGAGGGGGTCTAGAAGGGTCTGGAGGCATTTAAAACTGCCCTGAGAGGCTGTAGACGGGTCTGGGGGCCTTTAGAATGCTCCTGAGGGGCAGTAGAAGGGTCTGGGGACCTTTATAAAGGCCCTGACGGGCATTAGAATGGTCTGCGGGCCTTTAGAAGTGTCCTGAGGGGCTCTAGAATGGTCTGGGGGCCTTTATAAGGGTCCTGACGGGCTCTAGAAGGGTCTGGGAACCTTTATAAATGCCCTGAGGGGCATTAGAAGGGTGTGGAGGCCTTTAGAAAGGCCCTGAGGGGCATTAGAATGGTCTTGGTTCCTTTATAAGGGTCCTAAAAGGCATTAGAAGTGTCTGGGGTCTTTTTGATGGGTCCTGATGCAATCTAGAAGGGTCTGGGGGCCTTTACATGGGTCTTGAGGGTCATTAGAAGGGTGTGGAGGCCTTTAGAAAGGCCCTGAGGGGCTCTAGAAGGGTCTGGGGGCTATTAGAATCGTCCTGAGGTGGTCGAGAAGGGTCTGAGGGCCTTTTTAAAGGCCCTCAGGGGGATTATAAGGGTCTCGCGGCCTTTAGAAAGGCCCTGAGTGGCATTAGAAGGGTCTGGGTGCCTTTAGAAATGTCCTGAGGGGCTCTAGAAGGGTCTGGGTGCCTTTAGAAATGTCCTGAGGTGCATTAGAATGGTATGGGATCCTTTAGAAAGGCCCTGAGTGGCATTAGAAGGGTCTGGGGTCCTTTAGAAGGGTCATGAGGGGCATTAGAAGGGTCTGGGGGCCTTTAGAATGGTCCTGAGGGGGTCTAGAAGGGTCTGGAGGCACGTAAAACTGTCCTGAGAGACTCTAGAAGGTCTGGGTTCCTTTATAAGGGTCCTGAGGGGCATTAGAAGGGTCTGGGTGCCCTTATAAAAGCCCTGAGGGGAATTAGCAGGGTCTGGGGGACTTTAGAAGGGTCCTGAGGGGCTCTATAAGGGTCTGGGGGCCTTTAGAAGGGTCTTCAAGGGCTCTAGAAGGGTCTGGGGACCTTTAGAAAGGCCCTGTGGGGCATTAGAAGGGTCTGGGGGCCTTTAGAATGCTTTTGAGGGGCAGTAGAAGGGTCTGGGGACCTTTAGAAAGGCCCTGACGGGCATTAGAATGGTCTGCGGGCCTTTAGAAGTGTCCTGAGGGGCTCTAGAATGGTCTGGGGGCCTTTATAAGGGTCCTGACGGGCTCTAGAAGGGTCTGGGAACCTTTATAAATGCCCCGAGGGGCATTAGAAGGGTCTGAGGGCCTTTAGAAAGGTCCTGAGGGGCATTAGAAGGGTCTTGTGGCCTTCATAAGGGTCCTGAAAGGCGTTAGAAGGGTCTGGGGGCTTTTAGATGGGTCCTGAGGCAATCTAGAAGGGTCTAGGGGCCTTTACATGGGTCTTGAGGGTCATTAGAAGGGTGTGGAGGCCTTTAGAAAGGCCCTGAGGGGCTCTAGAAGGGTCTGAGGGCTATTAGAAGCGTCCTGAGTGGGTCCAGAAGGGTCTGGGGGCCTTTTTAAAGGCCCTCAGGGGGATTATAAGGGTCTCGCGGCCTTTAGAAAGGCCCTGAGCGGCATTAGAAGGGTCTGGGTGCCTTTAGAAATGTCCTGAGGGGCTCTAGAAGGGTCTGGGGGCCTTTAGAAATGTCCTGAGTGGCATTAGAAGGGTATGGGGACCTGTAGAAAGGCCCTGAGGGTCATTACAAGGGTCTGGGGTCATATAGAAAGGCCCTGAGAGGTTCTAGAAGTGTCTGGGGTACTTTAGAAAGGCCCTGAGGGGCATTAGAAGGGTCTGGGGGCCTTTAGAAGGGTCCTGAGGGGCATTAGAAGGGTCTGGGGGCCTTTAGAATGGTCCTGAGGGGGTCTAGAAGGGTCTGGAGGCATTTAAAACTGTCCTGAGAGGCTCTAGAAGGGTCTGGGTGCCTTTATAATGGTCCTGAGGGGCATTAGAAGGGTCTGGGTGCCCTTATAAAAGCCCTGAGGGGAATTAGCAGGGTCTGGGGGAATTTCGAAGGGTCCTGAGGGGCTCTAGAAGGGTCTGGGGGCCTTTAGAAGGGTCTTGAGGGGCTCTAGAAGGGTCTGGGGACCTTTAGAAAGGCCCTGTGGGGCATTAGAAGGGTCTGGGGGCCTTTAGAATGCTCCTGAGGGGCAGTAGAAGGGTCTGGGGACCTTTAGAAAGGCCCTGACAGGCATTAGAATGGTCTGCGGGCCTTTAGAAGTGTCCTGAGTGGCTCTAGAATGTTCTGGGGGCCTTTATAAGGGTCCTGCCGGGCTCTAGAAGGGTCTGGGAACCTTTATAAATGCCCTGAGGGGCATTAGAAGGGTCTGAGGGCATTTAGAAAGGTCCTGAGGGGCATTAGAAGGGTCTTGTGTCCTTCATAAGGGTCCTGAAAGGCATTAGAAGGGTCTGGGGGCTTTTAGATGGGTCCTGAAGCAATCTGGAAGGGTCTGGGAGCCTTTACATGGGTCTTGAGGGTCATTAGAAGGGTGTGGAGGCCTTTAGAAAGGCCCTGACGGGCTCTAGAAGGGTCTGGGGGCTATTAGAAGCGTAATGAGGGGGTCCAGAAGGGTCTGGGGGCCTTTAGAAAGGCCCTGAGGGGCATTACAAGGGTCTGGGGTCATATAGAAAGGCCCTGAGAGTTTCTAGAAGTGTCTGGGGTACTTTAGAAAGGCCCTGAGGTGCATTAGAAGGGTCTGGGGTCCTTTAGAAGGGTCCTGAGGGGCATTAGAAGGGTCTGGGGTCCTTTAGAAGGGTCCTGAAGGGCATTAGAAGGGTCTGGGGGCCTTTTGAATGGTCCTGAGGGGGTCTAGAAGGGTCTGGAGGCATTTAAAACTGTCCTGAGAGGCTCTACAAGGGTCTTGGTGCATTTATAGGGGTCCTGACGGGCATTAGAATGGTCTGCGGGCCTTTAGAAGTGTCCTGATTGGCCCTGGAATGGTCTGGGGGCATTTATAAGGGTACTGACAGGCTCTAGAAGGGTCTGGGAACCTTTATAAATGCCCTGAGGGGCATTAGAAGGGTCTGAGGGCTTTTAGAAAGTACCTGAGGGGCTCTAGAAGGGTCTGGGGGCTATTAGAAGCGTCCTGGGGCAATCCATAAGGGTCTGGGGGCCTTTTTAAAGGCCCTCAGGGGGATTATAAGGGTCTCGCGGCCTTTAGAAAGACCGTGAGTGGCATTAGAAGGGTCTGGGGGCCTTTAGAAATGTTCTGAGGGGCATTAGAAAGGTATGGGGGCCTTTAGAAAGGCCCTTAGAGGCATTACAAGGGTATGGGGTCATGTAGAAAGGCCCTGAGAGGTTCTAGAAGTGTCTGGGGTACTTTAGAAAGGCCCTGAGGGGCATTAGAAGGGTCTGGGGGCCTTTAGAAGGGTCCTGAGGGGCATTAGAAGGGTCTGGGGGCCTTTAGAATGGTCCTGAGGGGGTCTAGAAGGGTCTGGAGGCATTTAAAACTGTCCTGAGAGGCTCTACAAGGGTCTGGGTGCATTTATAGGGGTCCTGAGGGGCATTAGAAGCGTCTGGGTGCCCTTATAAAACCCCTGAGGAGAATTAGCAGGGTCTGGGGGACTTTAGAAGGGTCCTGAGGGGCTCTATAAGGGTCTGGGGGCCTTTAGAAGGGTCTTCAGGGGCTCTAGAAGGGTCTGGGGACCTTTAGAAAGGCCCTTTAAGGCATTAGAAGGGTCTGGGGGCCTTTAGAATGCTCCTGAGGGGCAGTAGAAGGGTCTGGGGACCTTTAGAAAGGCCCTGACGGGCATTAGAATGGTCTGCGGGCCTTTAGAAGTGTCCTGATTGGCTCTAGAATGGTCTGGGGGCCTTTATAAGGGTACTGACAGGCTCTAGAAGGGTCTGGGAACCTTTATAAATTCCCTGAGGGGCAATAGAAGGGTCTGAAGGCCTTTAGAAAGGTCCTGAGGGGCAATTGAAGGGTCTTGTGTCCTTCATAAGGGTCCTGAAAGGCATTAGAAGGGTCTGGGGGCTTTTAGATGGGTCCTGAGGCAATCTAGAAGGGTCTAGGGGCCTTTACATGGGTCTTGAGGGTCATTAGAAGGGTGTGGAGGCCTTTCGAAAGGCCCTGAAAGGTATTAGAAGGGTCTGGGGGCTTTTAGATGGGTCCTGAGGCAATCTAGAAGGGTCTGGGGGCCTTTACATGGGTCTTGAGGGTCATTAGAAGGGTGTGGAGGCCTTTAGAAAGGCCCTGAGGGGCTCTAGAATGGTCTGGGGTCTATTAGAAGCGTCCTGAGTGGGTCCAGAAGGGTCTGGGGGCCTTTTTAAAGGCCCTCAGGGGGATTACAAGGGTCTTGCGGCCTTTAGAAAGGCCCTGAGTGGCATTAGAAGGGTCTGGGTGCCTTTAGAAATGTCCTGAGGGGCTCTAGAAGGGTCTGGGGGCCTTTAGAAATGTCCTGAGTGGCATTAGAAGGGTATGGGTGCCTTTAGAAAGGCCCTGAGGGGCATTACAAGGGTCTGGGGTCATATAGAAAGGCCCTGAGAGGTTCTAGAAGTGTCTGGGGTACTATACAAAGGCCCTGAGGGGCATTAGAAGGGTCTGGGGGCCTTTAGAAAGGTCCTGAGGGGCATTAGAAGGGTCTTGTGGCCTTCATAGTGGTCCTGAAAGGCATTAGAAGGGTCTGGGGGCTTTTAGATGGGTCCTGAAGCAATCTAGAAGGGTCTGGGAGCTTTTACATGGGTCTTGAGGGTCATTAGAAGGGTGTGGAGGCCTTTAGAAAGGCCCTGAGGGGCTCTAGAAGGGTCTGGGGGCTATTAGAAGCGTCCTGAGGCAATCTAGAAGGGTCTGGGTGCCTTTTTAAAGGCCCTCAGGGGGATGATAATGGTCTCGCGGCCTTTAGAAAGGCCCTGAGTGGCATTAGAAGGGTCTGGGGGCCTTTAGAAGGGTCTTCAGGGGCTCTAGAAGGGTCTGGGGACCTTTAGAAAGATCCTGTGGGGCATTAGAAGGGTCTGGGGGCCTTTAGAATGCTCCTGAAGGGCAGTAGAAGGGTCTGGGGATCTTTAGAAAGGCCCTGACAGGCATTAGAATGGTCAGGGGGCCTTTAGAAGTGTCCTGAGGGGCTCTAGAATGGTCTGTGGGCCTTTATAAGGGTCCTGCCGGGCTCTAGAAGGGTCTGGGAACCTTTATAAATGCTCTGAGGGGCATTAGAAGGGTCTGAGTGCCTTTAGAAAGGTCCTGAGGGGCATTATAAGGGTCTTGTGGCCTTCCTAAGGGTCCTGAAAGGCATTAGAAGGGTCTGGGGGCTTTTAGATGGGTCCTGAGGCAATCTAGAAGGGTCTAGGGGCTTTTACATGGGTCTTGAGGGTCATTAGAAGGGTGTGGAGGCCTTTAGAAAGGCCCTGAGGGGCATTAGAAGGGTCTGGGGGCCTTTAGAAGGGTCCTGAGGGGCTCTATAAGGGTCTGGGGGCCTTTAGAAGGGTCTTCAGGGGCTCTAGAAGCGTCTGGGGACCTTTAGAAAGGCCCTTTAAGGCATTAGAAGGGTCTGGGGGCCTTTAGAATGCTCCTGAGGGGCAGTAGAAGGGTCTGGGGACCTTTAGAAAGGCCCTGACGGGCATTAGAATGGTCTGCGGGCCTTTAGAAGTGTCCTGAGGGGCTCTAGAATGGTCTGGGGGCCTTTATAAGGGTCCTGACGGGCTCTAGAAGGGTCTGGGAACCTTTATAAATGCCCTGAGGGGCAATAGAAGGGTCTGAAGGCCTTTAGAAAGGTCCTGAGGGGCATTAGAAGGGTCTTGTGTCCTTCATAAGGGTCCTGAAAGGCATTAGAAGGGTCTGGGGGCTTTTAGATGGGTCCTGAGGCAATCTAGAAGGGTCTAGGGGCCTTTACATGGGTCTTGAGGGTCATTAGAAGGGTGTGGAGGCGTTTAGAAAGGCCCTGAAAGGCATTAGAAGGGTCTGGGTGCTTTTAGATGGGTCCTGAGGCAATCTAGAAGGGTCTGGGGGCCTTTACATGGGTCTTGAGGGTCATTAGAAGGGTGTGGAGGCCTTTATCAAGGCACTGAGGGGCTCTAGAAGGGTCTGGGGTCTATTAGAAGCGTCCTGAGTGGGTCCAGAAGGGTCTGGGGGCCTTTTTAAAGGCCCTCAGGGGGATTACAAGGGTCTCGCGGCCTTTAGAAAGGCCCTGAGTGGCATTAGAAGGGTCTGGGTGCCTTTAGAAATGTCCTGAGGGGCTCTAGAAGGGTCTGGGGGCCTTTAGAAATGTCCTGAGTGGCATTAGAAGGGTATGGGTGCCTTTAGAAAGGCCCTGAGGGGCATTACAAGGGTCTGGGGTCATGTAGAAAGGCCCTGAGAGGTTCTAGAAGTGTCTGGGGTACTATACAAAGGCCCTGAGGGGCATTAGAAGGGTCTGGGGGCCTTTCGAAGGGTCCTGAGGGGCATTAGAAGGGTCTGAGGGCCTTTAGAAAGGTCCTGAGGGGCATTAGAAGGGTCTTGTGGCCTTCATAGTGGTCCTGAAAGGCATTAGAAGGGTCTGGGGGCTTTTAGATGGGTCCTGAAGCAATCTAGAAGGGTCTGGGAGCTTTTACATGGGTCTTGAGGGTCATTAGAAGGGTGTGGAGGCCTTTAGAAAGGCCCTGAGGGGCTCTAGAAGGGTCTGGGGGCTATTAGAAGCGTCCTGAGGCAATCTAGAAGGGTCTGGGTGCCTTTTTAAAGGCCCTCAGGGGGATGATAATGGTCTCGCGGCCTTTAGAAAGGCCCTGAGTGGCATTAGAAGGGTCTGGGGGCCTTTAGAAGGGTCTTCAGGGGCTCTAGAAGGGTCTGGGGACCTTTAGAAAGATCCTGTGGGGCATTAGAAGGGTCTGGGGGCCTTTAGAATGCTCCTGAAGGGCAGTAGAAGGGTCTGGGGATCTTTAGAAAGGCCCTGACAGGCATTAGAATGGTCTGGGGGCCTTTAGAAGTGTCCTGAGGGGCTCTAGAATGGTCTGTGGGCCTTTATAAGGGTCCTGCCGGGCTCTAGAAGGGTCTGGGAACCTTTATAAATGCCCTGAGGGGCATTAGAAGGGTCTGAGGGCCTTTAGAAAGGTCCTGAGGGGCATTAGAAGGGTCTTGTGGCCTTCCTAAGGGTCCTGAAAGGCATTAGAAGGGTCTGGGGGCTTTTAGATGGGTCCTGAGGCAATCTAGAAGGGTCTAGGGGCCTTTACATGGGTCTTGAGGGTCATTAGAAGGGTGTGGAGGCCTTTAGAAAGGCCCTGAGGGGCATTAGAAGGGTCTGGGGGCCTTTAGAATGCTCCTGAGGGGCTCTAAAAGGGTCTGGGGGCCTTTAGAAGGGTCTTCAGGGGCTCTAGAAGGGTCTGGGGACCTTTAGAAAGGCCCTGAGTGGCATTAGAAGGGTCTGGGGGCCTTTAGAATGCTCCTGAGGGGCAGTAGAAGGGTCTGGGGACCTTTAGAAAGGCCCTGACGGGCATTAGAATGGTCTGCGGGCCTTTAGAAGTGTCCTCAGGGGCTCTACAATGGTCTGGGGGCCTTTATAAGGGTCCTGACGGGCTCTAGAAGGGTCTGGGAACCTTTATAAATGCCCTGAGGGGCATTAGAAGGGTGTGGAGGCCTTTAGAAAGGCCCTGAGGGGCATTAGAATGGTCTTGGTTCCTTTATAAGGGTCCTAAAAGGCATTAGAAGGGTCTGGGGTCTTTTTGATGGGTCCTGATGCAATCTAGAAGGGTCTGGGGGCCTTTACATGGGTCTTGAGGGTCATTAGAAGGGTGTGGAGGCCTTTAGAAAGGCCCTGAGGGGCTCTAGAAGGGTCTGGGGGCTATTAGAATCGTCCTGAGGTGGTCGAGAAGGGTCTGAGGGCCTTTTTAAAGGCCCTCAGGGGGATTATAAGGGTCTCGCGGCCTTTAGAAAGGCCCTGAGTGGCATTAGAAGGGTCTGGGTGCCTTTAGAAATGTCCTGAGGGGCTCTAGAAGGGTCTGGGTGCCTTTACAAATGTCCTGAGGTGCATTAGAAGGGTATGGGGTCCTTTAGAAAGGTCCTGAGTGGCATTAGAAGGGTCTGGGGGCCTTTAGAAAGGTCATGAGGGGCATTAGAAGGGTCTGGGGGCCTTTAGAATGGTCCTGAGGGGGTCTAGAAGGGTCTGGAGGCACGTAAAACTGTCCTGAGAGACTCTAGAAGGTCTGGGTTCCTTTATAAGGGTCCTGAGGGGCATTAGAAGGGTCTGGGTGCCCTTATAAAAGCCCTGAGGGGAATTAGCAGGGTCTGGGGGACTTTAGAAGGGTCCTGAGGGGCTCTATAAGGGTCTGGGGGCCTTTAGAAAGGTCTTCAGGAGCTCTAGAAGGGTCTGGGGGCGTTTAGAAAGGCCCTGTGGGGCATTAAAGGGTCTGGGGGCCTTTAGAATGTTCCTGAGGGGCAGTAGAAGGGTCTGGGGACCTTTATAAAGGCCCTGACGGGCATTAGAATGGTCTGCGGGCCTTTAGAAGTGTCCTGAGGGGCTCTAGAATGGTCTGGGGGCCTTTATAAGGGTCCTGACGGGCTCTAGAAGGGTCTGGGAACCTTTAGAACGGTTCTGAGGGGCATTAGAAAGGTCTTGTGGCCTTCATAATGGTCCTGAAAGGCATTAGAAGGGTCTGGGGGCTTTTAGATGGGTCCTCAGGCAATCTAGAAGGGTCTAGGGGCCTTTACATGGGTCTTGAGGGTCATTAGAAGGGTGTGGAGGCCTTCAGAAAGGCCCTGAGGGGCTCTAGAAGGGTCTGGGGGCCTTTAGAATCGTCCTGAGGGGCTCTAGATGGGTCTGGGGGCATCTAGAAGTGTCCTGAGGGGCTCTAGAAAGATCTGGGGTGCTTTCGAAATGTCCTGAGGTGCTCTAAAAGTGTCTCGGGGCCTTACGAAGGGTCCTGAGGGGCATTAGATGGGTCTGGGGGCCTTTAGAAATTCCCTGAGGGGCATTAGAAAGGTCTGGGGCCTTTTAGAAGGGTCTTGAGGGGATCTAGAAGGGTCTCGGGGCGTTTACAGGTGTCCTGAGGGGCTCTAGAAGGGTCTGGGGGCATTTAGAAAGGCCCTGAGGGGCTCTAGAAGGGTCAGGGAGCCGTTAGAAAGATGTTGAGGGGCTCTTGAAGGGTCTGCGGGCGTTTAGAATGGCCCTGAGGGGCTCTAAAAGAGTCTGGGGGCCTTTAGATTGGTACTGAGGGGCTCTAGAAGGGTCTGGGTACCTTTAGAAATGGCCTGAGGGGCATTAGAAGGGTCTGGGGGCCTTTAGACAGGCCCTGAGGTGGATTAGAAGGGTCTGGGGGCCTTTAGAATGGTCCTGAGGGGGTCTAGACGGGTCTGGAGGCATTTAAAACTGTCCTGAGAGGCTCTAGAAGGGTCTGGGGGCCTTTAGAATGCTCCTGAGGGGCAGTAGAAGGGTCTGGGGGACTTTAGAAATGCCCTGAGGGGCATTAGAAAGGTCTGGGGCCTTTTAGAAGGGTCTTGAGGGGATCTAGAAGGGTCTGGGGGCCTTTACAAGTGTCCTGAGGGGTTCTAGAAGGGTCTGGGGGCATTTAGAAAGGCCCTGAGGGGCTCTAGAAGGGTCAGGGAGCCGTTAGAAGGATGTTGAGGGGCTCTTGAGATGTCTGCGGGCCTTTTGAATGGCCTTGAGGGGCTCTAAAATAGTCTGGGGGCCTTTAGATTGGTACTGAGGGGCTCTAGAAGGGTCTGGGGACCTTTAAAAGTGCCCTGAGGGGCATTAGAAGGGTCTGGGGGCCTTTAGAAAGGCCCTGAGGGGCATTAGAAGGGTCTGGGGGGCTTTAGAATGGTCATGAGGGGATCTAGAAGGGTCTGGAGGCATTTAAAACTGTCCTGAGAGGCTCTAGAATGGTCTGGGGGCCTTTAGAATGCTCCTGAGGGGCAGTAGAAGGGTCTGGGGACCTTTATAAAGGCCCTGACGGGCATTAGAATGGTCTGCGGGCCTTTAGAAGTGTCCTGAGGGGCTCTAGAATGGTCTGGGGGCCTTTATAAAAGTCCTGACGGGCTCTAGAAGGGTCTGGGAACCTTTATAAATGCCCTGAGGGACATTAGAAGGGTCTGAGGGCCTTTAGAAAGGTCCTGAGGGGCATTAGAAGGGTCTTGTGGCATTCATAAGGGTCCTGAAAGGCATTAGAAGGGTCTGGGAGCTTTTAGAAGGGTCCTGATGCAATCTAGAAGGGTCTGGGGGCCTTTACATGGGTCTTGAGGGTCATTAGAAGGGTGTGGAGGCCTTTAGAAAGGCCCTGAGGGCCTCTAGAAGGATCTGGGGGCTATTAGAAGCGTCCTGAGGGGGTCCAGAAGGGTCTGGGGGCCTTTTTAAAGGCCCTCAGGGGGATTATAAGGCTCTCGCGGCCTTTAGAAAGGCCCTGAGTGGCATTAGAAGGGTCTGGGTTCCTTTAGAAATGTCCTGAAGGGCTCTAGAAGGGTCTGGGGGCCTTTAGAAATGTCCTGAGGGGCATTAGAAGGGTATGGAGGCCTTTAGAAAGGACCTGAGGGGCATTAGAATGGTCTGGGGTCATATAGAAAGGCCCAGATGGTTCTAGAAATGTCTGGGGTACTTTAGAAAGGCCCTGAGGGGCATTAGAGTGGTCTGGAGGCCTTTAGAAGGGTCCTGAGGGGCATTAGAAGGGTCTGTGGGCCTTTAGAATGGTCCTGTGGGGGTCTAGAAGGGTCTGGAGGCATTTAAAACTGTCCTGAGAGGCTCTAGAAGGGTCTGGGTGCCTTTATAAGGGTCCTGAGGGGCATTAGAAGGGTCTTGTGGCCCTTATAAAAGCCCTGAGGGGAATTAGCAGGGTCTGGGGGAGTTTAGAAGGGTCCTGAGGGGCTCTATAAGGGTCTGGGAGCCTTTATAAGGGCCTTCAGGGGCTCTAGAAAGGTCTGGGGACCTTTAGAAAGGCCCTGTGTTGCATTAGAAGGGTCTGGGGTCCTTTAGAAGGTCTTCAGGGGCTCTAGAAGGGTCTGGGGACCTTTAGAAAGGCCCTGTGAGGCATTAGAATGGTCTTTTTAAAGGCCCTCAGGAGGATTATAAGGGTCTCGCGGCCTTTAGAAAGGCCCTGAGTGGCATTAGAAGGGTCTGGGGGCTTTTAGAAGGGTCTTCAGGGGCTCTAGAAGGGTCTGGGGATTTTTAGAAAGGCCCTGTGGGGCATTAGAAGGGACTGGAGGCCTTTAGAAGGGTCTTCAAGGGCTCTAGAAGGGTCTGGGGACCTTTAGAAAGGCCCTGTGGGGCATTAGAAGGGTCTGGGGGCCTTTAGAATGCTCCTGAGGGGCAGTAGAAGGGACTGGGGACCATTATAAAGGCCCTGACGGGCATTAGAATGGCCTGTGGGCCTTTAGAAGTGTTCTGAGGTGCTCTAGAATGGTCTAGGGGCCTTTATAACGGTCCTTACGGGCTCTAGAAGGGTCTGGGAACCTTTATAAATGCCCTGTGGGGCATTAGAATGGTCTGGGGGCCTTTAGAAAGGTCTTGAGGGGCATTAAAAGGGTCTGGGGTCATATAGAAAGGCCCTGAGGTGCTCTAGAAGGGTCTGGGGGCTATTAGAAGCGTCCTGAGGGGGTCCAGAAGGGTCTGGGGGCCTTTTTAAAGGCCCTCAGGGGGATTATAAGGGTCTCGCGGCCTTTAGAAAGGCCCTGAGTGGCATTACAAGGGTCTGGGGTCATATAGAAAGGCTCTGAGAGGTTATAGAAGTGTCTGGGGTGGCATTAAATCCTGAAAGGCATTAAAAGGTACTGGGGGCTTTTAGATGGGTACTTAGGCAATCTAGAAGGTTCTAGGTGCCTTTACATGGGTCTTGAGGGTCATTAGAAGGGTGTCGCGGCCTTTAGAATGTCATTGAAAAGCATTAGAAGGGTCTGGGGGCTTTTAGGTGGGTCCTGAGGCAATCTAGAAGGGTCTGGGGGCCTTTACATGGGTCCTGAGCATCATTAGAAGGGTGTGGAGGCCTTTAGAAAGGCCCTGAGGGGCTCTATAAGGGTCTGGGTTACATTAGAAGCGTCCTGAAGGGGTCCAGAAGTGTCTGGGGGCCTTTATAAAGGCCCTCAGGGGGATTATAAGGGTCTCGCTGCCTTTAGAAAGGCCCTGAGTGGCAAAAGAAGGGTCTGGGTGCCTTTAGAAATGTCCTGAGGGGCTCTAGAAGGGTCTGGGTGCCTTTAGAAATGTCCTGAGGTGCATTAGAAGGGTATGGGGTCCTTTAGAAAGGCCCTGAGATGTTCTAGAAGTGTCTGGGGTACTTTAGAAAGGCCCTGAGGGGCATTAGAAGGGTCTGGGGGTCTTTAGAAGGGTCTTCAGGGTCTCTAGAAGGGTCTGGGGACATTTAGAAAGGCCCTGTAGGGCATTAGAAGGGTCTGGGGGCCTTTAGAATGCTCCTGAGGGGCAGTAGAATGGTCTGCGAGCCTTTAGAAGTGTCCTGAGGGGCTCTAGAATGATCTGGGGGCCTTTATAAGGGTCCTGACAGGCTCTAGAAGGGTCTGGGAACCTTTATAAAGGCCCTGAAAAGCATTAGAAGGGTCTGAAGGCCTTTAGAATGGTCCTGAAGGGCATTAGAAGGGTCTTGTGGCATTCATAAGGGTCCTGAAAGGCATTAGAAGGGTCTGGGGGCTTTTAGATGGGTCCTGAGGCAATCTAGAAGGGTCTAGGAGCCTTTACATGGGTCTTGAGGGTCATTAGAAGGGTGTGGAGGCCTTTAGAAAGGCCCTGAGGGGCTCTAGAAGGGTGTGGGAGCTATTAGAAGCGTCCTGAGGGGGTCCAGAAGGGTCTGGGGGACTTTTTAAAGGCCCTCAGGGGGATTATAAGGGTCTCGCGGCCTTTAGAAAGGCCCTGAGTGGCATTAGAAGGGTCTGGGTGCCTTTAGAAATGTCCTGAGGGGCTCTAGAACAGTCTGGGGGCCTTTAGAAATCCCCTGAGGGGCATTAGAAGGGTCTCGCGACCTTTAGAATGGTCCTGAGGAGGTCTAGAAGGGTCTGGGGTCATATAGAAAGGCTCTGAGAGATTCTAGAAGTGTCTGGGGTACTTTCGAAAGGCCCTGAGGGGCATTAGAAGGGTCTGGGGGCCTTCAGAATGGTCTTCAGGGGCTGTATAAGGGTGTGGGGACGTTTAGAAAGGCCCTGTGGGGCATTAGAAGGGTCTGGGGGCCTTTAGAATGCTCCTGAGGGGCAGTAGAAGGGTCTGGGGACCTTTATAAAGGCCCTGACGGGCATTAGAATGGTCTGCGGGCCTTTAAAAGTGTCCTGAGGTGCTCTAGAATGGTCTGGGGGCCTTTATAAGGGTCCTGACGGGCTCTAGAAGGGTCTGGGAACCTTTATAAAAGCCCTGAGGGGCATTAGAATGGTCTGAGGGCCTTTAGAAAGGTCCTGAGGGGCATTAGAAGGGTCTTGTGGTCTTCATAAGGGTCCTGAAATGCATTAGAACGGTCTGAGGTCTTTTAGATGGGTCCTGAGGCAATCTAGAAGGGTCTGGGGGCCTTTACATTGGTCTTGAGGGTCATTAGAAGGGTGTGGAGGCCTTTAGAAAGGCCCTGAGGGGCTCTAGAAGGGTCTGGGGGCTATTAGAAGCGTCCTGAGGCAATCTAGAAGGGTCTGGGTGCCTTTTTAAAGGCCCTCAGGGGGATGATAATGGTCTCGCGGCCTTTAGAAAGGCCCTGAGTGGCATTAGAAGGGTCTGGGGGCCTTTAGAAGGGTCTTCAGGGGCTCTAGAAGGGTCTGGGGACCTTTAGAAAGATCCTGTGGGGCATTAGAAGGGTCTGGGGGCCTTTAGAATGCTCCTGAAGGGCAGTAGAAGGGTCTGGGGATCTTTAGAAAGGCCCTGACAGGCATTAGAATGGTCAGGGGGCCTTTAGAAGTGTCCTGAGGGGCTCTAGAATGGTCTGTGGGCCTTTATAAGGGTCCTGCCGGGCTCTAGAAGGGTCTGGGAACCTTTATAAATGCTCTGAGGGGCATTAGAAGGGTCTGAGGGCCTTTAGAAAGGTCCTGAGGGGCATTATAAGGGTCTTGTGGCCTTCCTAAGGGTCCTGAAAGGCATTAGAAGGGTCTGGGGGCTTTTAGATGGGTCCTGAGGCAATCTAGAAGGGTCTAGGGGCTTTTACATGGGTCTTGAGGGTCATTAGAAGGGTGTGGAGGCCTTTAGAAAGGCCCTGAGGGGCATTAGAAGGGTCTGGGGGCCTTTAGAAGGGTCCTGAGGGGCTCTATAAGGGTCTGGGGGCCTTTAGAAGGGTCTTCAGGGGCTCTAGAAGCGTCTGGGGACCTTTAGAAAGGCCCTTTAAGGCATTAGAAGGGTCTGGGGGCCTTTAGAATGCTCCTGAGGGGCAGTAGAAGGGTCTGGGGACCTTTAGAAAGGCCCTGACGGGCATTAGAATGGTCTGCGGGCCTTTAGAAGTGTCCTGAGGGGCTCTAGAATGGTCTGGGGGCCTTTATAAGGGTCCTGACGGGCTCTAGAAGGGTCTGGGAACCTTTATAAATGCCCTGAGGGGCAATAGAAGGGTCTGAAGGCCTTTAGAAAGGTCCTGAGGGGCATTAGAAGGGTCTTGTGTCCTTCATAAGGGTCCTGAAAGGCATTAGAAGGGTCTGGGGGCTTTTAGATGGGTCCTGAGGCAATCTAGAAGGGTCTAGGGGCCTTTACATGGGTCTTGAGGGTCATTAGAAGGGTGTGGAGGCCTTTATCAAGGCCCTGAGGGGCTCTAGAAGGGTCTGGGGTCTATTAGAAGCGTCCTGAGTGGGTCCAGAAGGGTCTGGGGGCCTTTTTAAAGGCCCTCAGGGGGATTACAAGGGTCTCGCGGCCTTTAGAAAGGCCCTGAGTGGCATTAGAAGGGTCTGGGTGCCTTTAGAAATGTCCTGAGGGGCTCTAGAAGGGTCTGGGGGCCTTTAGAAATGTCCTGAGTGGCATTAGAAGGGTATGGGTGCCTTTAGAAAGGCCCTGAGGGGCATTACAAGGGTCTGGGGTCATATAGAAAGGCCCTGAGAGGTTCTAGAAGTGTCTGGGGTACTATACAAAGGCCCTGAGGGGCATTAGAAGGGTCTGGGGGCCTTTAGAAGGGTCCTGAGGGGCATTAGAAGGGTCTGAGGGCCTTTAGAAAGGTCCTGAGGGGCATTAGAAGGGTATGGGGTCCTTTAGAAAGGCCCTGAGTGGCATTAGAAGGGTCTGGGGGCCTTTAGAAAGGTCATGAGGGGCATTAGAAGGGTCTGGGGGCCTTTAGAATGGTCCTGAGGGGGTCTAGAAGGGTCTGGAGGCACGTAAAACTGTCCTGAGAGACTCTAGAAGGTCTGGGTTCCTTTATAAGGGTCCTGAGGGGCATTAGAAGGGTCTGGGTGCCCTTATAAAAGCCCTGAGGGGAATTAGCAGGGTCTGGGGGACTTTAGAAGGGTCCTGAGGGGCTCTATAAGGGTCTGGGGGCCTTTAGAAAGGTCTTCAGGAGCTCTAGAAGGGTCTGGGGGCGTTTAGAAAGGCCCTGTGGGGCATTAAAGGGTCTGGGGGCCTTTAGAATGTTCCTGAGGGGCAGTAGAAGGGTCTGGGGACCTTTATAAAGGCCCTGACGGGCATTAGAATGGTCTGCGGGCCTTTAGAAGTGTCCTGAGGGGCTCTAGAATGGTCTGGGGGCCTTTATAAGGGTCCTGACGGGCTCTAGAAGGGTCTGGGAACCTTTAGAACGGTTCTGAGGGGCATTAGAAAGGTCTTGTGGCCTTCATAATGGTCCTGAAAGGCATTAGAAGGGTCTGGGGGCTTTTAGATGGGTCCTCAGGCAATCTAGAAGGGTCTAGGGGCCTTTACATGGGTCTTGAGGGTCATTAGAAGGGTGTGGAGGCCTTCAGAAAGGCCCTGAGGGGCTCTAGAAGGGTCTGGGGGCCTTTAGAATCGTCCTGAGGGGCTCTAGATGGGTCTGGGGGCATCTAGAAGTGTCCTGAGGGGCTCTAGAAAGATCTGGGGTCCTTTCGAAATGTCCTGAGGTGCTCTAAAAGTGTCTCGGGGCCTTACGAAGGGTCCTGAGGGGCATTAGATGGGTCTGGGGGCCTTTAGAAATTCCCTGAGGGGCATTAGAAAGGTCTGGGGCCTTTTAGAAGGGTCTTGAGGGGATCTAGAAGGGTCTCGGGGCGTTTACAGGTGTCCTGAGGGGCTCTAGAAGGGTCTGGGGGCATTTAGAAAGGCCCTGAGGGGCTCTAGAAGGGTCAGGGAGCCGTTAGAAAGATGTTAAGGGGCTCTTGAAGGGTCTGCGGGCGTTTAGAATGGCCCTGAGGGGCTCTAAAAGAGTCTGGGGGCCTTTAGATTGGTACTGAGGGGCTCTAGAAGGGTCTGGGTACCTTTAGAAATGGCCTGAGGGGCATTAGAAGGGTCTGGGGGCCTTTAGACAGGCCCTGAGGAGGATTAGAAGGGTCTGGGGGCCTTTAGAATGGTCCTGAGGGGGTCTAGACGGGTCTGGAGGCATTTAAAACTGTCCTGAGAGGCTCTAGAAGGGTCTGGGGGCCTTTAGAATGCTCCTGAGGGGCAGTAGAAGGATCTGGGGGACTTTAGAAATGCCCTGAGGGGCATTAGAAAGGTCTGGGGCCTTTTAGAAGGGTCTTGAGGGGATCTAGAAGGGTCTGGGGGCCTTTACAAGTGTCCTGAGGTGTTCTAGAAGGGTCTGGGGGCATTTAGAAAGGCCCTGAGGGGCTCTAGAAGGGTCAGGGAGCCGTTAGAAGGATGTTGAGGGGCTCTTGAGATGTCTGCGGGCCTTTTGAATGGCCTTGAGGGGCTCTAAAATAGTCTGGGGGCCTTTAGATTGGTACTGAGGGGCTCTAGAAGGGTCTGGGGACCTTTAAAAGTGCCCTGAGGGGCATTAGAAGGGTCTGGGGGCCTTTAGAAAGGCCCTGAGGGGCATTAGAAGGGTCTGGGGGGCTTTAGAATGGTCCTGAGGGGATCTAGAAGGGTCTGGAGGCATTTAAAACTGTCCTGAGAGGCTCTAGAAGGGTCTGGGGACGTTTAGAAAGGCCCTGTGGGGCATTAGAATGGTCTGGGGGCCTTTAGAATGCTCCTGAGGGGCAGTAGAAGGGTCTGGGGACCTTTATAAAGGCCCTGACGGGCATTAGAATGGTCTGCGGGCCTTTAGAAGTGTCCTGAGGGGCTCTAGAATGGTCTGGGGGCTTTATAAAAGTCCTGACGGGCTCTAGAAGGGTCTGGGAACCTTTATAAATGCCCTGAGGGACATTAGAAGGGTCTGAGGGCCTTTAGAAAGGTCCTGAGGGGCATTAGAAGGGTCTTGTGGCATTCATAAGGGTCCTGAAAGGCATTAGAAGGGTCTGGGAGCTTTTAGAAGGGTCCTGATGCAATCTAGAAGGGTCTGGGGGCCTTTACATGGGTCTTGAGGGTCATTAGAAGGGTGTGGAGGCCTTTAGAAAGGCCCTGAGGGCCTCTAGAAGGATCTGGGGGCTATTAGAAGCGTCCTGAGGGGGTCCAGAAGGGTCTGGGGGCCTTTTTAAAGGCCCTCAGAGGGATTATAAGGGTCTCGCGGCCTTTAGAAAGGCCCTGAGTGGCATTAGAAGGGTCTGGGTTCCTTTAGAAATGTCCTGAAGGGCTCTAGAAGGGTCTGGGGGCCTTTTGAAATGTCCTGAGGGGCATTAGAAGGGTATGGAGGCCTTTAGAAAGGACCTGAGGGGCATTAGAATGGTCTGGGGTCATATAGAAAGGCCCAGATGGTTCTAGAAATGTCTGGGGTACTTTAGAAAGGCCCTGAGGGGCATTAGAGTGGTCTGGAGGCCTTTAGAAGGGTCCTGAGGGGCATTAGAAGGGTCTGTGGGCCTTTAGAATGGTCCTGTGGGGGTCTAGAAGGGTCTGGAGGCATTTAAAACTGTCCTGAGAGGCTCTAGAAGGGTCTGGGTGCCTTTATAAGGGTCCTGAGGGGCATTAGAAGGGTCTTGTGGCCCTTATAAAAGCCCTGAGGGGAATTAGCAGGGTCTGGGGGAGTTTAGAAGGGTCCTGAGGGGCTCTATAAGGGTCTGGGAGCCTTTATAAGGGCCTTCAGGGGCTCTAGAAGGGTCTGGGGACCTTTAGAAAGGCCCTGTGTGGCATTAGAAGGGTCTGGGGTCCTTTAGAAGGTCTTCAGGGGCTCTAGAAGGGTCTGGGGACCTTTAGAAAGGCCCTGTGAGGCATTAGAATGGTCTTTTTAAAGGCCCTCAGGAGGATTATAAGGGTCTCGCGGCCTTTAGAAAGGCCCTGAGTGGCATTAGAAGGGTCTGGGGGCCTTTAGAAGGGTCTTCAGGGGCTCTAGAAGGGTCTGGGGATTTTTAGAAAGGCCCTGTGGGGCATTAGAAGGGTCTGGGGGCCTTTAGAATGCTCCTGAGGGGCAGTAGAAGGGTCTGGGGACCTTTATTAAGGCCCTGACATGCATTATAATGGTCTGCTGGCCTTTAGAAGTGTCCTGAGGGGCTCTAAAATGGTCTGGGGGCCTTTATAAGGGTCCTGACGGGATCTAGAAGGGTCTGGGAACCTTAAATGCCCTGAGGGGCATTAGAAGGGTCTGAGGGCCTTTAGAAAGGTCCTGAGGGGCATTAGAAGGGTCTTGTGGCCTTCATAAAGGTCCTGAAAGGCTTTAGAAGGGTCTGGGGGCTTTTAGATGGGTCCTGAGGCAATCTAGAAGGGTCTGGGGGCCTTTACATGGGTCTTGAGTGTCATTAGAAGGGTGTGGAGGCCTTTAGAAAGGCCCTGAGGGTCTCTAGAAGGGTCTGGTGGCTATTAGAAGCGTCCTGAGGGGGTCCAGAATGGTCTGGGGGCCTTTATAAAGGCCCTCAGGGGGATTATAAGGGTCTCGCGACCTTTAGAAAGGCCCTGAGTGGCATTAGAAGGGTCTGGGGTCATATAGAAAGGCCCTGAGATGTTCTAGAAGTGTCTGTGGTACTTTCGAAAGGCCCTGTGGGGCATTAGAAGGGACTGGAGGCCTTTAGAAGGGTCTTCAAGGGCTCTAGAAGGGTCTGGGGACCTTTAGAAAGGCCCTGTGGGGCATTAGAAGGGTCTGGGGGCCTTTAGAATGCTCCTGAGGGGCAGTAGAAGGGACTGGGGACCATTATAAAGGCCCTGACGGGCATTAGAATGGCCTGTGGGCCTTTAGAAGTGTTCTGAGGTGCTCTAGAATGGTCTAGGGGCCTTTATAACGGTCCTTACGGGCTCTAGAAGGGTCTGGGAACCTTTATAAATGCCCTGTGGGGCATTAGAATGGTCTGGGGGCCTTTAGAAAGGTCTTGAGGGGCATTAAAAGGGTCTGGGGTCATATAGAAAGGCCCTGAGGTGCTCTAGAAGGGTCTGGGGGCTATTAGAAGCGTCCTGAGGGGGTCCAGAAGGGTCTGGGGGCCTTTTTAAAGGCCCTCAGGGGGATTATAAGGGTCTCGCGGCCTTTAGAAAGGCCCTGAGTGGCATTACAAGGGTCTGGGGTCATATAGAAAGGCTCTGAGAGGTTATAGAAGTGTCTGGGGTGGCATTAAATCCTGAAAGGCATTAAAAGGTACTGGGGGCTTTTAGATGGGTACTTAGGCAATCTAGAAGGTTCTAGGTGCCTTTACATGGGTCTTGAGGGTCATTAGAAGGGTGTCGCGGCCTTTAGAATGTCATTGAAAAGCATTAGAAGGGTCTGGGGGCTTTTAGGTGGGTCCTGAGGCAATCTAGAAGGGTCTGGGGGCCTTTACATGGGTCCTGAGCATCATTAGAAGGGTGTGGAGGCCTTTAGAAAGGCCCTGAGGGGCTCTATAAGGGTCTGGGTGACATTAGAAGCGTCCTGAAGGGGTCCAGAAGTGTCTGGGGGCCTTTATAAAGGCCCTCAGGGGGATTATAAGGGTCTCGCTGCCTTTAGAAAGGCCCTGAGTGGCAAAAGAAGGGTCTGGGTGCCTTTAGAAATGTCCTGAGGGGCTCTAGAAGGGTCTGGGTGCCTTTAGAAATGTCCTGAGGTGCATTAGAAGGGTATGGGGTCCTTTAGAAAGGCCCTAAGATGTTCTAGAAGTGTCTGGGGTACTTTAGAAAGGCCCTGAGGGGCATTAGAAGGGTCTGGGGGTCTTTAGAAGGGTCTTCAGGGTCTCTAGAAGGGTCTGGGGACATTTAGAAAGGCCCTGTAGGGCATTAGAAGGGTCTGGGGGCCTTTAGAATGCTCCTGAGGGGCAGTAGAATGGTCTGCGAGCCTTTAGAAGTGTCCTGAGGGGCTCTAGAATGATCTGGGGGCCTTTATAAGGGTCCTGACAGGCTCTAGAAGGGTCTGGGAACCTTTATAAAGGCCCTGAAAAGCATTAGAAGGGTCTGAAGGCCTTTAGAATGGTCCTGAAGGGCATTAGAAGGGTCTTGTGGCATTCATAAGGGTCCTGAAAGGCATTAGAAGGGTCTGGGGGCTTTTAGATGGGTCCTGAGGCAATCTAGAAGGGTCTAGGAGCCTTTACATGGGTCTTGAGGGTCATTAGAAGGGTGTGGAGGCCTTTAGAAAGGCCCTGAGGGGCTCTAGAAGGGTGTGGGAGCTATTAGAAGCGTCCTGAGGGGGTCCAGAAGGGTCTGGGGGACTTTTTAAAGGCCCTCAGGGGGATTATAAGGGTCTCGCGGCCTTTAGAAAGGCCCTGAGTGGCATTAGAAGGGTCTGGGTGCCTTTAGAAATGTCCTGAGGGGCTCTAGAACAGTCTGGGGGCCTTTAGAAATCCCCTGAGGGGCATTAGAAGGGTCTCGCGACCTTTAGAATGGTCCTGAGGAGGTCTAGAAGGGTCTGGGGTCATATAGAAAGGCTCTGAGAGATTCTAGAAGTGTCTGGGGTACATTCGAAAGGCCCTGAGGGGCATTAGAAGGGTCTGGGGGCCTTCAGAATGGTCTTCAGGGGCTGTATAAGGGTGTGGGGACGTTTAGAAAGGCCCTGTGGGGCATTAGAAGGGTCTGGGGGCCTTTAGAATGCTCCTGAGGGGCAGTAGAAGGGTCTGGGGACCTTTATAAAGGCCCTGACGGGCATTAGAATGGTCTGCGGGCCTTTAAAAGTGTCCTGAGGTGCTCTAGAATGGTCTGGGGGCCTTTATAAGGGTCCTGACGGGCTCTAGAAGGGTCTGGGAACCTTTATAAAAGCCCTGAGGGGCATTAGAATGGTCTGAGGGCCTTTAGAAAGGTCCTGAGGGGCATTAGAAGGGTCTTGTGGTCTTCATAAGGGTCCTGAAATGCATTAGAACGGTCTGAGGTCTTTTAGATGGGTCCTGAGGCAATCTAGAAGGGTCTGGGGGCCTTTACATGGGTCTTGGGTGTCATTAGAAGGGTGTGGAGGCCTGTAGAAAGGCCCTGAGTTGCTCTAGAAGGGTCTGGGGGCTATTAGAAAAGTCCTGAGGGGGTTCAGAAGGGTCTGGGGGCCTTTTTAAAGGCCCTCAGGGGGATTATATAGGTCTTGCGGCCTTTAGAAAGGCCCTGAGGGGCATTAGAAGAGTCTGGGTGCCTTTAGAAATGTCGTCAGTGTCTCTAGAAGGGTCTGGGGGCCTTTAGAAATGTCCTGTTGGGCATTAGAAGGGTATGGGTGCCTTTAGAAAGGCCTTGAGGGGCATTACAAGGGTCTGGGGGCCTTTAGAATCGTCCTGAGGGGGTCTAGAAGGGTTTGGAGGCATTTAAAACTGTCCTGAGAGGCTCTAGAAGGGTCTGGGTGCCTTTATAAGGGTCCTGAGGAGGATTAGAAGGGTCTGGGTGCCCTTATAAAAGCCCTGAGGGGAATTAGCAGGGTCTCGGGGGCTTTAGAAGGGTCCTGAGGGGCTCTATAAGGGTCTGGGGGCCTTTAAAAGGGTCTTCAGGGGCTCTAGAAGGGTCTGGGGACCTTTAGAATGCTCCTGAGGGGCAGTAGAAGGGTCTGGGGACCTTTAGAAAGGCCCTGACAGGCATTAGAATGGTCTGCGGGCCTTTAGAAGTGTCCTGAGGCGTTCTGGAATGGTCTGGGGGCCTTTATAAGGGTCTTGACGGGCTCTAGAAGGGTCTTTGGGCCTTTTAAAAAGTCCTGAGGGGCATTTGAATAGTCTGAGGGCCTTTAGAAAGGTCCTGAGGGGCATTACAAGGGTCTTGTGGCCTTCATAAGGGTCCTGAAAGGCTTTAGAATGGTCTGGGGGCTTTTAGATGGGTCCTGAGGCAATCTAGAAGGGTCTAGATGCCTTTACATGGGTCTTGAGGGTCATTAGAAGGGTGTGGAGGCCTTTAGAAAGGCCCTGAAAGGCATTAGAAGGGTCTGGGGGCCTTTACATGGGTCTTGAGGGTTTTTAGAATGGTGTGGAGGCCTTTAGAAAGGACCTGAGGGGCTCTAGAAGGGTCTGGGGGCTATTAGAACCGTCCTGAGGGAGTCCAGAAAGGTCTGGGGGCTTTTTAAAGGCCCTCAGGAGGATTATAAGGGTCTCGCGGCCTTTAGAAAGGCCCTGAGTGGCATTAGAATGGTCTGGGTGCCTTTAGAAATGTCCTGAGGGGCTCTAGAAGGGTCTGGGGGCCTTTAGAAATGTCCTGAGGGGCATTAGAAGGGTCTGGGGGCCTTTAGAAAGGCCCTGAGGGGCATTACAAGGGTCTGGGGTCATATAGAAAGGCCCTGAGAGGTTCTAGAAGTGTCTGGGGTACTTTAGAAAGGCCCTGAGGGGCATTAGAAGGGTCTGGGGGCCTTTAGAAGGGTCCTGAGGGGCATTAGAAGGGTCTGGGTGCCCTTATAAAAACCCTGAGGGGAATTAGCAGGGTCTGGGGGACTTTAGAAGGGGCCTGAGGGGCTCTACAAGGGTCTGGGGGCCTTTAGAAGGGTCTTCAGGAGCTCTAGAAGGGTCTGGGGGCCTTTAGAAAGGCCCTGTGGGGCATTAGAAGGGTCTGGGGGCCTTTAGAATGCTCCTGAGGGGCAGTAGAAGGGTCTGGGGATCTTTATAAAGGCCCTGACGAGCATTAGAATGGTCTGCGGACCTTTAGAAGTGTCCTGAGGGGCTCTAGAAGGGTCTGGGAACCTTTCTAAATGCCCTGAGGGGCATTAGAAGGGTCTTGTGGCCTTCAAAAGCATCCTGAAAGGCATTAGAAGGGTCTGGGGGCTTTTAGATGGGTCCTGAGGCAATCTAGAAGGGTCTAGGGGCCTTTACATGGGTCTTGAGGGTCATTAGAAGGGTGTGGAGGCCTTTAGAAAGGCTCTGAGTGGCTATAGAATGGTCTGGGGGCTATTAGAAGCGTCCTGAGGGCGTCCAGAAGGGTCTGGGGGCCTTTTTAAAGGCCCTCAGGTTGATTATATGGGTCTCGCAACCTTTAGAAAGGCCCTGAGTGGCATTATAAGGGTCTGGGGTCATATAGAAAGGCCCTGAGAGGTTCTAGAAGTGTCTGGGGTACTTTAGAAAGGCCCTGAGTGGCATTAGAAGTGTCTGGGTGCCTTTAGAAATGTCCTGAGGGGCTCTAGAAGGGTCTGGGGGCCTTTAGAAATGTCCTGAGGGGCATTAGAAATGTATGGGGGCCTTTAGAATGGCCCTGAGGGGCATTACAAGTGTCTGGGTTCATATAGAAAGGCCCTGAGAGGTTCTAGAAGTGTCTGGGGTACTTTAGAAAGGCCCTGAGGGGCATTAGAAGGGTCTGGGGGCATTTAGAAAGGCCCTGAGGGGCATTACAAGGGTCTGAGGTCATATAGAAAGGCCCTGAGAGGTTCTAGAAGCGTCTGGTGTACTTTAGAAAGGCCCTGAGGGGCATTAGAAGGGTCTGGGGGCCTTTAGAATGGTCCTGAGGGGCATTAGAAGGTTCTGAAGGCCTTTAAAAGGGTCCTGATGGGCATTTGAATGGTCTGGGGGCCTTTA
Organism: Coccyzus lansbergi; assembly: GCA_033558105.1. Taxonomy (NCBI): domain Eukaryota; kingdom Metazoa; phylum Chordata; class Aves; order Cuculiformes; family Coccyzidae; genus Coccyzus; species Coccyzus lansbergi. The sequence continues at coordinate 80,152 of JAUMJK010001392.1, forward strand.
AAAATACCCTGAGGTGGACTAGAAGGGTCTGGGGGCCTTTAGAATCGTCCTGAGGGGCTCTAGAAGGGTCTGGGAGCCTCTAGAAGGGTCCTGACGGGCTATAGAAAGATCCGGGGTCCTTTCGAAATGTCCTGAGGTGATCTAAAATTGTCTCGGGTCCTTTCGAAGGGTCCTGATGGGCATTAGACGGGTCTGGGGGCCTTTAGAAATGCCGTGAGGGGCATTAGAAATGTCTGGGGCCTTTTAGAAGGGTCTTGAGGGGATCTAGAAGGGTCTGGGGGCCTTTAGAAGTGTCCTGAGGGGCTCTAGAAGTGTCTGGGTGCCTTTAGAAAGGCCCTGAGGGGCACTAGAAGGGTCAGGGAGCCGTTAGAAGGATGTTGAGGGGCTCTTGAAGGGTCTGCGGGCCTTTAGAATGGCCCTTAGGTGCTCTAAAAGAGTCTGGGGGCCTTTTGAATGGTCCTGAGGGGCTCTAGAAGGGTCTGGGGACCTTTAGAAATGCCCTGAGGGGCATTAGAAGGGTCTGGCGGCCTTTAGAAAGGCCCTGAGGGGCATTAGAATGGTCTGGGGGGATTTATAATGGTCCTGAGGGGGTCTAGAAGGGTCTGGAGGCATTTAAAACTGTCCTGAGATGCTCTAGAATGGTCTGGGGGCCTTTATAAGGGTCCTGAGGGGCATTAGAAGGGTCTGGGGACCTTTATAAAGGCCGTGACGGGCATTAGAATGGTCTGTGGGCCTTTAGAAGTGTCCTGAGGGGCTCTAGAATGGTCTGGGGGCCTTTATAACGGTCCTGACGGGCTCTAGAAGGGTCTGGGAACCTTTATAAATGCCCTGAGGGGCATTAGAAGGGTCTGAGGGCCTTTAGAAAGGTCCTGAGGGGCATTAGAAGGGTCTTGTGGCCTTCATAAGGGTCCTGAAATTCATTAGAATGGTCTGGGGGGTTTAGATGGGTCCTGAGGCAATCTAGAAGGGTCTAGGGGCCTTTACATGGGTCTTGAGGGTCATTAGAAGGGTGTGGATGCCTTTAGAAAGGCCCTGAGGGGCTCTAGAAGGGTCTGGTGGCTATTAGAAGCGTCCTGAGGGGGTCCAGAAGGGTCTGGGGGCCTTTTTAAAGGCCCTCAGGGGGATTATAAGGGTGTCGCGGCCTTTAGAAAGGCCCTGAGTGGCATTAGAATGGTCTGGGGTCATATAGAAAGGCCCTGAGAGGTTCTAGAAGTGTCTGGGGTACTTTAGAAAGGCCCTGAAGGACATTAGAAGGGTCTGAAGGCCTTTAGAAGGGTCCTGAGGGGCATTAGAAGTGTCTGAAGGCCTTTAAAAGGGTCCTGAGAGGCATTTGTATGGTCTGGGGGCCTTTAGAAAGGCTATGAGGTGGATTAGAAGGGTCTGGGGGCCTTTAGAATCGTCCTGAGTGGCTCTAGAATGGTCTGGGGGCCTCTAGAAGGGTCCTGAGGGGCTCTAGAAAGATCTGGGGTCATTTAGAAGTGTCCTGAGGTGCTCTAAAAGTGTCTCGGGGCCTTTCAAAGGGTCCTGATGGGCATTAGACGGGTCTGGGGGCATTTAGAAATGCCCTGCGGGGCATTAGAAAGGTCTGGGGCCTTTTAGAAGGGTCTTGAGGGGATCTAGAAGGGTCTGGGGGCCTTTAGAAATGTCTGGAGGGGATCTAGAATGGTCTGGGGGCCTTTAGAATGCTCTTGAGGGGCAGTAGAACGGTCTGGGAACCTTTATAAAGGCCCTGACGGGCATTAGAATGGTCTGCCAGCATTTAGATGTGTCCTGAGGGCCTTTGGAATGGTCTGGGGGCCTTTATAAGGGTCCTGACGGGCTCTAGAAGGGTCTGGGAACCTTTATAAATGCCCTGAAGGGCATTAGAATGGTCTGAGGGTCTTTAGAAAGGTCCTGAAGGGCATTAGAAGGGTGTGGAGGCTTTTATAAGGGTCCTGAAAGGCATTAGAAGGGTCTGGGGGCTTTTAGAAGGGTCAAGTGCAATCTAGAAGGGTCTGGGGGCCTTTACATTGGTCTTGAGGGTCATTAGAAGGGTGTGGAGGCCTTTAGAAAGGCCCTGAGGGGCTCTAGAAGGGTCTGGGGTCTATTATATGCGTCCTGAGGGGGTCCAGAAGGGTCTTGGGGCCTTTTTAAAGGCGCTCAGGGGGATTATAAGGGTCTCTCGGCCTTTAGAAACGCCCTGAGTGGCATTAGAAGGGTCTGGGTGCCTTTAGAAATGTCCTGAGGAGCTCTAGAAGGGTCTGGGGGCCTTTAGAAATGTCCTGAGGTGCATTAGAAGGGTCAGGGGGCCTTTAGAAAGGCCCTGAGGGGCATTAGAAGGGTCTGGAGTCATATAGAAAGACCCTGAGAGGTTCTAGAAGTGTCTAGGGTACTTTAGAAATGTCCTGAGGAGATTTAGAAGGGTCTGGGGGCCTTTAGAAGGCTCCTGAGGGGCATTAGAAGGGTCTGTGGGCTTTTAGAATGGTCCTGAGGGGGTCTAGAAGGGTCTGCAGGCATTTAAAACTGTCCTGAGAGGCTCTAGAAGGGTCTGGGTGCGTTTATAAGGGTCCTGAGGGGCATTAGAAGGGTCTGGGTGCCCTTATAAAAGCCCTGAGGGGAATTAGCAGGGTCTGGGGGAGTTTAGAAGGGTCCTGAGGGGCTCTATAAGGGTTAGGGGGCCTTTAGAAGGGTCTTCAGGGGCTCTAGAAGGGTCTGGGGACCTTTAGAAATGTCCTGAGGGGCATTAGAAGGGTATGGGGGCCTTTAGAAAGGCCCTGAGGTGCATTACAAGGGTCTAGGGTCGTATAGAAAGGCCCTGAGAGGTTCTAGAAGTGTCTGGGGTACTTTGGAAAGGCCCTGAGGGGCATTAGAAGGGTCTGGGGGCTTTTAGATGGGTCCTGAGGCAATCTAGAAGGGTCTGGGGGCCTTTACATGGGTCTTGAAAGTCATTAGAAGGGTGTGGAGGCCTTTAGAAAGGCCCTGAAAAGCTATAGAAGGGTCTGGGGGTATTTAGATGGGTTCTGAGGCAATCTGGAAGGGTCTGGGGGTCTTTACATGGGTCTTGTGGGGCATTAGAAGGGTCTGAGTGTATTTAGAAAGGTCCTGAGGGGCATTAGAAGGGTCTTGTGGTCTTTATAATGGTCCTGAAAGGCATTAGAAGGGTCTGGGGGGCTTTAGATGGGTCCTGAGGCAATCTCGATGGGTCTGGGGCCCTTTACATGTGTCTTGAGGGTCATTAGAGGGTTCTGGGGTCCTTTAGATAGTCACTGAGTGGCATTAGAAGGGTCCGGGGGCATTTATAAAGGTCCTGAGGGGCATTAGAATGGTCTGGGTGCCTTTAGAAAGGTCCTGAGGGGCATTAGAAGGGTCTTGTGGCCTTCATAAGGGTCCTGAAAGGCATTAGAATGCTCTGGGGGCTTTTAGTTTGGTCCTGAGGCAATCTAGAAGGGTCTAGGGGCCTTTACATGGGTCTTGGGTGTCATTAGAAGGGTGTGGAGGCCTTTAGAAAGGACCTGAGGGGCTCTAGAAGGGTGTGGGGGCTATTAGAAGCGTCATGAGGGGGTCCAGAAGGGTCTGGGGGCCTTTTTAAAGGCCCTCAGGGGGATTATAAGGGTCTCGCGGCCTTTAAAAATGTACTGAATGGCATTACAAGGGTCTGGGGTCATATAGAAAGGCCCTGAGATGTTCTAGAAGTTTCTGGGGTACTTTAGAAAGGCCCTGAGGGGCATTAGAAGGGTCTGGGGGCCTTTAGAAGGGTCCTAAGGGGCATTAGAAGGGTCTGGGGGCTTTTAGAAGGGCTCTGAGGGGCATTTGAATGGTCTGAGGGCGTTTAGAAAGGCCCTGAGATGTTCTAGAAGTTTCTGGGCTACTTTAGAAATGTCCTGAGGGGCTCTAGAAGGGTCTGGGTGCCTTTAGAAAGGACCTGAGGGGCTCTAGAAGGGTCTGGGGGCCTCTAGAAGGGTCCTGAGGGGCTCTAGAAAGATCTGGGTTCCTTTAGAAATGTCCTGAGGTGCTCTTAAAATGTCTCAGGGCCTTTCGAATGGTCCTGAGGGGCATTAGAAGGGTCTGGGTGCCTTTAGAAATGTCCTGAGGGGCTCTAGAAGGGTCTGGGGGCCTTTAGAAATGTCCTGAGGGGCATTAGAAGGTTATGGGGGCCTTTAGAAAGGCCCTGAGGGGCATTAGAAGGTTATGGGGGCCTTTAGAAGGGTCCTGAGGAGCATTAGAAGGGTCTGGGGGCCTTTAGAATGGTCCTGAGGGGGTCTAGAAGGGTCTGGGGGCCTTTACATGGGTCTTGAGGGTCATTAAAAGGGTGTGGAGGCCTTTAGAAAGGCCCTGAAAGGCTATAGAAGTGTCTGGGGGCTTTTAGATGGGTTCTGAGGCAATCTGGAAGGGTCTGGGGGTCTTTACATGGGTCTCGAGGGGCATTAGAAGGGTCTGAGTGCCTTTAGAAAGGTCGTGAGGGGCATTAGAAGGGTCTTGTGGCCTTTATAAGGGTCCTGAAAGGCATTAGAATGGTCTGGGGGGCTTTAGAAGGGTCCTGAGGCAATCTAGATGGGTCTGGGGGCCTTTACATGAGTCTTGAGGGTCATTAGAGGGGTCTGGGGTCCTTTAGATAGTCCCTCAGTGGCATTAGAAGGGTCCGGGGGCCTTTAGAAAGGTCCTGAGGGGCATTAGAATGGTCTGGGTGCCTTTAGAAAGATCCTGACAGGCTCTAGAAGGGTCTGGGGCCTTTAGAAGCATCCTGAGGGGCTGTAGAAGGGTCTGGGGGCCTTTCGAAGGGTCCTGATGGGTTCTAGAAAGATCTTGGGGCCTTTAGGAATGTCGTGAGTGGCTCTAGAAGGGTCTGGGTGCCTTTAGAAGGTTTCTGAGGGGCATTTGAATGGTCTGGGGTCCTTTAGAAATGCCCTGAGGTGCATTAGAATGGTCTGAGGGCTTTAGAAAGGACCTGAGGGTCTGCAGAAGGGTCTGGGTGCCTTTCGAATGGTCCTGAAGGGCTCTAGAAAGGTCTGATGTTTTTTAGAAGGGTCTTGAGTGGCTCTAGAATGGTCTGGCGGCTGTAGAATGGTCCTGAGGTGCTCTAGAAGGGTCTGGGGCCCTTTAGAACAATCTAGAGGGGCTCTAGAAGCGTCTGGGGTCCTTTAAAAGGGTCCTGAGGGGCTCTAGAAGGGTCTGGGTTCCTTTAGAAGGGCCTTGAGGGGCGTTAGATGGGTCTGGGGGCCTTTAGAAACACCCTGAGTGGCTCTAGAATGGTCTGGGGATCTTTTGAAATGGCCTTGAGGGGCTCCAGAAGTGTCTGGGTGCCTTTAGAAAGGTCTTGTGTGGCTCTAGAAGGGTCTGGGAGTCTTTACAATGGATCTGAGTGGCTCTAGAGGAGTCTGGGGGCCTTTAGAAAGGTCCTAAAGGGCTCTAGTGTGGTCTGGGTGCTATTATAAAGGCCCTGAAGGGCATTAGATGGGTCTGGCGACCTTTAGAAAAGCCCTGAGGGGCATTAGAAGGGTCTGGGTGCCTTTGGATGGATCTGAGGGGCATTAGAAGGTTCTGGGGGCCTTTAGAAGGGTCCTGAGGGGCTCTGGAAGGGTCTCGGGGCCATTTGAAGCGTCTTGAGGGGCTCTAGAAGGGTCTGGGTGCCTTTAGAAAGGTCTTGAGGGGATCTAGAGGAGTCTGGAGGCCTTTAGATAGGTCGTGAACGGCTCTAGAGGGGTCTGGGGGCCTTTAGAATGACCCTGAATGGCATTAGATGGGTCTGGGGGCCTTTAGAAAAGTCCTAAGGGGCATTAGAAGCTCTGGGCTCCTTTAGAAAGGCCCTAAGGGGCATTAGAAGGGTCTTGGGGCCTTTAGAAATGCCCTGAAAGGCTCTAGAAGGGTCTGGGGTCCTTTAGAAAGGCCCTGAGGGGCTCTACAAGAGTCTGGGCGCCTGTAGAATGGTCCTGAGGGGCTCTAGAATGGTTTGGGGACCTTTATAAAGGACCTGAGGAGCTCTAGAAGGATCTGGGGGCCTTTAAAAGAGTCCTGAGGGGCTCTAGAAGCGTCTTCGGGCCTTTAGAATGGTCTTGAGGGGAATTACCAGGGTCTGGGGGCCTTTCGAAGGGTTCTGAGGGGCATTACAAGGGTCTGGGTACCGTTAGAAAGGTCCTGTGAGGTCTAGAAAGGTCTGTGGGCCTTTGAAGGGTCCTGACAGGTTCTATAAATGTCTGGGGGCCTTTAGAAGGGTCCTGAGGGGCATTAGAAGGGTCTGGGGGCCTTTAGAAGGGTCCTGAGGGGCATTAGAAGGGTCTGGGGGTCTTTAGAAGTGTCTTGAGGGTCTCTAGATGGGTTTGGGGGCCTTTAGAATGGCCGTTAGGGGTCCTAGAAGAGTCTGGGGGCCTTTAGATAGGTCCTGAAGGGCTCTAGTGGGGTCTGAGGTCCTTTATAAAGGCCCTGAGGGTCATTAGATGAGTCTTGGGACCTTTAGAAGGTCTTGAGGGGCATTAGAAGGGTCTGGGGTCCTTTAGAAAGACCCTGAGTTGCATTACAAGGGTCTGGTGTCCTTTAGAAGGGTCCTGAGGGGCTCTAGAAGAGTCTGGGGGCCTTTAGAAGTGTCTTGAGGGCTCTAGAAGGGTTTGGGGTCCTTTAGAAAGGACCTGAAGGTCTCTAGAAGGGTCTGGGGGCTTTTAGATATGTTCTGAGGGGCTCTAAATGGGTCTGGGTGCCATTAGAAGGGTCCTGAGGGGCTCTAGAAGAATCTGGGAGCCTTTAGAAAGGACTTGAGGGGCTCTAGAAGGGTCTGGGGGCCTTTAGAATGGGCCTGAGGGGCTCTAGAAGAGTGTTGGGGTCGTTAGAAGGGTCCTGAAGGGCATTAGATGGGTCTGGGGTCCTTAAGAAGGGTCCTGAGGGGCTCTGGAAAAGTCTGGGGTCCCTTTGAATCGTCTTGAGGGGCTCTAGAAGGGTCTGTCGGCCTTTAGAATGGTCCTGACGGGCTCTAGAAGGGTCTGGGAACCTTTATAAATGCCCTGAGGGGCATTAGAATGGTCTGAGGGCCTTTTGAAGGGTTCTGAGGGGCATTAGAATGGGGCGCACCCACCCTCCCCGAGCACCCACCCCAAACATTCACCCGTTAGCAATTAAGCACCCACCCCAAACATTCACCCATCAAGCAATTAAGCACCCACCCAGCGACAAAACAAATTAATTACATAGCCAAGCCCCCAGATAACACTCCTCAAAAAAACCTCTCAAAAACAATGCCTAAAAGAGAAAGCACTCAATCAAAACACACACACAAAAAAACAAAAAAGAAACTAAAAGAAGAAATTTTCAACTCAGACAGCCACCATGTTTAAATCCGGCATCCAACATTTTGAAGCCAACTCCAGCCATTTTCAGACCGTGCAGCCACCATTTTTGAATCGGGTGGCGGCCATTTTGAAACCAAATCCCGCCATTTTGAGGTCGGGCAGCCGCCATTTTTGAATCGGGAGGAGGCCATTTTGAAGCCGACTCCCGCCATTTTGAGTTCAGGCGGCAGCCATTTTTGAATCGGGCGACGGCCATTTTGACGAAGATTCCAGCCATTTTGAGGCCCCCAGACCATTCTAGAGCCCCTCAGATCCTTTCTAAAGGCTCCCAGACTCTTCTAGACCCCTCAGGACTTTTGTAACGGCCCCCAGACCCATCTAGAGCCCCTCTGACATTTCTAAAAGCCCCCAGACCCTTCTAGAGCCCCTCAGGACCATTTTAAAGGCCCCCAGACCATTCTAATCCACCTCAGGGCCTTTCTAAAGGCCCCCAGACCATTCAAATGCCCCTCAGGACCCTTTTAAAGGCCCCCAGACCATTCTAATGCATCTCAGGGCCTTTCTAAAGGCCCCCAGACCCTTCTGGACCCCCTCAGGACGCTTCTATTAGCCCCCAGACCCTTCTAGAGCCCCTCAGGGCCTCTCTAAAGGCCTCCACACCCTTCTAATGACCCTCAAGACCCATGTAAAGGCCCCTAGACCCTTCTAAATTGCCTCAGGACCCATATAAAAGCCCCCAGACCCTTCTAATGCCTTTCAGGACCCTTATGAAGGCCACAAGACCCTTCTAATGCCCCTCAGGTGCTTTCTAAAGGCCCTCAGACCCTTCTAATGCCCCTCAGGGCATTTATAAAGGTTCCCAGACCCTTCTAGAGCCCCTCAGGACCATTATAAAGGCCCCCAGACTCTTTTAGAGCCCCTGAGGGCCATTCTAAATGCCACAGACCCTTCAAGAGCCCCTCAAAATCCTTCTAACGGCTCCCTGACCCTTCTAGAGCCCCTCAGGGCCTTTCCAAAAGCCCCCAGACCCTTCTAGATCCCCTCAAGACCCTCCTAAAAGGCCCCAGACCTTTCTAATGCCCCTCAGGGCAATTCTAAAGGACCCCAGACCCATCTAATGCCCCTCAGGACCCTTCTAAATGCCCTGAGACATTTTAGAGCACCTCAGGACATTTCTAAAGGAACCCAGATCTTTCTAGAGCGCCTCAGGACGATTCTAAAGGCCCCCAGACCCTTCTAATCCACCTCAGGCCTTTCTAAAGGCCCCCAGACCATTCAAATGAGCCTCAGGACTCTTTTAAAGGCCCCCAGACCCTTCTAATGCACCTCAGGGCCTTTCTAAAGGCTCCCAGACCATTCAAATGACCCTCAGAACCCTTCTAAAGGCCCCCAGACCCTTTTAATGCCCCTCAGGACCCTAATAAAGGCCCCCAGACCCTTCTAATGCCCCTCAGGGCCTGTCTAAAGTATCCCAGACATTTCTAATGCCTTTCAGGGCCTTTCTAAAGGTCTCCACACCCTTCTAATGACCCTCAAGACCCATGTAAAGGCCCCAAGACCCTTCTAGATTGCCTCAGGACCCATCTAAAAGCCCCCAGACCCTTCTAAAGCCTTTCAGGACCTTTATGAAGGGCACAAGACCCTTCTAATGCACCTCAAGACCTTTCTAAAGGCTTTCAGACCCTTCTAATGCCCCTCGGGGCTTTTATAAAGGTTCCCAGACCCTTCTAGAGCCCCTCAGGACCCTTATAAAGGCCCCCAGACCATTCTAGAGACCCTCAGGACACTTCTAAAGGCCCGCAGACCAATCTAATGCCATTCAGGGCCTTTATAAAGGTCCCCAGACCCTTCTACTGCCCCTCAGGAGCATTCTAAAGGCCACCAGACCCTTCTAATGCCACACAGGGCCTTTCTAAAGGTCCCCAGACCCTTCTAGAGGCCCTGAAGACCCTTCTAAAGGCCCCCAGACCCTTATAGAGCCCCTCAGGACCCTTCTAAACTACACCAGAACCTTCTAATGCCCCTCAGGACGCTTCTAATAGCCCCCAGACCCTTCTAGAGCCGCTCAGGGCCTTTCTAAAGTCCTCCACACCCTTCTAATGACCCTCAAGACCCATGTAAAGGCCCCCAGACCCTTCTAGATTGCCTCAGGACCCATCTAAAAGCCCCCAGACCCTTCTAATGCCTTTCAGGGCCTTTCTAAAGGCCTCCACACCCTTCTAATGACCCTCAAAACCCAAGTAAAGGCCCCTAGACCCTTCTAGATTGCCTCAGGACCCATCTAAAAGCCCCCAGAAAATTCTAATGCCTTTCAGGAGCCTTATGAAGGCCACAAGACCCTTCTAATGCCCCTCAGGACCTTTCTAAAGGCCTGCAGACCCTTCTAATGCCCATCAGGGCCTTTCTAAAGGTCCCCAGACCCTTCTACTGCCCCTCAGGATCTTTTTAAAGGCCCGAAGACCCTTCTAATGCCCGTAAGGGCCTTTCTAAGGTCCCCAGACCATTCTACTGCCCCTCAGGAGCATTCTAAAGGCCCCCAGACCCTTCTAATGCCCCACAGGGCCTTTCTAAAGGTCCACAGACCCTTCTAGAGCCCCTGAAGACCCTTCTAAAGGCCCCCAGACCCTTATAGAGCCCCTCAGGACCCTTCTAAAGTCCCCCAGACCCTGCTAATTCCCCTCAGGGCTTTTATAAGGGCACCCAGACCCTTCTAATGCCCCTCAGGACCCTTATAAAGGCTCCCAGACCCTTCTAGAGCCTCTCAGGACAGTTTTAAATGCCTCCAGACCCTTCTAGACCCCCTCAGGACCATTCTAAAGGCCCCCAGACACTTCTAATGCCCCTTAGGACCCTTCAGAAGGCCCCCAGACCCTTCTAATGCCCCTCAGGGCCTCTCTAAATTACCCCAGACACTTCTAGAACCTCTCAGAGCCTTTCTATATGACACCAGACCCATGTAATGCCACTCAGGGCCTTTCTAAATGCCGCGAGACCCTTATAATCCCCCTGAGGGCCTTTAAAAAGGCCCCCAGACCATTCTGGACCCCCTCAGGACGCTTCTAATAGCCCCCAGATCCTTCTAGAGCCCCTCAGGGCCTTTCTAAAGGCCTCCACACCCTTCTAATGACCCTCAAGACCCATGTAAAGGCCCCCAGACCCTTCTAGATTGCCTCAGGACCCATCTAAAAGCCTCCAGACCCTTCTAATGCTTTTCAGGAAACTTATGAAGGCCACAAGACCCTTCTAAGGCCCCTCAGGACCTTTCTAAAGGCCCTCAGACTATTCAAATGCCACTCAGGACTCTTTTAAAGGCCCCCAGACCCTTCTAATGCCCCTCAGGACACTTCTAAAGGCCACAAGACCCTTCTAATGCCCCTCAGGGCCTTTCTAAATTACCCCAGACACTTCTAGAACCTCTCAGGGCCTTTCTATATGACCCCAGACCATTGTAATGCCACTCAGGGCCTTTCTAAAGGCCGCGAGACCCTTATAATCCCCCTGAGGGCCTTTAAAAAGGCCCCCAGACCCATCTGGACCACCTTAGGACGCTTCTAATAGCCCCCAGACCCTTCTAGAGCCCCTCAGGGCCTTTCTAAAGGCCTCCACACCCTTCTAATGACCCTCAAGACCCATGTAAAGGCCCCCAGACCCTTCTAGATTGCCTCAGGACCCATCTAATAGCCCCCAGGCCCTTCTAATGCCTTTCAGGACCCTTATGAAGGCCACAAGACCCTTCTAGTTCCCCTCAGGGCCTTTCTAAATGCCCTAAGACCCTTCTAATGCCCATCAGGGCATTTATAAAGGTTCCCAGACCCTTCTAGAGCCTGTCAGGACCCTTATAAAGGCCCCCAGACCATTCTAGAGCCCCTCAAGACAGTTCTAAAGGCATGCAGACCATTCTAATGCCTGTCAGGGCCTTTATAAAGGTTTCCAGACCCTTCTACTGCCCCTCAGGAGCATTCTAAAGGCCCCCAGACCCTTCTAATGCCCCACAGGGCCTTTCTAAAAGTCCCCAGACCGTTCTAGAGCCCCTGGACACCCTTCTAAAGGCCCCCAGACCCTTATAGAGCCCCTCAGGACGCATCTAAAGTCCCCCAGACCCTTCTAATTCCCCTCAGGGCTTTTATAAGGGCACTCAGACCCTTCTAATGCCTTTCAGGACCCTTATAAAGGCACCCAGACCCTTCTAGAGCCTCTCAGGACAGATTTAAATGCCTCCAGACCCTTCTAGACCCCCTCAGGACCATTCTAAAGGCCCCCAGACCCTTCTAATGCCCCTCAGGACCCTTCTAAAGGCCTCCACACCTTTCTAATGACCCTCAAGACCCATGTAAAGGCCCCCAGACCCTTCTAGATTGCCTCAGGACCCATCTAAAAGCCCCCAGACGCTTCTAATGCCTTTCAGGACCCTTATGAAGGCCACAAGAGCCTTCTAATGCCCCTCAGGGCATTTATAAAGGTTCCCAGACCCTTCTAGTGCCCGTCAGGACCCTTATAAAGGCCCCCAGACCATTCTAGAGCCCCTCAGGACACTTCTAAAGGCCCGCAGACCATTCTAATACCAGTCAGGGCCTTTCTAAAGGTCCCCAGACCCTTCTAATGCCCCTGAAGACCCTTCTAAAGGCCCCCAGACCCTTTAATGCCCCACAGGGCCTTTCTAAAGGTCCCCAGACCCTTCTAGAGCCTCTGAAGACCCTTCTAAAGGCCCCCAGACCCTTATGGAGCCGCTCAGGACCCTTCTAAAGTCCCCCAGACCCTGCTAATTCCCCTCAGGGCTTTTATAAGGTCACCCAGACCCTTCTAATGCCCCTCAGGACCCTTATAAAGGCACCCAGACCCTTCTAGAGCCTCTCAGGACAGTTTTAAATGCCTCCAGACCCTTCTAGACCCCCTCAGGACCATTCTAAAGGACCCCAGACACTTCTAATGCCCCTTAGGACCCTTCAGAAGGCCCCCAGACCCTTCTAATGCCCCTCAGGGCCTCTCTAAATTACCCCAGACACTTCTAGAACCTCTCAGAGCCTTTCTATATGACACCAGACCCATGTAATGCCACTCAGGGCCTTTCTAAAGGCCGCGAGACCCTTATAATCCCCCTGAGGGCCTGTAAAAAGGCCCCCAGACCATTCTGGACCCCCTCAGGATGCTTCTAATAGCCCCCACACCCTTCTAGAGCCCCTCAGGGAATCTATGGAATCATAGAACAACCAGGTTGGAAGAGACCCACTGGATCATCGAGTCCAACTGTTCCTGTCAAACAGTAAACATTGCCCCTCGGCACATTGTCCATCTGTGCCTTAAACACCTCCAGGGAAGATGAATCAACCCCCTCCCTGGCAGCCTCTGACACTGCCCAATGACCCTTTCCATGAAAAAGTTTTCCTAATCTCCAGCCTAAATCTCCCCTGGTGGAGCTTGAGGCCACTCCCTCTCGTCCTGTCCCCAGTCACTTGGGAGAAGGGGCCAGCTCCCTCCTCTCCACAACTTACTTTCAGTTAATTGTAGAGAGCAATGAGGTCTCCCCTCAGCTTCCTCTCCTCCAGGATCAACACCCCCAGCTCTCTCAGCTGTTCCTTATAAGGCCTTTTCTCCCGCCCCTTTACTAGCTTTGTTGCTCTTCTCTGAACTTTCTCCGGAGCCTCAACATCCTTCTTGTGGTGAGGGGCCCAGAAGCGAACACAGGATTCAAGAATCGGTCTCACCATTGCTGAGTACAGAGGGAGAACAACCTCCCTGGAGTCCAATTGTATGAGGTTTAACAAGGCCAAACACCAGGTCCTGCTTCTATGATTCTACGTGTTACATAATCACATTCTCATGCACCATTTAGATAGAATTGAGCATTGATCTCTCTCATACAGTAGCAAAATCGCAGAGACTGAGCTATTTCTCAGCAGCCAATGAAGCAGCAAACTCTAAAGGGCATTTTCAACTTTTTGTTATTGGTCCTATTCTTGCCCTTCTCCCAACAACCTTAACATTGCATGCAGCCCCATCTTTTGTGTAGTCATCAGGCTAGTCATCACCCTACGCAGAGCTACAGACTGGGAGAAGCCTGGCTGGAAAACTGCCAGGAGGAGAGGGACCTGGGGGTGTCAGTCGACAGCTGACTGACCATGAGCCAGCAGTGTGCCCAGAAGGCCAATGGCATCCTGGCTTGTGTCAGAAATGGTATGACCAGCAGGTCCAAGGAGGTGATTCTCCCTCTGTACTCAGCACTGGTGAGGCCGCTCCTTGAATCCTGCGTTCAGTTCTGGACCTCTCAGCAAGGATGTTGAGGTTCTGGAGCGAGTCAAGAGAAGAGCCACGAAGCCGGTGAAGGGACTGGAGGACAGGCCCTATGAGGAGCAGCTGAGAGAGCTGGGGTTGTTTAGCCTGGAGAAGAGGAGGCTGAGAGGAGACCTCATTGTTCTCTGCAACTACCTGAAGGGAGGATGCAGAGAGGAGGGAGCTGGGCTCTTCTCCCAAGGGACAGGGGACAGGACAAGAGGGAATGACCTCAAGCTCCACCAGGGGACATTTAGGCTGGAGATTAGGAGGAAGTTTTTCACACAGGGGGTCATTGGGCAGCGTCAGAGGCTGCCCAGGGAGGGGATTGACTTGCCTTCCCTGGAGGTGTTTAAGGCACAGGTGGATGAGGTCTTGAGGTACTCGGTTTAGCATTTGATAGGAAGGGTTGGACTAGAAGATCCGATGGGTCCCTTCCAACCTGGTTGTTCTATGATTCTGTGATAATGTCCAGGCTGAGAAGAACAATAAAACGGTCACAGAGAAGCTAACTATAACAGCAGACTCCAGACATAAGAGGAAAGGCTCTGAAACTCCTACATTTCCATCAAGGACAGAGACAGCCTGTGCTTCTATCGGCTGAGTTGCGGCCCTTCCTCTCACAGAACTAACTCGATATGACCACTGCCGTGACATCATTAGTCAGGCTCCAGTTTCAGGGGCCGTGAATCCCAGGCACATACAAAAAGCAAGTCAGCTCGGGCCCCGTGCCTCTGAGTTACAGAGCGCTGGGCCAGGTAGGAGGAGAGGGGAAGAAAATGCCCTAAAGCTCTACTACTTCAGACGTCTTGAAGATATCAACACACAGACTTTTTCCACAGCAGTTCTCTGAGCAGAAGCTTAGAGGAACATTTCAGCCTAAGAGTGTTATAAAGCTACATGTATACGTAAAAAAGAGCTGACTAGTTTGAAAGGCACAAGGAGCCCTACAGACAGGCAGAGGATTATAGAAAAGGGCAGGGACTAGCACAAAGATTCAGAAACAGTAAGAGGAGTAAAGGGGAGCGTCAAGATACAGAGTGAATGTAGAAGCTGGAACAGCAACAGTGAGCAATACAAAGGGATAGAGAAAGAAAAAGAGAGATGGAAAGAGAGAAAAAAAGAGAGAAAGAAAAGCAAAGCATTTTCAGGTGCAGAGAAAGAACAAACTGCAAGGATCAAACCAGTGAAATTGTAGGGGGAAAGAATGAGAAATACAGAATAGGACAAAGATGGAAAAGAAAAAAAAAAAAGCGTGGGCAGAGAACAGATGCTGAAGACTGGGAAAAGGAGAGAAAAGAGCACAGAGAAATAAAAGGGCAGGGTTATAGGGATCCCAGGAGACAAAAATTGTAGCAGCAGCACAATAAATGAAAGGAACCAAAAAGTCCACCTTTAAAAAGTTTGCTATCTCCTCCCATCACTGTCGCAACAAGCAGCAGAGCAGGGAAAGCACACATACTATTATTTCTCATAAGGATGCTTTCAGGCATAGTAACAGCAGGGCTCTTGCCGAGAATGTAAAGGAGAGTCAATCAAATGCAGCTGCTCCCCAGACCATATTTATACCTTTGAGAGAGTTCGCCCCACCCCATTCACAGGTGATGCTTGTGAAGGCCCAGGGTGTATATAAGCCCCAGGCCTTGCCTGGGGAGGTCATTCAGCCTCTGGTTTCCCTTGAGATTGGAGCTCTGCTGGTGTTTTAACTCCTTGTGTCGGATGAGGGCTGGAATGGTAAGGGGTTTTTTTTTGGTTTTTAATAGCACTTTGTCTGTGAGGCAACTTGTTGCTATTCTTCATTCTGGGCAGGGGGGTGGGGGATGGTGATGCATTCATCCTCGAGTATCTCCAGTTTGTTGCTGGCAGCATATGGGGGATAAAAATTTGTTAGCTAGGGCACTGCTTTTCTTGAATTGAGCTCCTAAAGCCTGCAGCCGTCTCATATTTTGATGCTGTACTTTTCTGTTTCTTTTTTTTCTTGTAGATGCTGAAGAGGGAGCCGGTGACTGCACGATTATTTCCATAAGCAGACCTGACTTAAGCAGCTTTGGCCAAGGAGAGCTTCAGCGGTGACCCTCTGCAAGCTAAGTTGAGGGGACAGAGTCAATAAGCGGGAGGTGGCTTGGGGATAGCAGCCCTAGGCGTGGTGGGTGAGGAGGGTAGTTTCTGCTAGTCTCTGGAGCCATGGAGGGGGATAACCAAAACAGCGTGGGAGAAGCCATCGGAGCAGTAGCCGAGGGGGTTGAATGCTGAGGAAGCAGAGCTTAATGTTTGAGTTTGGTTGTAGACTAGCTTGGCTTGGCTGTGCTTTGCAGTCGAGGCAGCGTGAGCAAAAGCAGGCAAGAGGTTTGGAATTCTTTGGTCATTGCAGAGAGTCAGGGACTGGGCTAGTAACATTGTGGGGAAAATGAAAAAAAAAAAAAAAAACAAACCCGCAGGCTGGGAAAAAAGATGAAAAAGGAAAAAAGAACTATGGACACAAGACAGATACTAAAGACTGGGGGGAAGCGGGGCGGGGTGGGGAGAAAGAGAAAACAACACAGAAAAATAAAAGAGTATGGTTATAGGGATGCCAGAAAATAAAAATTGTATTGCAGTACAGTAAATGAAAGGAACCGAAAAGTCTAGCTCTAAGATCTTTGCTATCTAGTCACCTTACCGTCACGAGAAGCGGCATCGCAATGAAAGCTTGCATACTGTTATTTCTGATAAGAATGCTTTTGGGCATAATAACGGCATAGTTCTTAGCAAAAATGTAAGGTATAGTCAGTAAAACACAGGTGCTCCCCATTTCCTATTTATACCTTTGAGATAGTTCACCCCACCCCCTTCACAGGTGATGTGCATGAAGGCCCAGGGTGTATATAAGCCCCAGGCCTTGCCCACCGAGTTCATTCGGCCTCTGGCTTCCCTCGAGGTCAGAGCTCTGCCGCCGCTTTACCTTCTTGCGGCCGATGAGGGTGTGCTGGAAAGGTAAGCTTATTTTTTTTTTCTTTTACAGTGCTTTGTCTTTGTTTAGCATTTCTGGTTATGGGGTCAGTTCTGGGTGTTCCTCATTCTGTGGGGTCGATGTTTTTATCCTAGAATCTCTGCAGTTTGTAGTTGGCTCCTTACGGGACATAACAATTTAGATTTTAGTACACTTGCCTAGAGGAGTAAGTCGATTCCGTGGGTCGGTAGATGATGCAAGGGACCAGGGGAACCCTGGGAAAGGCTGAGAAGTACAGCTCTCGAGGAATATCAGCTCATAAGGGTCAAGGGATTAAAATATAGTGCAGGTTCTGTTAGGAAAAACCAGAGTTCTTTGTCTGATTTTTCAGGGGTGCGGAAGGACTTTAATGGTTTAGAACTGGGAAAGGAAGATAGCTTCATCAGACTTTCTCGGATCGGTTTGGCGGACAGATGCAAGCGTCATTCAGGTTTCTGTCGTTCCAGTCTCTCTGCAGCCAGTAGGAGGTAACGATGCGATTGAGACACAGATTCAGACACGAGGTATGGATTATTTGGACTCTCGTGTGGACCGTTCTAGATTGCCTCAGGACCCATCTAAAAGCCCCCAGACCCTTCTAATGCCTTTCAGAGCCTTTCTAAAGGCCTCCACACCCTTCTAATGACCCTCAAGACCAATGTAAAGGCCTCTAGACCCTTCTAGATTGCCTCAGGACCCATCTAAAAGCCCCCAGACCCTTCTAATGCCTTTCAGGACCCTTATGAAGGTAACAAGACCCTTCTAATGCCCCTCAAGACCTTTCTAAAGGCCCTCAGACCCTTCTAATGCCCCTCAGGGCATTTATAAAGGTTCCCAGACCCTTCTAGAGCCCCTCAGGACATTTCTAAAGGCACCCAGACTCTTCTAATGTCACTCAGGGCCTTTCTAAAGGCCGCAAGACCCTTATAATCCCCCTGAGGGCCTTTAAAAAGGCCCCCAGACCCTTCTGGACCCACTCAGGACGCTTCTAATAGCCCCCAGACCCTTCTAGAGCCCCTCAGGGCCTTTCTAAAGGCCTCCACACCCTTCTAATGACCCTCAAGACCCATGTAAAGGCCCCCAGACACTTCTAGATTGCCTCAGGACCCATCTAAAAGCCCCCAGACCCTTCTAATGCCTTTCAGGACCCTTATGAAGGTAACAAGACCCTTCTAATGCCCCTCAAGACCTTTCTAAAGGCCCTCAGACCCTTCTAATGCCCCTCAGGGCATTTATAAAGGTTCCCAGACCCTTCTAGAGCCCGTCAGGACCCTTATAAAGGCCCCCAGACCATTCTAGAGCCCCTCAGGACACTTCTAAAGGCCTGGAGACCATTCTAATGCCCGTCAGGGCCTTTCAAAAGGTCCCCAGACCCTTCTACTGCCACTCAGGAGCATTCTAAAGGCCCCCAGACCCTTCTAATGCCCCACAGGGCCTTTCTAAAGGTCCCCAGACCATTCTAGAGCCCCTGAAGACCCTTCTAAAGGCCCCCAGACCCTTCTAATGCCCCTCAGGGCCTTTCTAAAGTACCCCAGACCCTGCTAATTCGCCTCAGGGCTTTTATAAGGGCACCCAGACCCTTCTAATGCTCCTCAGGACATTTCTAAAGGCCCCCAGACACTTCTAGAGCCCCTCAGGACATTTCTAAAGGCACCCAGACCCTTGTAATGCCACTAAGGGCCTTTCTAAAGGCCGCGAGACCCTTATAATCCCCCTGAGGGCCTTTAAAAAGGCCCCCAGACCCTTCTGGACCCCCTCAGGATGCTTCTAATAGCCCCCAGACCCTTCTAGAGCCCCTCAGAGCCTTTCTAAAGGCCTCCACACCCTTCTAATGACCCTCAAGACCCATGTAAAGGCCCCCAGACCCTTCTAGATTGCCTCAGGACCCATCTAAAAGCCCCCAGACCCTTCTAATGCCTTTCAGGGCCTTTCTAAATGCCTCCACACCTTTCTAATGACCCTCAAGACACATGTAAAGGCCCCCAGACCCTTCTAGATTGCCTCAGGACCCATCCAAAAGCCCCCAGACCCTTCTAATGCCTTTCAGGACCCTTATGAAGGCCACAAGACCCTTCTAATGCCCCTCAGGACCTTTCTAAAGGCCCTCAGACCTATCTAGTGCCCCTCAGGGCATTTATAAAGGTTCCCAGACCATTCTAGAGCCCGTCAGGACCCTTATAAAGGCCCCCAGACCCTTCTACTGCCCCTCAGGAGCATTCTAAAGGCCCCCAGACCCTTCTAATGCCCGTCAGGGCCTTTCTAAAGGTCCCCAGACCAATCTAGAGCCCCTCAAGACCCTTCTAAAGGCCCCCAGACCTTTATAGAGCCCATCAGGACCCTTCTAAAGTCCCCCAGACCCTGCTAATTCCCCTCAGGGCTTTTATAAGGGCACCCAGACCTTTCTAATGCCCGTCAGGACATTTCTAAAGGCCCGCAGACCATTCTAGAGCCCCTCAGGACATTTCTAAAGGCACCCAGACCCTTCTAATGCCACTCAGGGCCTTTCTAAAGGCCGCGATACCCTTATAATCCCCCTGAGGGCCTTTAAAAAGGACCCCAGACCCTTCTGGACCCTTTCAGGACGCTTCTAATAGCCCCCAGACCTTTCTAGAGCCCCTCAGGGCTTTTCTAAAGGCCCTCAGACCCTTCTAATGCCCCTCAGGGCATTTATAAAGGTTCCCAGACCCTTCTAGAGCCCGTCAGGACCCTTATAAAGGCCCCCAGACCATTCTAGAGCCCCTCAGGACACTTCTAAAGGCCTGGAGACCATTCTAATGCCCGTCAGGGCCTTTCAAAAGGTCCCCAGACCCTTCTACTGCCACTCAGGAGCATTCTAAAGGCCCCCAGACCCTTCTAATGCCCCACAGGGCCTTTCTAAAGGTCCCCAGACCATTCTAGAGCCCCTGAAGACCCTTCTAAAGGCCCCCAGACCCTTCTAATGCCCCTCAGGGCCTTTCTAAAGTACCCCAGACCCTGCTAATTCGCCTCAGGGCTTTTATAAGGGCACCCAGACCCTTCTAATGCTCCTCAGGACATTTCTAAAGGCCCCCAGACACTTCTAGAGCCCCTCAGGACATTTCTAAAGGCACCCAGACCCTTGTAATGCCACTAAGGGCCTTTCTAAAGGCCGCGAGACCCTTATAATCCCCCTGAGGGCCTTTAAAAAGGCCCCCAGACCCTTCTGGACCCCCTCAGGATGCTTCTAATAGCCCCCAGACCCTTCTAGAGCCCCTCAGGGCCTTTCTAAAGGCCTCCACACCCTTCTAATGACCCTCAAGACCCATGTAAAGGCCTCTAGACCATTCTAGATTGCCTCAGGACCCATCTAAAAGACCCCAGACCCTTCTAATGCCTTTCAGGACCCTTATGAAGGCCACAAGACCCTTCTAATGCCCCTCAGGGCCCTTCTAAAGGCCCCCAGACCCTTCTAATGCCCCTCAGGGCCCTTCTAAAGGCCCCCAGACCCTTCTAATGCCCCTCAGGGCCTTTCTAAAGTACCCCAGACACTTCTAGAACCTCTCAGGGCCTTTCTATATGACCCCAGACCCATGTAATGCCCCTCAGGGCTTTTCTAAAGTCCCCCATACCCTTCTAATGCCCCTCAGGACATTTCTAAAGGCCCCCAGACCCTTCTAATGCCACTCAGGGCCTTTCTAAAGGCCGCGAGAGCCTTATAATCCCCCTGAGGGCCTTTAAAAAGGCCCCCAGACCCTTCTGGACCCTTTCAGGACGCTTCTAATAGCCCCCAGACCTTTCTAGAGCCCCTCAGGGCTTTTCTAAAGGCCCTCAGACCCTTTTAGTGCCCCTCAGGGCATTTATAAAGGTTCCCAGACCATTCTAGAGCCCGTCAGGACCCTTATAAAGGCCCCCAGACCATTCTAGAGCACCTCAGGACACTTCTAAAGGCCCGCAGACCATTCTAATGCCCGTCAGGGCCTTTCTAAAGGTCCCAAGACCCTTCTACTGCCCCTCAGGAGCATTCTAAAGGCCCCCGGACCCTTCTAATGCCCCTCAGGACATTTCTAAAGGCCCCCAGACCCTTCTAGAGCCCCTCAGGACATTTCTAAAGGCACCCAGACCCTTCTAATGCCACTCAGGGCCTTTCTAAAGGCCGCGAGACTCTTATAATCCCCCTGAGGGCCTTTAAAAAGGCCCCCAGACCCTTCTGGACCCCCTCAGGACGCCTCTAATAGCCCCCAGACCCTTCTAGAGCCCCTCAGGGCCTTTCTAAAGGCCTCCACACCCTTCTAATGACCCTCAAGACACATGTAAAGGCCCCCAGACCCTTCTAGATTTCCTCAGGACCCATCTAAAAGCCCCCAGACCATTCTAATGCCTTTCAGGGCCTTTCTAAATGCCTCCACACCCTTCTAATGACCCTCAAGACCCATGTAAAGGCCCCCAGACCCTTCTAGATTGCCTCAGGACCCATCTAAAAGCCCCCAGACCCTTCTAATGCCTTTCAGGACCCTTATGAAGGCCACAAGACCCTTCTAATGCCCCTCAGGACGTTTCTAAAGGCCCTCAGACCCTTCTAATGCCCCTCAGGGCATTTATAAAGGTTCCCAGACCCTTCTAGAGCCCGTCAGGACCCTTATAAAGGCCCCCAGACCATTCTAGAGCCCCTCAGGACACTTCTAAAGGCCCGCAGACCATTCTAATGCCCGTCAGGGCCTTTCTAAAGGTCCCCAGACCCTTCTACTGCCACTCAGGAGCATTCTACAGGCCCCCAGACCCTTCTAATGCCCCACAGGGCCTTTCTAAAGTTCCCCAGACCATTCTAGAGCCCCTGAAGACCCTTCTGAAGGCCCCCAGACCCTTCTAATGCCCCACAGGGCCTTTCTAAAGGACCCCAGACCCTTCTAGAGCCCCTGAAGACCCTTCTAAAGGCCCCCAGACCCTTATAGACCCCCTCAGGACCCTTCTAAAGTCCCCCAGACCCTGCTAATTCTCCTCAGGGCTTTTATAAGGGCACCCAGACCCTTCTAAAGCCCCTCAGGACATTTCTAAAGGCACCCAGACCCTTCTAATGCCACTCAGGGCCTTTCTAAAGGCCGCGAGACCCTTATAATCCCCCTGAGGGCCTTTAAAAAGGCCCCCAGACCCTTCTGGACCCCCTCAGGACGCTTCTAATAGCCCCCAGACCCTTCTAGAGCCCCTCAGGGCCTTTCTAAAGGCCTCCACACCCTTCTAATGACCCTCAAGACCCATGTAAAGGCCCCCAGACCCTTCTAGATTGCCTCAGGACCCATATAAAGCCCCCAGACCCATCTAGAGCCCCTCAGGGCCTTTCTAATGGCCTCCACACCCTTCTAATGACCCTCAAGACCCATGTAAAGGCCCCCAGACCCTTCTAGATTGCCTCAGGACCCATCTAAAAGCCCCCAGACCCTTCTAATGCCTTTCAGGGCCTTTCTAAAGGCCTCCACACCATTCTAATGACCCTCAAGACCCATGTAAAGGCCTCTAGACCCTTCTAGATTGCCTCAGGACCCATCTAAAAGTCCCCAGACCCTTCTAATGCTTTTCAGGACCCTTATGAAGGCCACAAGACCCTTCTAATGCCCCTCAGGACCTTTCTAAAAGCCCTCAGACCCTTCTAATGCCAATCAGGGCCCTTCTAAAGGCCCCCAGACCCTTGTAATGCCCCTCAGGGCCTTTCTAAAGTACCCCAGACACTTCTAGAACCTCTCAGGGCCTTTCTATATGACCCCAGACCCTTGTAATGCCCCTCAGGGCTTTTCTAAAGGCCCCCATACCCTTCTAATGCCCCTCAGGACCTTTCTAAAGGCCCACAGACCCTTCTAGTGCCCCACAGGGCCTTTCTAAAGGTCCCCAGACCCTTCTAGAGCCCCTGAAGACCCTTCTAAAGGCCCCCAGACCCTTCTAGAGCCCCTCAGGACATTTCTAAAGGCACCCAGACCCTTCTAATGCCACTCAGGGCCTTTCTAAAGGCCGCGAGACCCTTATAATCCCCCTGAGGGCCTTTAAAAAGGCCCCCAGACCCTTCTGGACCCTTTCAGGACGCTTCTAATAGCCCCCAGACCCTTTTAGAGCCCCTCAGGGCCTTTCTAAAGGCCCCCAGACCCTTCTAATGCCCCTCAGGGCCTTTCTAAAGTACCCCAGACACTTCTAAAACCTCTCAGGGCCTTTCTATATGACCCCAGACCCTTCTAATGCCACTCAGGGCCTTTCTAAAGGCCGCGAGACCCTTATAATCCCCCTGAGGACCTTTAAAAAGGCCCCCAGACCCTTCTGGACCCCCTCAGGACGCTTCTAATAGCCCCCAGACCCTTCTAGAGCCCCTCAGGGCCTTTCTAATGGCCTCCACACCCTTCTAATGACCCTCAAGACCCATGTAAAGGCCCCCAGACCCTTCTAGATTGCCTCAGGACCCATCTAAAAGCCCCCAGACCCATCTAGAGCCCCTCAGGGCCTTTCTAATGGCCTCCACACCCTTCTAATGACCCTCAAGACCCATGTAAAGGCCCCCAGACCCTTCTAGATTGCCTCAGGACCCATCTAAAAGCCCCCAGACCCTTCTAATGCCTTTCAGGGCCTTTCTAAAGGCCTCCACACCATTCTAATGACCCTCAAGACCCATGTAAAGGCCTCTAGACCCTTCTAGATTGCCTCAGGACCCATCTAAAAGTCCCCAGACCCTTCTAATGCTTTTCAGGACCTTTATGAAGGCCACAAGACCCTTCTAATGCCCCTCAGGACCTTTCTAAAAGCCCTCAGACCCTTCTAATGCCCCTCAGGGCCCTTCTAAAGGCCCCCAGACCCTTCTAATGCCCCTCAGGGCCTTTCTAAAGTACCCCAGACACATCTAGAACCTCTCAGGGCCTTTCTATATGACCCCAGACCCTTGTAATGCCCCTCAGGGCTTTTCTAAAGGCCCCCATACCCTTCTAATGCCCCTCAGGACCTTTCTAAAGGCCCACAGACCCTTCTAGTGCCCCACAGGGCCTTTCTAAAGGTCCCCAGACCCTTCTAGAGCCCCTGAAGACCATTCTAAAGGCCCCCAGACCCTTCTAGAGCCCCTGAGGACATTTCTAAAGGCACCCAGACCCTTCTAATGCCACTCAGGGCCTTTCTAAAGGCCGCGAGACCCTTATAATCCCCCTGAGGGCCTTTAAAAAGGCCCCCAGACCCTTCTGGACCCTTTCAGGACGCTTCTAATAGCACCCAGACCCTTTTAGAGCCCCTCAGGGCCTTTCTAAAGGCCCCCAGACCCTTCTAATGCCCCTCAGGGCCTTTCTAAAGTACCCCAGACACTTCTAAAACCTCTCAGGGCCTTTCTATATGACCCCAGACCCTTCTAATGCCACTCAGGGCCTTTCTAAAGGCCGCGAGACCCTTATAATCCCCCTGAGGACCTTTAAAAAGGCCCCCAGACCCTTCTGGACCCACTCAGGACGGTTCTAATAGCCCCCAGACCCTTCTAGAGCCCTTCAGGTTCTTTCTAAAGGCCTCCAAACCCTTCTAATGACCCTCAAGACCCATGTAAAGGCCCCCAGACCCTTCTAGATTGCCTCAGGACCCATCTAAAAGCCCCCAGACCCTTCTAATGCCTTTCAGGACCCTTTCTAAATGCCTCCCCACCCTTCTAATGACCCTCACGACCCATGTAAAGGCCCCCAGTCCCTTCTAATGCCTTTCAGGACCCTTATGAAGGCCACAAGACCCTTCTAATGCCCCTCAGGACCTTTCTAAAGGCCCTCAGACCCTTCTAGTGACCCTCAGGGCATTTATAAAGGTTCACAGACCCTTCTAGAGCCTGTCAGGACCCTTATAAAGGCCCCCAGACCATTCTAGAGCACCTCAGGACACTTCTAAAGGCCCGCAGACCGTTCTAATGCCCATCAGGGCGTTTATAAAGGTCTCCAGACCCTTCTACTGCCCCTCAGGAGCATTCTAAAGGCCCCCAGACCCTTCTAATGCCCCACAGGGCCTTTCTAAAGGACCCCAGACCCTTCTAGAGCCCCTGAAGACCCTTCTAAAGGCCCCCAGACCCTTATAGAGCCCCTCAGGACCCTTCTAAAGTCCCCCAGACCCTGCTAATTCCCCTCAGGGCTTTTATAAGGGCACCCAGACCCTTCTAATGCCCCTCAGGACATTTCTAAAGGCCCCCAGAACCTTCTAGAGCCCCTCAGGACATTTCTAAAGGCACCCAGACCCTTCTAATGCCACTCAGGGCCTTTCTAAAGGCCGCGAGACCCTTATAATCCCCCTGAGGGCCTTTAAAAAGGCCCCCAGACCCTTCTGGACCCCCTCAGGACGCTTCTAATAGCCCCCAGACCCTTCTAGAGCCCCTCAGGGCCTTTCTAAAGGCCTCCACACCCTTCTAATGACCCTCAAGACCCATGTAAAGGCCCCCAGACCCTTCTAGATTGCCTCAGGACCCATCTAAAAGCCCCCAGACCCTTCTAGAGCCCCTAAGGGCCTTTCTAAAGGCCTCCACACCCTTCTAATGACCCTCAAGACCCATGTAAAGGCCCCCAGACCCTTCTAGATTGCCTCAGGACCAATCTAAAAGCCCCCAGACCCTTCTAATGCCTTTCAGGGCCTTTCTAAAGGCCTCCACACCATTCTAATGACCCTCAAGACCAATGTAAAGGCCTCTAGACCCTTCTAGATTGCCTCAGGACCCATCTAAATGTCCCCAGACCCTTCTAATGCTTTTCAGGACCCTTATGAAGGCCACAAGACCCTTCTAATGCCCCTCAGGACCTTTCTAAAGGCCCTCAGACCCTTCTAATGCCCCTCAGGGCCCTTCTAAAGGACCCCAGACCCTTCTAATGCCCCTCAGGACATTTCTAAAGGCCCCCAGACCCTTCTAGAGCCCCTCAGGACATTTCTAAAGGCACCCAGACCCTTCTAATGCCACTCAGGGCCTTTCTAAAGGCCGCGAGACCCTTATAATCCCCCTGAGGGCCTTTAAAAAGGCCTCCAGACCCTTCTGGAACCCCTCAGGACGCTTCTAATAGCCCCCAGACCCTTCTAGAGCCCCTCAGGGCCTTTCTAAAGGTCCCCAGACCTTTCTAGAGCACCTGAAGACCCTTCTAAAGGCCCCGAGACCCTTGTAATGCCCCTCAAGGCCTTTCTAAAGTACGCCAGACACTTCTAGAAACTATCAGGGCCTTTCTATATGACCCGAGACCCTTCTAATGCCTGTCAGGGCCTTTCTAAAGGCCGCGAGACCCTTATAATCCCCCTGAGGTCCTTTAAAAAGGCACCCAGACCCTTCTGGACCCCCTCAGGACGCTTCTAATAGCCCCCAGACCCTTTTAGAGCCCCTCAGGGCCTTTCTAAAGGCCTCCACAACCTTCTAATGACCCTCAAGACCCATGTAAAGGCACCCAGACCCTTCTAGATTGCCTGAGGACCCATCTAAAAGCCCCCAGACCCTTCTAATGCATTTAAGGACCCTTATGAAGGCCACAAGACCCTTCTAATGCCCCTCAGGACCTTTCTAAAGGCCCACAGACCCTTCTAGTGCCCCTCTAGGGCATTTATAAAGGTTCCCAGACCCTTCTAGAGCCTGTCAATACCCTTATAAAGGCCCCCAGACCATTCTAGAGCACCTCAGGACACTTCTAAAGGCCCGCAGACCATTCTAATGCCCGTCAGGGCCTTTCTAAAGGCCCCCCGACCCTTCTACTGCCCCTCAGGAGCATTCTAAAGGCCCCCAGACCCTTCTAATACCACACAGGGCCTTTCTAAAGGTCCCCAGACCCTTCTAGAGCCCCTGAAGACCCTTCTAAAGGCCCCCAGACCCTTCTAGAGCCCCTCAGGACGTTTCTAAAGGCACCCAGACCCATCTAATGCCACTCAGGGCCTTTCTAAAGGCCGCGAGACCCTTATAATCCCCCTGAGGGCCTTTAAAAAGGCCCCCAGAACCTTCTGGACCCTTTCCGGACGCTTCTAATAGCCCTCAGACCCTTTTAGAGCCCCTCAGGGCCTTTCTAAAGGCCTCCACACCCTTCTAATGACCCTCAAGACCTATGTAAAGGCCCCTAGACCCTTCTAGATTGCCTCAGGACCCATCTAAAAGCCCCCAGACCCTTCTAATGCCTTTCAGGACCCTCATCAATGCCACAAGACCCTTCTAATGCCCCTCAGGACCTTTCTAAAGGCCCTCAGACCCTTCTAATGCCCCTCTGGGCATTTATAATGGTTCCCAGACCATTCTAGAGCCCGTCAGGACACTTATAAAGGTCCCCAGACCCTTCTACTGCCCCTCAGGAGCATTCTAAAGGCCCCCAGACCCTTCTAATGCCCCACAGGGCCTTTCTAAAGGTCCCCAGACCCTTCTAGAGCCCCTGAAGACCCTTCAAAAGGCCCCCAGACCATTATAGAGCCCCTCAGGACCCTTCTAAAGTCCCCCAGACCCTGCTAATTCCTCTCAGGGCTTTTATAAGGGCACCCAGACCCTTCTAATGCCCCTCAGGACCCTTATAAAGGCACCCAGACCCTTCTAGAGCCTCTCAGGACAGTTTTAAATGCCTCCAGACCCTTCTTGACCCTCTCAGGACCATTCTAAAGGCCCCCAGACCCTTCTAATGCCACTCAGGGCCTTTCTAAAGGCCGCGAGACCCTTATAATCCCCCTGAGGGCCTTTAAAAAGGCCCCCAGACCCTCCGGGACCCCCTCAGGATGCTTCTAATAGCCCCCACACCCTTCTAATGCATTTCAGGGACTTTCTAAAGGCCTCCACACCCTTCTAATGACCCTCAAGACCCATGTAAAGGCCCCCAGACCCTTCTAGATTGCCTCAGGACCCATCTAAAAGCCCCCAGACCCTTCTAATGCATTTCAGGACCATTATGAAGGCCACAAGACCCTTCTAATGCCCCTCAGGACCTTTCTAAAGGCCCTCAGACCCTTCTAATGCCCCTCAGGGCATTTATAAAGGTTCCCAGACCCTTCTAGAGCCCGTCAGGACCCTTATAAAGGCCCCCAGACCATTCTAGAGCCCCTCAGGACACTTCTAAAGGCCCACAGACCATTCTAATGCCTGTCAGGGCCTTTATAAAGGTCTTCAGAACCTTCTACTGCCCCTCAGGAGCATTCTAAAGGCCCCCAGACCCTTCTAATGCCCCACAGGGCCTTTCTAAAGGTCCCCAGACCCTTCTAGAGCCCCTGAAGACCCTTCTAAAGGCCCCCAGACCCTTATAGAGCCCCTCAGGACCCTTCTAAAGTCCCCCAGACCCTGCTAATTCCCCTCAGGTCTTTTATAAGGGCACCCAGACCCTTCTAAAGCTCCTCAGGACCATTATAAATGCACCCAGACCCTTCTAGAGCCTCTCAGGACAGTTTTAAATGCCTCCAGACCCTTCTAGAACCCCTCAGGACCATTCTAAAGGCCCCCAGACCCTTCTAATGCCCCTCAGGGCATTTCTAAAGTACCCCAGACACTTCTAGAACCTCGGAGGGCCTTTCTATATGACCCCAGACCATTGTAATGCCACTCAGGGCCTTTCTAAAAGCCGCGAGACCCTTATAATCCCCCTGAGGGCCTTTAAAAAGGCCCCCAGACCCTTCTGGACCCCCTCAGGACGCTTCTAATAGCCCCCAGACCCTTCTAGAGCCCCTCAGCGCCTTTCTAAAGGCCTCCACACCCTTCTAATGACCCTCAAGACCTATGTAAAGGCCCCTAGACCCTTCTAGATTGCCTCAGGACCCATCTAAAAGCCCCCAGACCCTTCTAATGCCTTTCAGGACCCTTATGAAGGCCACAAGACCCTTCTAATGCCCCTCAGGACCTTTCTAAAGGCCCTCAGACCCTTCTAATGCCCCTCAGGGCAATTATAAAGGTCCCCAGACCCTTCTACTGCCCCTCAGGAGCATTCTAAAGGCCCCCAGACCCTTTTAATGCCCCACAGGGCCTTTCTAAAGGTCCCCAGACCCTTCTAGAGCCCCTGAAGACCCTTCTACAGGCCCCCAGACCCTTATAGAGCCCCTCAGGACCCTTCTAAAGGCCCCCAGACCCTGCTAATTCCCCTCAGGGCTTTCATAAGGGCACCCAGACCCTTCTAATGCCCCTCAGGACCCTTATAAAGGCACCCAGACCCTTCTAGAGCCTTTCAGGACAGTTTTAAATGCCTCCAGACCCTTCTAGACCCCCTCAGGACCATTCTAAAGGCCCCCAGACCCTTCTAATGCGCCTCAGGGCCTTTCTAAAGGCCCCCATACCCTTCTAATGCCCCTCAGGTCATTTCTAAAGGCCCCCAGACCATTCTGGACCCCCTCAGGACGCTTCTAATAGCCCCCAGACCCTTCTAGAGCCCCTCAGGGCCTTTCTAAAGGCCTCCACACCCTTGTAATGACCCTCAAGACCCATGTAAAGGCCCCCAGACCCTTCTAGATTGCCTGAGGACCCATCAAAAAGCCCCCAGACCCTTCTAATGCCTTTCAGGGCCTTTCTAAAGGCCTCCACACCCTTCTAATGACCCTCAAGACCCATGTAAAGGCCCCTAGACCCTTCTAGATTGCCTCAGGACCCATCTAAAAGCCCCCAGACCCTTCTAATGCATTTCAGGACCCTTATGAAGGCCACAAGACCCTTCTAATGCCCCTCAGGACCTTTCTAAAGGCCCTCAGACCCTTCTAATGCACCTCAGGGCGTTTATAAAGGTTCCCAGACCCTTCTAGAGCACGTCAGGACACTTATAAAGGTCCCCAGACCCTTCTACTGCCCCTAAGGAGCATTATAAAGGCCCTCAGACCCTTCTAATGCCCCACAGGGCCTTTCTAAAGGTCCCCAGACCCTTCTAGAGCCCCTGAAGACCCTTCTAAAGGCCCCCAGACCCTTCTAATGCCACACAGGGCCTTTTAAAGGTCCCCAGACCCTTCTAGAGCCCCTCAACACCCTTCTAAAGGCCCCAAGACCCTTATAGAGCCCCTAAGGAGCTTTATAAAGGCCCCCAGACCCTGCTAATTCTCCTCAGGGCTTTTATAAGGGCACCCAGACCCTTCTAATGCCCCTCAGGACCCTTATAAAGGCACCCAGACCCTTCTAGAGCCTCTCAGGACAGTTTTAAATGCCTCCAGACCCTTCTAGACCCCCTCAGGACCATTCTAAAGGCCCGCAGACCCTTCTAATGCCCCTCATGACTTTTCTAAAGGCACTCAGACCCTTCTAATGCCACTTAGGGCATTTATAAAGGTTCCCAGACTCTTCTAGAGCATGTCAGGACCCTTATAAAGGCCCCCAGACCCTTCTAGAGCCCCTGAAGACCCTTCTAAAGGCCCCCAGACCCTTATAGAGCCCCTGAGGACCCTTCTAAAGGCCCCAAGACCCTGCTAATTCCTTTCAGTGCTTTTATAATGGCACCCAGACCGTTCTAATGCCCCTCAGGACCCTTATAAAGGCACCCAGACCCTTCTAAAGCCTCTCAGGACAGTTTTAAATGCCTCCAGACCCTTCTAGACCCCCTCAGGACCATTCTAAAGGCCCCCAGACCCTTCTAATGCCCATCAGGGCCTTTCTAAAGGCCCCCATACCCTTCTAATGCCCCTGAGGTCATTTCTAAAGGCACCCAGACCCTTCTAATGCCACTCAGGGCTTTTCTAAAGGCCGCGAGACCCTTATAATCCCCCTGAGGGCCTTTAAAAAGGCCCCCAGACCCTTCTAGACCCCCTCAGGACGCTTCTAATAGCCCCCAGACCCTTCTAGAGCCCCTCAGGGCCTTTCTGAAGGCCTCCACACCCTTCTAATGACCCTCAAGACCCATGTAAAGGCCCCCAGACCCTTCTAGATTTACTCAGGACCAATCTAAAAGCCCCCAGACCCTTCTAATGCCTTTCAGGGCCTTTCTAAAGGACACCACACCCTTCTAATGACCCTCAAGACCCATGTAAAGGCCCCCAGACCCTTCTAGATTGCCTCAGGACCCATCTAAAAGCCCCCAGACCATTCTAATGCATTTTAGGACCCTTATCAAGGCCACAAGACCCTTCTAATGCCCCTCAGGACCTTTCTAAAGGCCCTCAGACCCTTCTAATGCCCCTCAGGGCCTTTCTAAAGGTCCCCATACCCCTCTAGAGCCCCTGAAGACCCTTCTA
Organism: Coccyzus lansbergi; assembly: GCA_033558105.1. Taxonomy (NCBI): domain Eukaryota; kingdom Metazoa; phylum Chordata; class Aves; order Cuculiformes; family Coccyzidae; genus Coccyzus; species Coccyzus lansbergi. Next base: position 110,710 of record JAUMJK010001392.1, read on the forward strand.
AAGGCCCTCAGACCCTTCTAATGCCCCTCAGGGCATTTATAAAGGTTCCCAGACCCTTCTAGAGCCCGTCAGGACACTTATAAAGGTCCCCAGACCCTTCTACTGCCCCTCAGGAGCATTCTAAAGGCCCCCAGACCCTTCTAATGCCCCACAGGGCCTTTCTAAAGGTCCCCAGACCCTTCTAGATTCCTTGAAGACCCTTCTAAAGGCCCCCAGACCCTTCTAATGCCTTTCAGGGCCTTTCTAAAGGCCTCCACACCCTTCTAATGACCCTCAAGACCCATGTAAAGGCCCCTAGACCCTTCTAGAATGCCTCAGGACCCATCTAAAAGCCCCCAGACCCTTCTAATGCCTTTCAGGACCATTATGAAGGCCACAAGACCCTTCTAATGCCCCTCAGGACCTTTCTAAAGGACCTCAGACCCTTCTAGAGCCCGTCAGGACCCTTATAAATGTCCCCAGACCCTTCTAGAGCCCGTCAGGACCCTTAAAAATGTCCCCAGACCATTCTACTGCCCCTTAGGAGCTTTCTAAAGGCCCCCAGACCCTTCTAATGCCCCACAGGGCCTTTCTAAAGGTCCCCAGACCCCTCTAGAGCCCCTGAAGACCCTTATAAAGGCCCCCAGACCCTTCTAGAGCCCCTCAGGACCCTTCTAAAGCCCCCCAGACCCTGCTAATTCCCCTCAGGGCTTTTATAAGGGCACCCAGACCCTTCTAATGCCCCTCAGGACCCTTATAAAGGCACCCAGACCCTTCTAATGCCCCTCAGGACCCTTATAAAGGCACCCAGACCCTTCTAGAGCCTCTCAGGACAGTTTTAAATGCCTCCAGACCCTTCTAGACCCCCTCAGGACCATTCTAAAGGCCCCCAGACCCTTCTAATGCCCCTCAGGGCCTTTCTAAAGTACCCCAGACACTTCTAGAACCTCTCAGGGCCTATCTATATGACCCCAGGCCCTTGTAATGCCACTCAGGGCCTTTCTAAAGGCCACGAGACCCTTATAATTCCCCTTGACGGCCTTTAAAAAGTCCCCCAGACCCTTCTGGACCCTCTCAGGACGCTTCTAATAGCCCCCAGACCCTTCTAGAGCCCCTCAGGGCCTTTCTAAAGGCCTCCACACCATTCTAATGACCCTCAAGACCCATGTAAAGGCCCCCAGACCCTTCTAGATTGCCTCAGGACCCATCTAAAATCCCCCAGACCCTTCTAATGCCTTTCAGGGCCTTTCTAAAGGCCTCCACACCCTTCTAATGACCCTCAAGACCCATGTAAAGGCCCCCAGACCCTTCTAGATTGCCTCAGGACCCATCTAAAAGCCCCCAGACCCTTCTAATGCATTTCAGGGCCTTTCTAAAGGCCTCCACACCCTTCTAATGACCCTCAAGACCCATGTAAAGGCCCCTAGACCCTTCTAGATTGCCTCAGGACCCATCTAAAAGCCCCCAGACCCTTCTAATGCCTTTCAGGACCCTTATGAAGGCCACAAGACCCTTCTAATGCCCCTCAGGACCTTTCTAAAGGCCCTCAGACCCTTCTAATGACCCTCAGGGCATTTATAAAGGTTCCCAGACCCTTCTACTGCCCCTCAGGAGCATTCTAAAGGCCCCCAGACCCTTCTAATGCCCCACAGGGCCTTTCTAAAGGTCCCCAGACCCTTCTACTGCCCCTCAGGAGCATTCTAAAGGCCCCCAGACCCTTCTAATCCCCCACAGGGCCTTTCTAAAGGTCCCCAGACCCTTCTAGAGCCCTTGAAGACCCTTCTAAATGCCCCCAGACCCTTCTAGAGCCTCTTAGGGCCTTTCTAAAGGCCTCCACACCCTTCTAATGACCCTCAAGACCCATGTAAAGGCCCCTAGACCCTTCTAGATTGCCTCAGGACCCATCTAAAAGCCCCCAGACCCTTCTAATGCCTTCCAGGACCCTTATGAAGGCCACAAGACCCTTCTAATGCCCCTCAGGACCTTTCTAAAGGCCCTCAGACCCTTCTAATGCACCTCAGGGCATTTATAAAGGTTCCCAGACCCTTCTAGAGCCCGTCAGGACACTTCTAAAGGCCCCCAGACCATTCTTGAGCCCCTCAGGACACTTCTAAAGGCCCGCAGACCATTCTAATGCCCGTCAGGGCCTTATAAATGTCCCCAGACCCTTCTACTGCCCCTCAGGAGCATTCTAAAGGCCCCCAGACCCTTCTAATGCCCCACAGGGCCTTTCTAAACGTCCCCAGACTCTTCTAGAGCCCTTGAAGACCCTTCTAAAGGCCGCCAGACCCTTATAGAGCCCCTCAGGACCCTTCAAAAGGCCCCCAGACCCTGCTACTTCCTTTCAGTGCTTTTATAAGGGCACCCAGACCCTTCTAATGCCCCTCAGGACCCTTATAAAGGCACCCAGACCCTTCTAGAGCCTCTCAGGACAGTTTTAAATGCCTCCAGACCCTTCTAGACCCCCTCAGGACCATTCTAAAGGCCCCCAGACCCTTCTAATGCCCATCAGGGCCTTTCTAAAGGCCCCCATACCCTTCTAATGCCCCTCAGGTCATTTCTAAAGGCACCCAGACCATTCTAATGCCACTCAGGGCCTTTCTAAAGGCCGCGAGACCCTTATAATCTCCCTGAGGGCCTTTAAAAAGGCCCCCAGACCCTTCTAGACCCCCTCAGGACGCTTCTAATAGCCCCCAGACCCTTCTAGAGCCCCTCAGGGCCTTTCTAAAGGCCTCCACACCCTTCTAATGACCCTCAAGACCCATGTAAAGGCTCCCAGACCCTTCTAGATTGCCTCAGGACCCATCTAAAAGCACCCAGACCCTTCTAATGCCTTTCAGGGCCTTTCTAAAGGACACCACACCCTTCTAATGTCCCTCAAGACCCATGTAAAGGCCGCCAGACCCTTCTAGATTGCCTCAGCACCCATCTAAAAGCCCCCAGATCCTTCTAATGCATTTCAGGACCCTTATCAAGGCCACAAGACCCTTCTAATGCCCCTCAGGACCTTTCTAAAGGCCCACAGACCCTTCTAATGCCCCTCAGGGCATTTATAAAGGTTCCCAGACCCTTCTACTGCCCCTCAGGAGAATTCTGAAGGCCCCCAGACCCTTCTAATGCCCCACAGGGCCTTTCTAAAGGTCCCCAGACCCTTCTAGAGCCCCTGAAGACCCTTCTAAGGGACCCCAGACCCTTCTAGAGCCCCTCAGGGCCTTTCTAAAGGCCACCACACCCTTCTAATGACCCTCAAGACCCATGTAAAGGCCCCTAGACCCTTCTAGATTGCCTCAGGACCCATCTAAAAGCCCCCAGACCCTTCCAATGCCTTTCAGGACCCTTATGAAGGCCACAAGACCCTTCTAATGCCCCTGAGGACCTTTCTAAAGGTCCCCAGACCCTTCTAGAGCCCGTCAGGACTCTTATAAAGGTCCCCAGACCCTTCTAGAGCCCGTCAGGACCCTTATAAAGGTCCCCAGACCCTTCTACTGCCCCTCAGGAGCATTCTAAAGGCCCCCAGACCCTTCTAATGCCCCACAGGGCCTTTCTAAAGGTCCCCAGACCCTTCTAGAGCCCCTGAAGGCCCTTCTTAAGGCCCCCAGACCCTTATAGAGCCCCTCAGGACCCTTCTAAAGTCCCCCAGACCCTGCTAATTCCCCTCAGGGCTTTTATAAGGGCACCCAGACCCTTCTAATGCCCCTCAGGACCCTTATAAAGGCACCCAGACCCTTCTAGAGCCTCTCAGGACAGTTTTAAATGCCTCCAGACCCTTCTAGACCCCCTCAGGACCATTCTAAAGGCCCCCAGACCCTTCTAATGCCCCTCAGGGCCTTTCTAAAGTACCCCAGACACTTCTAGAACCTCTCAGGGCCTTTCTATATGACCCCAGACCCTTCTAATGCCACTCAGGGCCTTTCTAAAGGCCGCGAGACCCTTATAATTCCCCTTGAGGGCCTTTAAAAAGGCCCCCAGACCCTTCTGGACCCCCTCAGGACGTTTCTAATAGCCCCCAGACCCTTCTAGAGCCCCTCAGGGCCTTTCTAAAGGCCTCCACACACTTCTAATGAACCTCAAGACCCATGTAAAGGCCCCCAGACCCTTCTAGATTGCATCAGGACCCATCTAATAGCCCCCAGACCCTTCTAATGCCTTTCAGGGCCTTTCTAAAGGCCTCCACACCCTTCTAATGACCCTCAAGACCCATGTAAAGGCCCCTAGACCCTTCTAGATTGCCTCAGGACCCATCTAAAAGCCCCCAGACCCTTCTAATGCCTTTCAGGACCCTTATGAAGGCCACAAGACCCTTCTAATGCCCCTCAGGAGCATTCTAAAGGCCCTCAGACCCTTCTATTGCCCCTCAGGGCATTTATAAAGGTCCCCAGACCCTTCTACTGCCCCTCAGGAGCATACTAAAGGCCCCCAGACCCTTCTAATACCACACAGGGACTTTCTAAAGGTCCGCAGACCCCTCTGGAGCCCCTGAAGACCCTTCTAAAGTCCCCCAGACCCTTATAGAGCCCCTCAGGGCCTTTCTAAAGGCCTCCACACCCTTCTAATGACCCTCAAGACCCATGTAAAGGCCCGTAGACCCTTCTAGATTGCCTCAGGACCCATCTAAAAGCCCCCAGACCCTTCTAATGCCTTTCAGGACCCTTATGAAGGCCACAAGACCCTTCTAATGACCCTCAGGACCTTTCTAAAGGCCCACAGACCCTTCTAATGCCCCTGAGGGCATTTATAATGGTTCCCAGACCCTTCTAGAGCCAGTCAGCACACTTATAAAGGTCCCCAGACCCTTATAGAGCCACTCAGGAGCATTCTAAAGGCCCCCAGACCCTTCTAATGCCCGACAGGGCCTTTCTAAAGGTCCCTAGACCCTTCTAGAGCCCCTGAAGACCCTTCTAAGGGCCCCCAGACCCTTATAGAGCCCCTCAGGACCATTCTAAAGGCCCGCAGACCATTCTAATGCCCGTCAGGTCATTTATAAAGGACCTCAGACCCTTCTACTGCCCCTCAGGAGCATTCTAAAGGCCCCCAGACCCTTCTAATGCCCCACAGGGCCTTTCTAAAGGTCCCCAGACCCTTCTAGAGCCCCTGAAGACCCTTCTAAAGGCCCCCAGACCCTGCTAATTCCCCGCAGGGCTTTTATAAGGGCACCCAGACCCTTCTAATGCCCCTCAGGACCCTTATAAAGGCACCCAGACCCTTCTAGAGCCTCTCAGGACAGTTTTAAATGCCTCCAGACCCTTCTAGACCCGCCTCAGGACCATTCTAAAGGCCCCCAGACGCTTCTAATGCCCCTCAGGGCCTTTCTAAAGGCCCCCATACTATTGTAATGCCCCTGATGTCATTTCTAAAGGCACCCAGACCCTTCTAATGCCACTCAGGGCCTTTCTAAAGGCCGCGAGACCCTTATAATCCCCCTTAGGGCCTTTGAAGAGGCCCCCAGACCCTTCTGGACCCTTTCAGGACGCTTCTAATAGCCCCCAGACCCTTCTAGAGCCCCTCAGGGCCTTTCTAAAGGCCTCCACACCCTTCTAATGACCCTCAAGACCCATGTAAAGCCCCCAGACCCTTCTAGATTGCCTCAGGACCCATCTAAAAGCCCCCAGACCCTTCTAATGCCTTTCAGGGCCTTTCTAAATGCCTCCACACCATTCTAATGACACTCAAGACCCATGTAAAGGCCTCTAGACCCTTCTAGATTGCCTCAGGACCCATCTAAAAGTCCCCAGACCCTTCTAATGCTTTTCAGGACCCTTATGAAGGCCACAAGACCCTTCTAATGCCCCTCAGGACCTTTCTAAAAGCCCTCAGACCCTTCTAATGCCCCTCAGGGCCCTTCTAAAGGCCCCCAGACCCTTCTAATGCCCCTCAGGGCCTTTCTAAAGTACCCCAGACACTTCTAGAACCTCTCAGGGCCTTTCTATATGACCCCAGACCCTTGTAATGCCCCTCAGGGCTTTTCTAAAGGCCCCCATACCCTTCTAATGCCCCTCAGGACATTTCTAAAGGCCCCCAGACCCTTCTAGAGCCCCTCAGGACATTTCTAAAGGCACCCAGACCCTTCTAATGCCACTCAGGGCCTTTCTAAAGGCCGCGAGACCCTTATAATCCCCCTGAGGGCCTTTAAAAAGGCCCCCAGACCCTTCTGGAACCCCTCAGGACGCTTCTAATAGCCCCCAGACCCTTCTAGAGCCCCTCAGGGCCTTTCTAAAGGCCTCCACACCCTTCTAATGACCCTCAAGACCCATGTAAAGGCCTCTAGACCCTTCTAGATTTGCTCAAGACCCACCTAAAAGACCCCAGACCCTTCTAATGCCTTTCAGGACCCTTATCAAGGCCACAAGACCCTTCTAATGCCCCTCAGGACCTTTCTAAAGGCCCTCAGACCCTTCTAATGCCCCTCAGGGCATTTATAAAGGTTCCCAGACCCTTCTAGAGCCCGTCAGGACCCTTATAAAGGCCCCCAGACCATTCTAGAGCCCCTCAGGACACTTCTACAGGCCCGCAGACCATTCTAATGCCCGTCAGGGCCTTTCTAAAGGTCCCCAGACCCTTCTACTGCCCCTCAGGAGCATTTTAAAGGCCCCCAGACCCTTCTAATGCCTCACAGGGCCTTTCTAAAGGTCTCCAGACACTTCTAGAGCACCTGAAGACCCTTCTAAAGGCCCCCAGACCCTTGTAATGCCCCTCAAGGCCTTTCTAAAGTACGCCAGACACTTCTAGAAACTATCAGGGCCTTTCTATATGACCCGAGACCCTTCTAATGCCTGTCAGGGCCTTTCTTAAGGCCGCGAGACCCTTATAATCCCCCTGAGGTCCTTTAAAAAGGCACCCAGACCCTTCTGGACCCCCTAAGGACGCTTCTAATAGACCCCAGACCCTTCTAGAGCCCCTCAGGGCCTTTCTAAAGGCCTCCACACCCTTCTAATGACCCTCAAGACCCATGTAAAGGCCCCTAGACCCTTCTAGATTGCCTCAGGACCCATCTAAAAGACCCCAGACCCTTCCAATGCCTTTCAGGACAATTATGAAGGCCACAAGACCCTTCAAATGCCCCTCAGGACCTTTCTAAAGGCCCTCAGACCCTTCTAATGCCTTTAAGGGCATTTATAAGGGTTCCCAGACCCTTCTAGAGCCAGTCAGGACCCTTATAAAGGCCCCCAGACCATTCTAGAGCCCGTCAGGACACTTCTAAAGGCCCGCAGACCATTCTAATGCACGTCAGGGCCTTTATAAAGGACCCCAGACCCTTCTACTGCCCCTCAGGAGCATTCTAAAGGCCCCCAGACCATTCTAATGCCCCACAGGGCCTTTCTAAAGGTCCCGAGACCCTTCTAGAGCCCCTGAAGACCATTCTAAAGGCCCCCAGACCCTTCTAATGCCCCTCTGGGCCTTTCTAAAAGCCCCCAGACCCTTCTAATGCCTTTCAGGGCCTTTCTAAAGGCCTCCACACCCTTCTAATGACCCTCAAGACCCATGTAAAGGCCCCTAGACCCTTCTAGATTGCCTCAGGACCCATCTAAAAGCCCCCAGAGCCTTCTAATGCCTTTCAGGACCCTTATGAAGGCCACAAGACCCTTCTAATGCCCCTCAGGACCTTTCTAAAGGCCCTCAGACCCTTCTAATGCACCTCAGGGCATTTATAAAGGTTCCCAGACCCTTCTAGAGCCAGTCAGGACCCTTATAAAGGCCCCCAGACCCTTATAGAGCCCCTCAGGACACTTCTAAATCCCGCAGACCATTCTAATGCCCGTCAGGGCCTTTCTAAAGGTCCCCAGACCCTTCTACTGCCCCTCAGGAGAATTCTAAAGGCCCCCAGACCCTTCTAATGCCTTACAGGGCCTTTCTAAAGTCCCCAGACCCTTCTAGAGCCCCTGAAGACCATTCTAAAGGCCCCCAGACCCTTATAGAGCCCCTCAGGACCCTTCTAAAGTCCCCCAGACCCTGCTAATTCCCCTCAGGGCTTTTATAAGGGCACCCAGACCCTTCTAATGCCCCTCAGGACCCTTCTAAAGGCCCCCAGACCCTTCTAATGCCCCTCAGGGCCTTTCTAAAGTACCCCAGACACTTCTAGAACCTCTCAGGGCCTTTCTATATGACCCCAGACCCTTCTAATGCCCCTCAGGGCCTTTCTAAAGGCCCCCAGACCCTTCTAGAGCCCCTGAAGACCATTCTAAAGGCCCCCAGACCCTTATAGAGCCCCTCAGGACCCTTCTAAAGTCCCCCAGACCCTGCTAATTCCCCTCAGGGCTTTTATAAGGGCACCCAGACCCTTCTAATGCCCTTCAGGACCCTTCTAAAGGCCCCCAGACCCTTCTAATGCCCCTCAGGGCCTTTCTAAAGTACCCCAGACACTTCTAGAACCTCTCAGGGCCTTTCTATATGACCCCAGACCCTTCTAATGCCCCTCAGGGCCTTTCTAAAGGCCCCCAGACCCTTCTAATGCCCCTCAGGACATTTCTAAAGGCCCCCAGACCCTTCTAGAACCACTCAGGACATTTCTAAAGGCACCCAGACCCTTCTAATGCCACTCAGGGCCTTTCTAAAGGCCGCGAGACCCTTATAATCCCCCTGAGGGCCTTTAAAAAGGCCCCCAGACCCTTCTGGACCCCCTCTGGACGCTTCTAATAGCCCCTAGACCCTTCTAGAGCCCCTCAGGGCCTTTCTAAAGGCCTCCACACCCTTCTAATGACACTCAAGACCCATGTAAAGGCCCCCAGACCCTTCTAGATTGCCTCAGGACCCATCTAAAAGCCCCCAGACCCTTCTAATGCCTTTCAGGGCCTTTCTAAAGGCCTCCACACCCTTCTAATGACTTTCAAGACCCATGTAAAGGCCCCTAGACCCTTCTAGATTGCCTCAGGACCCATCTAAAAGACCCCAGACCCTTCTAATGCCTTTCAGGACCCTTATGAAGGCCACCAGACCCTTCTAATGCCCCTCAGGACCTTTCTAAAGGCCCTCAGACCCTTCTAATGCCCCTCAGGGCATTTATAAAGGTTCCCAGACCATTCTAGAGCCCGTCAGGACCCTTATAAAGGCCCCCAGACCTTTATAGAGCCCCTCAGGACCCTTCTAAACTCCCCCAGACCCTGCTAATTCCCCTCAGGGCTTTTATAAGGGCACCCAGAATATTCTAATGCCCCTCAGGACCCTTATAAAGGCACCCAGACCCTTCTAGAGCCTCTCAGGACAGTTTTAAATGCCTCCAGACCCTTCTAGACCCCCTCAGGACCATTCTAAAGGCCCCCAGACCCTTCTAAATGCCTCTCAGGGCCTTTCTATATGACCCCAGGCCCTTGTAATGCCACTCAGGGCCTTTCTAAAGGCCGCGAGACCCTTATAATCCCCCTGAGGGCCTTTAAAAAGGCCCCCAGACACTTCTGGACCCACTCAGGACGCTTCTAATAGCCCCCAGACCCTTCTAGAGCCCCTCAGTTCCTTTCTAAAGGCCTCCACACCCTTCTAATGACCCTCAAGACCCATGTAAAGGCCCCTAGACCCTTCTAGATTGCCTCAGGACCCATCTAAAAGCCCCCAGAGCCTTCTAATGCCTTTCAGGACCCTTATGAAGGCCACAAGACCCTTCTAATGCCCCTCAGGACCTTTCTAAAGGCCCTCAGACCCTTCTAATGCCCCTCAGGGCATTTATAAAGGTTCCCAGACCCTTCTAGAGCCCGTCAGGACCCTTATAAAGGCCCCCAGACCATTCTAGAGCCCCTCAGGACACTTCTAAATCCCGCAGACCATTCTAATGCCCGTCAGGGCCTTTATAAAGGTCCCCAGACCCTTCTACTGCCCCTCAGGAGCATTCTAAAGGCCCCCAGTCCCTTCTAATGCCCCACACGGCCTTTCTAAAGGTCCCCAGACCCTTCTAGAGCCCCTGAAGACCCTTCTAAAGGCCCCCAGACCCTTATAGAGCCCCTCAGGACCCTTCTAAAGTCCCCCAGACCCTGCTAATTCCCCTCAGGGCTTTTATAAGGGCCACAAGACCCTTCTAATGCCCCTCAGGACCCTTATAAAGGCACCCAGACCCTTCTAGAGCCTCTCAGGACAGTTTTAAAAGACTCCAGACCCTTCTAGGCCCCCTCAGGACCATTCTAAAGGCCTCCAGACCCTTCTAATGCCCCTCAGGACCTTTCTAAAAGCCCTCAGACCCTTCTAATGCCCCTCAGGGCCCTTCTAAAGGCCCCCAGACCCTTCTAATGCCCCTCAGGGCCTTTCTAAAGTACCCCAGACATTCCTAGAACCTCTCAGGTCCTTTCTATATGACCCCAGACCCTTGTAATGCCCCTCAGGGCTTTTCTAAAGGCCCCCAGACCCTTCTAATGCCCCTCAGGACATTTCTAAAGGCACCCAGACCCTTCTAATGCCACTCAGGGCCTTTCTAAAGGCCGCGAGACCCTTGTAATCCCCCTGAGGGCCTTTAAAAAGGCCCCCAGACCCTTCTGGAACCCCTCAGGACGATTCTAATAGCCCCCAGACCATTCTAGAGCCCCTCAGGGCCTTTCTAAAGGTCTCCACACCCTTCTAATGACCCTCAAGACCCATGTAAAGGCCCCCAGACCCTTCTAGATTGCCTCAGGACCCATTTAAAAGCTCCCAGACCCTTCTAATGCCTTTCAGGACCCTTATGAAGGCCACAAGACCCTTCTAATGCCCCTCAGGACCTTTCTAAAAGCCCTCAGACCCTTCTAATGCCCCTCAGGGCCCTTCTAAAGGCCCCCAGACCCTTCTAATGCCCCTCAGGGCCTTTCTAAAGTACCCCAGACACTTCTAGAACCTCTCAGGTCCTTTCTATATGACCCCAGACCCTTGTAATGCCCCTCAGGGCTTTTCTAAAGGCCCCCAGACCCTTCTAATGCCCCTCAGGACATTTCTAAAGGCACCCAGACCCTTCTAATGCCACTCAGGGCCTTTCTAAAGGCCGCGAGACCCTTGTAATCCCCCTGAGGGCCTTTAAAAAGGCCCCCAGACCCTTCTGGAACCCCTCAGGACGATTCTAATAGCCCCCAGACCATTCTAGATCCCCTCAGGGCCTTTCTAAAGGCCTCCACACCCTTCTAATGACCCTCAAGACCCATGTAAAGGCCTCTAGACCCTTCTAGATTTGCTCAAGACCCACCTAAAAGACCCCAGACCCTTCTAATGCCTTTCAGGACCCTTATGAAGGCCACAAGACCCTTCTAATGCCCCTCAGGACCTTTCTAAAGGCCCTCAGACCCTTCTAATGCCCCTCAGGGCATTTATAAAGGTTCCCAGACCCTTCTAGAGCCCGTCAGGACACTTCTACAGGCCCGCAGACCATTCTAATGCCTGTCAGGGCCTTTCTAAAGGTCCCCAGACCCTTCTACTGCCCCTCAGGAGCATTCTAAAGGCCCCCAGACCCTTCTAATGCCCCACAGGGCCTTTCTAAAGGTCCCCAGACCCTTCTAGAGCACCTGAAGACCCTTCTAAAGGCCCCCAGACCCTTGTAATGCCCCTCAAGGCCTTTCTAAAGTACGCCAGACACTTCTAGAAACTATCAGGGCCTTTCTATATGACCCTAGACCCTTCTAATGCCTGTCAGTGCCTTTCTAAAGGCCGCGAGACCCTTATAATCCCCCTGAGGTCCTTTAAAAAGGCCCCCACACCCTTCTGGACCCCCTCAGGACGCTTCTAATAGCCCCCAGACCCTTTTAGAGCCCCTCAGGGCCTTTCTAAAGGCCTCCACAACCTTCTAATGACCCTCAAGACCCATGTAAAGGCCCCTAGACCCTTCTAGATTGCCTCAGGACCCATCTAAAAGCCCCCAGACCCTTATAATGCCTTTCAGGACCATTATGAAGGCCACAAGACCCATCTAATGCCCCTCAGGACCTTTTCTAAAGGCCCACAGACCCTTTTAGTGCCCCTCAGGGCATTTATAAAGGTTCCCAGACCCTTCGAGAGCCTGTCAATACCCTTCTAAGGCCCCCAGACCATTCTAGAGCACCTCAGGAGCATTCTAAAGGCCCCCAGACCCTTCTAATGCCCCACAGGGCCTTTCTAAAGGTCCCCAGACCCTTCTAGAGCACCTGAAGGCCCTTCTAAAGGTCCCCAGACCCTTATAGAGCCCCTCAGGACCCTTCTAAAGTCCCCCAGACCCTGCTAATTCCCCTCAGGGTTTTTATAAGGGCACCCAGACCCTTCTAATGCCCCTCAGGGCCTTTCTAAAGGCCCCCAGACCCTTCTAGAGCCCCTCAGGACATTTCTAAAGGCACCCAGACCCTTCTAATGCCACTCAGGGCCTTTCTAAAGGCCGCGAGACCCTTATAATCCCCCTGAGGGCCTTTAAAAAGGTCCCCAGACCCTTCTGGACCCTTTCAGGACGCTTCTAATAGCCCCCAGACCCTTCTAGAGCCCCTCAGGGCCTTTCTAAAGGCATCCACACCCTTCTAATGACCCTCAAGACCCATGTAAAGGCCCCTAGACCCTTCTAGATTGCCTCAGGACCCATCTAAAAGCCCCCAGACCCTTCTAATGCCTTTCAGGACCCTTATCAATGCCACAAGACCCTTCTAATGCCCCTCAGGACCTTTCTAAAGGCCCTCAGACCCTTCTAATGCCCCTCAGGGCATTTATAAAGGTTCCCAGACCATTCTAGAGCCCGTCAGGACACTTATAAAGGTACCCAGACCCTTCTACTGCCCCTCAGGAGCATTCTAAAGGCCCCCAGACCCTTCTAATGCCCCACAGGGCCTTTCTAAAGGTCCCCAGACCCTTCTAGAGCCCCTGAAGACCCTTCAAAAGGCCCCCAGACCATTATAGAGCCCCTCAGGACCCTTCTAAAGTCCCCCAGACCCTGCTAATTCCTCTCAGGGCTTTTAAAAGGGCACCCAGACCCTTCTAATGCCCCTCAGGACCCTTATAAAGGCACCCAGACCCTTCTAGAGCCTCTCAGGACAGTTTTAAATGCCTCCAGACCCTTCTAGACCCCCTCAGGACCATTCTAAAGGCCCCCAGACCCTTCTAATGCCCCTCAGGGCCTTTCTAAAGGCCCCCAGACCCTTGTAATGCCCCTCAGGGCCTTTTTAAAGGCACCCAGACCCTTCTAATGCCACTCAGGGCCTTTCTAAAGGCCGCGAGACCCTTATAATCCCCCTGAGGGCCTTTAAAAAGGCCCCCAGACCCTCCGGGACCCCCTCAGAATGCTCCTAATAGCCCCCAGACCCTTCTAATGCATTTCAGGACCCTTCTAAAGGCCTCCACACCCTTCTAATGACCCTCAAGACCCATGTAAAGGCCCCCAGACCCTTCTAGATTGCCTCAGGACCCATCTAAAAGCCCCCAGACCATTCTAATGCCTTTCAGGACCATTATGAAGGCCACAAGACCCTTCTAATGCCCCTCAGGACCTTTCTAAAGGCCCTCAGACCCTTCTAATGCCCCTCAGGGCATTTATAAAGGTTCCCAGACCCTTCTAGAGCCCATCAGGACCCTTATAAAGGCCCCCAGACCAATCTAGAGCCACTCAGGACACTTCTAAAGGCCCACAGACCATTCTAATGCCCGTCAGGGCCTTTATAAAGGTCCTCAGAACCTTCTACTGCCCCTCAGGAGCATTCTAAAGGCCCCCAGACCCTTCTAATGCCCCACAGGGCCTTTCTAAAGGTCCCCAGACCCTTCTAGAGCCCCTGAAGACCCTTCTAAAGGCCCCCAGACCCTTATAGAGCCCCTCAGGACCCTTCTAATGTCCCCCAGACCCTGCTAATTCCTTTCAGGGCTTTTATAAGGGCACCCAGACCCTTCTAAGGCCCCTCAGGACCCTTATAAAGGCACCCAGACCATTCTAGAGCCTCTCAGGACAGTTTTAAATGCCTCCAGACCCTTCTAGACCCCCTCAGGACAATTCTAAAGGCCCACAGACCCTTCTAATGCCCCTCAGGACCTTCTAAAGGCCCCCAGACCCTTCTAATGCCCCTCAGGGCCTTTCTAAAGTACCCCAGACAATTCTAGAACCTCTCAGGCCCTTTCTATATGATCCGAGACCCTTGTAATGCCTCTCAGGGCCTTTCTAAAGACCCCCATACCCTTCTAATGCCCCTCAGGACATTTCTAAAGGCCCCCAGACCCTTCTAGAGCCCCTCAGGACATATCTAAAGGCCCCCAGACCCTTCTAGAGCCCATCAGGACATTTCTAAAGGCACCCAGAGCCTTCTAATGCCACTCAGGGCCTTTCTAAAGGCTGCGAGACCCTTATAATCCCCCTAAGGACCTTTAAAAAGGCCCCCAGACCCTTCTGGACCCCCTCAGGACGCTTCTAATAGCCCCCAGACCCTTCTAGAGCCCCTCAGGGCCTTTCTAAAGGTCTCCACACCCTTCTAATGACCCTCAAGACCCATGTAAAGGCCCCCAGACCCTTCTAGATTGCCTCAGGACCCATCTAAAAGCCCCCAGACCCTTCTAATGCCCCTCAGGACCCTTCTAAAGGCGCCCGGACCATTCTAATGCCCCTCAGGACCCTTCTAAAGTCCCCCAGACCCTGCTAATTCCACTCAGGGCTATTATAAGGGCCACAAGACCCTTCAAATGCCCCTCATGACCCTTATAAAGGCACCCAGACCCTTCTAGAGCCTCTCAGGAAAGTTTTAAATGCCTCCAGACCCTTCTAGACCCCCTCAGGACCATTCTAAAGGCCCCCAGACACTTCTAATGCCCCTGAGGACCTTTCTAAAGGTCCCCAGACCCTTCTAATGCCCCTCAGGACCCTTCTAAAGGCCCCCAGACCCTTCTAATGCACCTCAGGGCCTTTCTAAAGTACCCCAGACACTTCTAGAACCTCTCAGGGCCTTTCTATATGGCACCAGACCCTTGTAATGCCCCTAAGGGCCTTTCTAAAGGCCCCCATACCCTTCTAATGACCCTCAGGACATTTCTAAAGGCCCCCAGACCCTTCAAGAGCCCCTCAGGACATTTCTAAAGGCACCCAGAACATTCTAAAGCAACTCAGGGCCTTTCTAAAGGCTGCGAGACCCTTATAATCCCCCTGAGGACCTTTAAAAAGGCCCCCAGACCATTCTGGACCCCCTCAGGACGCTTCTAATAGACCCCAGACCCTTCTAGAGCCACTCAGGGCCTTTCTAAAGGCCTCCACACCCTTCTAATGACCCTCACGACCCATGTAAAGGCCCCTAGACCCTTCTAGATTGCCTCAGGACCCATCTAAAAGCCCCCAGACCCTTCTAATGCCTTTCAGGACCATTATGAAGGCCACAAGACCCTTCTAATGCCCCTGAGGACCTTTCTAAAGGCCCTCAGACCCTTCTAATGCCCCTCAGGGCATTTATAAAGGTTCCCAGACCCTTCTAGAACCCGTCAGGACACTTATAAAGGTCCCCAGACCCTTCTACTGCCCCTCAGGAGCATTCTGAAGGCCTCCAGACCCTTCTAATGCCCCACAGGGCCTTTCTAAAGGTCCCCAGACCATTCTAGAGCCCCTGAAGACCCTTCTAAAGGCCCCCAGACCCTTCTAGAGCCCCTGAAGACCCTTCTAAAGGCCCCCAGACCGTTATAGAGCCCATCAGGACCCTTCTGAAGTCCCCCAGACCCTGCTAATTCCCCTCAGGGCTTTTATAAAGGCACCCAGACCCTTCTAGAGCCTCTCAGGACAGTTTTAAATGCCTCCAGACCCTTCTAGACCTCCTCAGGACCATTCTAAAGGCCCCCAGACCCTTCTAATGCCCCTCAGGGCCTTTCTATATGACCCCAGGCCCTTGTAATGCCACTCAGGGCCTTTCTAAAGGCCGCGAGACCCTTATAATCCCCCTGAGGGCCTTTAAAAAGGCCCCCAGACCCATCTGGACCCACTCAGGACGCTTCTAATAGCCCCCAGACCCTTCTAGAGCCCCGCAGGGCCTTTCTAAAGGCCTCCACACCCTTCTAATGACCCTCAAGACCCATGTAAAGGCCCCTAGACCCTTCTAGATTGCCTCAGGACCCATCTAAAAGCCCCCAGACCCTTCTAATGCCTTTCAGGACCCTTATCAAGGCCACAAGACCCTTCTAATGCCCCTCAGGACCTTTCTAAAGGCACTCAGACCCTTCTAATGCCCCTCAGGGCATTTATAAAGGTTCCCAGACCCTTCTAGAGCCCGTCAGGACCCTTATAAAGGCCCCCAGACCATTCTAGAGCCTTTCAGGACACTTCTAAATCCCGCAGACCATTCTAATGCCCGTCAGGGCCTTTCTAAAGGTCCCCAGACCCTTCTACTGCCCCTCAGGAGCATTCTAAAGGCCCCCAGACCCTTCTAATGCCCCACAGGTCCTTTCTAAAGGTCCCCAGACCCTTCTAGAGCCCCTGAAGACCCTTCTATAGGCCCCCAGACTCTTATAGAGCCCCTCAGGACCCTTCTAATGACCCAGGCCCTGCTAATTCCTTTCAGGGCTTTTATAAGGGCACCCAGACCCTTCTAATGCCCCTCAGGACCCTTATAAAGGTCCCCAGACCCTTCTACTGCCCCTCAGGACCCTTCTAAAGGCCCCCTGACCCTTCTAATGCCCCTCAGGGCCTTTCTAAAGGCCCCCATACCCTTCTAATGCCCCTCAGGTCTTTTTAAAAGGCACCCGGACCCTTCTAATGCCACTCAGGGCCTTTCTAAAGGCCGCGAGACCCTTATACTCCCCCTGAGGGCCTTTAAAAAGGCCCCCAGACCCTTCTGGACCCACTCAGGACGCATCTAATAGCCCCCAGACCCTTCTAGAGACCCTAAGGGCCTTTCTAAAGGCCTCCACACCATTCTAATGACCATCAAAACCCATGTAAAGGCCCCCAGACCCTTCTAGATTGCCTCAGGACCCATCTAAAAGACCCCAGACCCTTCTAATGCCTTTCAGGACCCTTATGAAGGCCTCAAGACCCTTCCAATGCCCCTCAGGGGATTAATAAAGGTTCCCAGACCCTTCTATAGCCCGTCAGGACACTTATAAAGGTCCCAGACCCTTCTACTGCCCCTCAGGAGCATTCTAAAGGACCTCAGACCCTTCTAATACCCCACAGGGCCTTTCTAAAGGTCCCCAGACCCTTCTAGAGCCCCTGAAGACCGTTCTAAAGGCCCCCAGACCCTTGTAATGCCCCACAGGGCCTTTCTAAAGGTCCCCAGACCCTTCTAGAGCCCCTCAAGACCCTTCTAAAGGCCCCCAGACCTTTATAGAGCCCCTCAGGACCATTCAAAAGGCCCCCAGACCCTTCTAATGCCCCTCAGGTCATTTCTAAAGGCACCCAGACCCTTCTAATGCCACTCAGGGCCTTTCTAAAGGCCGCGAGACCCTTATAATCCCCCTGAGGGCCTTTAAAAAGGCCCCCAGACCCTTCTGGACCCCCTCAGGATTATTCTAATAGCCCCCAGACCCTTCTAGAGCCCCTCAGGGCTTTTCTAAAGGCCTCCACACCCTTCTAATTACACTCAAGACCCATGTAAAGGCCCCCAGACCCTTCTAGATTGCCTCAGGACCCATCTAAAAGCACCCAGACCCTTCTAATGCCTTTCAGGGCCTTTCTAAAGGCCTCCACACCCTTCTAATGACCCTCAAGACCCATGTAAAGGCCCCCAGACCCTTCTAGATTGCCTCAGGACCCATCTAAAAGCCCCCAGACCCTTCCAATACCTTTCAGGAGCCTTATGAAGGCCACAAGACCCTTCTACTGCCCCTCAGGACCTTTCTAAAGGCCCTCAGACCATTCTAATGCCCCTCAGGGCATTTATAAAGGTTCCCAGACCCTTCTAGAGCCCGTCAGGACCCTTATAAAGGCCCCCAGACCCTTCTACTGCCCCTCAGGAGCATTCTAAAGGCCCCCAGACCATTCTAATGCCCGACAGGGCCTTTCTAAATGTCCCCAGACACCTCTAGACCCCCTGAAGTCCCTTCTAAAGGCCCCCAGACCCTTATAGAGCCCCTCAGGACACTTCTAAAGTCCCCCAGACCCTTCTAATGCCTCTCAGGGCCTTTCTAAATACCCCAGACACTTCTAGAACCTCTCAGGGCCTTTCTATATGACTCCAGGCCCTTGTAATGCCACTCAGGGCCTTTCTAAAGGCCGCGAGACCCTTATAATCCCCCTGAGGGCCTTTAAAAAGGCCCCCAGGCCCTTCTGGACCCCCTCAGGATGCTTCTAATAGCCCCCAGACCCTTCTAATGCCTTTCAGGGCCTTTCTAAAGGCCTCCACACCCTTCTAATGACCCTCAAGACCCATGTAAAGGCCCCCAGACCATTCTAGATTGCCTCAGGACCCATCTAAAAGTCGCCAGACCCTTCTAATGCATTTCAGGACCCTTATGAAGGCCACAAGACCCTTCTAATGCCCCTCAGGACCTTTCTAAAGGCCCTCAGACCCTTCTAATGCCCCTCAGGGCATTTATAAAGGTTCCCAGACCCTTCTAGAACCCGTCAGGACACTTATAAAGGTCCCCAGACCCTTCTACTGCCCCTCAGGAGTATTCTAAAGGCCTCCAGACCCTTCTAATGCCCCACAGGGCCTTTCTAATGGTACCCAGACCATTCTAGAGCCCCTGAAGACCCTTCTAAAGGCCCCCAGACCCTTATAGAGCCCCTCAGGACCCTTCTAAAGTCCCCCAGAACCTGCTAATTCCCCTCAGGGCTTTTATAAGGGCACCCAGACCCTTCTAATGCCCGTAAGGACCCTTATAAAGGCACCCAGACCATTCTAGAGCCTCTCAGGACAGTTTTAAATGCCTCCAGACCCTTCTAGACCCCGTCAGGACCATTCTAAAGGCCCCCAGACCCTTCTAATGCCCCTCAGGGCCTTTCTATATGACCCCAGGCCCTTGAAATGCCACTCAGGGCCTTTCTAAAGGCCGCGAGACCCTTATAATCCCCCTGAGGGCCTTTAAAAAGGCCCCCAGACCCTTCTGGACCCACTCAGGACGCTTCTAAAAGCCCCCAGACCCTTCTAGAGCCCCTCAGGGCCTTTCTAAAGGCCTCCACACCCTTCTAATGACCCTCAAGACCCATGTAAAGGCCCCTAGACCCTTCTAGATTGCCTCAGGACCCATCTAAAAGCCCACAGACCCTTCTAATGCCTTTCAGGACCCTTATGAAGGCCACAAGACCCTTCTACTGCCCCTCAGGAGCATTCTAAAGGCCCCCAGACCCTTCTAATGCCCCACAGGGCCTTTCTAAAGGTCCCCAGACCCTTCTAGAGCCCCTGAAGACCCTTCTAAAGGCCCCAAGACCCTTATAGAGCCCTTCAGGGCCTTTCTAAAGGCCTCCACACCATTCTAATGACCCTCAAGACCCATTTAAAGGCCCCCAGACCCTTCTAGATTGCCTCAGGACGCATCTAAAAGAACCCAGACCCTTCTAATGCCTTTCAGGGCCTTTCTAAAGGCCTCCACACCCTTCTAATGACCCTCAAGACCCATGTAAAGGCCCCTAGACCATTCTAGATTGCCTCAGGACTCATCTAAAAGCCCCCAGAGCCTTCTAATGCCTTTCAGGACCCTTATCAAGGCCACAAGACCCTTCTAATGCCCCTCAGGGCATTTATAAAGGTTCCTAGACCCTTCTAGAGCCCGTCAGGACCCTTATAAAGGCCCTCAGAACATTCTAGAGCCTCTCAGGACACTTCTAAATCTCGCAGACCATTCTAATGCCCGTCAGGGCCTTTATAAACGTCCCCAGACCCTTCTACTGCCCCTCAGGAGCATTCTAAAGGCCCCCAGACCTTTCTAATGCCCCACAGGGCCTTTCTAAAGGTCCCCAGACCCTTCTAGAGCCCCTGAAGACCCTTCTAAAGGCCCCCAGACCCTTATAGAGCCCCTCAGGACCCTTCTAAAGTCCCCCAGACCCTGCTAATTCCCCTCAGGGCTTTTATAAGGGCACCCAGACCCTTCTAATGCCCCTCAGGACCCTTATAAAGGCACCCAGACCCTTCTAGAGCCTCTCAGGACAGTTTTAAATGCCTCCAGACCCTTCTAGACCCCCTCAGGTCCATTCTAAAGGCCCCCAGACCCTTCTAATGCCCCTCAGGACCCTTCTAAAGGCCCCCAGACCCTTCTAATGCCCCTCAGGACCCTTATAAATGCACCCAGACCCTTCTAGAGAATCTCAGGACAGTTTTAAATGCCTCCAGACCCTTCTAGACCCCCTCAGGAGCATTCTAAAGGCCCCCAGACCCTTCTAATGCCCCTCAGGGCCTTTCTAAAGGCCCCCATACCCTTCTAATGCCCCACAGGGCATTTCTAAAGTACCCCAGACACTTCTAGAACCTCTCAGGGCCTATCTATATGACCCCAGGCCCTTGTAATGCCACTCAGGGCCTTTCTAAAGGCCACGAGACCCTTATAATTCCCCTTGATGGCCTTTAAAAAGTCCCCCAGACACTTCTGGACCCTCTCAGGACGCTTCTAATAGCCCCCAGACCCTTCTAGAGCCCCTCAGGGCCTTTCTAAAGGCCTCCACACCCTTCTAATGACCCTCAAGACCCATGTAAAGGCCCCCAGACCCTTCTAGATTGCCTCAGGACCCATCTAAAAGCCCCCACACCCTTCTAATGCCTTTCAGGGCCTTTCTAAAGGCCTCCACACCCTTCTAATGACCATCAAGACCCATGTAAAGGCCCCTAGACCCTTCTAGATTGCCTCAGGACCCATCTAAAAGCCCCCAGACCCTTCTAATGCCTTTCAGGACCCTTATGAAGGCCACCAGACCCTTCTAATGCCCCTCAGGACCTTTCTAAAGGCCCTCAGACCCTTCTAATGCCCCTCAGGGCATTTATAAAGGTCCCCAGACCCTTCTACTGCCCCTCAGGAGCATTCTAAGGGACCTCAGACACTTCTAATCCCCCACAGGGCCTTTCTAAAGGTCCCCAGACCCTTCTAGAGCCCCTGAAGACCCTTCTAAAGGCCCCCAGACCCTTCTAATGCCACACAGGGCCTTTCTAAAGGTCCCCAGACCCTTCTAGAGCCCCTCAAGACCCTTCTAAAGGCCCCCAGACCCTTATAGAGCCCCTCAGGATACTTCTAAAGTCCCCCAGACCCTGCTAATTCCCCTCAGGGCTTTTATAAGGGCACCCAGACCCTTCTAATGCCCCTCAGGACCCTTATAAAGGCACCCAGACCTTTCTAGAGCCTCTCAGGACAGTTTTAAATGCCTCCAGACCCTTCTAGACCCCATCAGGACCATTCTAAAGGCCCCCAGACCCTTCTAATGCCCCACAGGGCCTTTCTAAAGGCCCCCATACCCTTCCAATGCCCCTCAGGTCATTTCTAAAGGCACCCAGATCCTTCTAATGCCACTCAGGGCCTTTCTAAAGGCCGCGAGACCCTTATAATCCCCCCGAGGGCCTTTAAAAAGGCCCCCAGACCCTTCTGGACCCCCTCAGGACGCTTCTAATAGCCCCCAGACCCTTCTAGAGCCCCTCAGCGCCTATCAAAAGGCATCCACACCCTTCTAATGACCCTCAAGACCCATGTAAAGGCCCCTAGACCCTTCTAGATTGCCTCAGGACCCATCTAAAAGCCCCCAGACCCTTCTAATGCCTTTCAGGACCCTTATCAAGGCCACAAGACCCTTCTAATGCCCCTCAGGACCTTTCTAAAGGCCCTCAGACCATTCTAATGCCCCTCAGGGCATTTATAAAGGTCCCCAGACCCTTCTACTGCCCCTCAGGAGCATTCTAAAGGCCCCCAGACCCTTCTAATGCCCCACAGGGCCTTTCTAAAGGTCCCCAGACCCTTCTAGAGCCCCTGAAGACCCTTCTAAAGGCCCCCAGACCCTTATAGAGCCCCTCAGGACCCTTCTAAAGGCCCCCAGACCCTGCTAATTCCCCTCAGGGCTTTCATAAGGGCACCCAGACCCTTCTAATGCCCCTCAGGACTTTTCTAAAGGCACTCAGACCCTTCTAATGCCCCTTAGGGCATTTATAAAGGTTCCCAGACCCTTCTAGAGCATGTCAGGACCCTTATAAAGGGCCCCAGACCATTCTAGAGCCCCTCAGGACACTTCTAAAGGCCCGCAGACCATTCTAATGCCCGTCAGGTCCTTATAAAGGTCCCCAGACCCTTCTAATGCCCCTCAGGACCCTTATAAAGGCACCCAGACCCTTCTAGAGCCTCTCAGGACAGTTTTAAATGCTCCAGACCCTTCTAGACCCCCTCAGGACCACTCTAAAGGCCCCCAGACCCTTCTAATGCCCCTCAGGGCCTTTCTAAAGGCCCCCATACCTTTCTAATGCCCCTAGGTCATTTCTAAAGGACCCCAGACCATTCTGGACCCCCTCAGGACGCTTCTAATAGCCCCCAGACTTCTAGAGCCCCTCAGGGCCTTTCTAAAGGCCTCCACACCCTTCTAATGATGCTCAGGACCCATGTAAAGGCCCCCAGACCCTTCTAGATTGCCTCAGGACCCATCTAAAAGCCCCCAGACCCTTCTAATGCCTTCCAGGACACTTATGAAGGCCACAAGACCATTCTAATGCCCCTCAGGACCTTTCTAAAGGCCCTCAGACCCTTCTAATGCAACTCAGGGCATTTATAAAGGTTCCCAGACCCTTCTAGAGCACGTCATGACACTTATAAAGGTCTCCAGACCCTTCTACTGCCCCTCAGGAGCATTCTAAAGGCCCTCAGACCCTTCTAATGCCCCCCAGGGCCTTTCTAAAGGTCCCCAGACCCTTCTAGAGCCCCTGAAGACCCTTCTAAAGGACCCCAGAACCTTCTAATGCCACACAGGGCCTTTCTAAAGGTCCCCAGACCCTTCTAGAGCCCCTCAAGACCCTTCTAAAGGCCCCCAGACCCTTATAGAGCCCCTAAGGACCCTTCTAAAGTCCCCCAGACCCTGCTAATTCTCCTCAGGGCTTTTATAAGGGCACCCAGACCCTTCTAATGCCCCTCAGGACCCTTATAAAGGCACCCAGACCCTTCTAGAGCCTCTCAGGACAGTTTTAAATGCCTCCAGACCCTTCTAGACCCCCTCAGGACCATTCTAAAGGCCCCCAGACCCTTCTAATGCCCCTCAGGACTTTTCTAAAGGCACTCAGACCCTTCTAATGCCCCTTAGGGCATTTATAAAGGTTCCCAGACCCTTCTAGAGCATGTCAGGACCCTTATAAAGGGCCCCAGACCATTCTAGAGCCCCTCAGGACACTTCTAAAGGCCCGCAGACCACTCTAATGCCCGTCAGGTCCTTATAAAGGTCCCCAGACCTTTCTACTGCCCCTCAGGAGCATTCTAAAGGCCCCCAGACCCTTCTAATGCCCCACAGAGCCTTTCTAAAGGTCCCCAGACCCTTCTAGAGCCCATGAAGACCCTTCTAAAGGCCCCCAGACCCTTATAGAGCCCCTCAGGACCCTTCTAAAGGCCCCCAGACCCTGCTAATTCCCCTCAGGGCTTTTATAAGCGCACCCAGACCCTTCTAATGCCCCTCAGGACCCTTATAAAGGCACCCAGACCCTTCTAGAGCCTCTCAGGACAGTTTTAAATGCCTCCAGACCCTTCTAGACCCCCTCAGGACCATTCTAAAGGCCCCCAGACCCTTCTAATGCCCCTCAGGTCCTTTCTAAAGTACCCCAGACACTTCTAGAACCTCTCAGGGCCTTTCTATATGACCCCAGGCCCTTGTAATGCCACTCAGGGCCTTTCTAAAAGCCGCGAGACCCTTATAATCCCCCTGAGGGCCTTTAAAAAGGCCCCCAGACCCTTCTGGACCCCCTCAGGACGCTTCTAATAGCCCCCAGACCCTTCTAGAGCCCCTCAGCGCCTTTCTAAAGGCATCCACACCCTTCTAATGACCCTCAAGACCCATGTAAAGGCCCCTAGACCCTTCTAGATTGCCTCAGGACCCATCTAAAAGCCCCCAGACCCTTCTAATGCCTTTCAGGACCCTTATGAAGGCCACAAGACCCTTCTAATGCCCCTCAGGACCTTTCTAAAGGCCCTCAGACCCTTCTAATGCCCCTCAGGGCATTTATAAAGGTCCCCAGACCCTTCTACTGCCTATCAGGAGCATTCTAAAGGACCCCAGACCCTTCTAATGCCCCACAGGGCCTTTCTAAAGGTCCCCAGACCCTTCTAGAGCCCCTGAAGACCCTTCTAAAGGCCCCCAGACCCTTATAGAGCCCCTCAGGACCCTTCTAAAGGCCCCCAGACCCTGCTAATTCCCCTCAGGGCTTTCATAAGGGCACCCAGACCATTCTAATGCCCCTCAGGACCCTTATAAAGTCACCCAGACCCTTCTAGAGCCTCTCAGGACAGTTTTAAATGTCTCCAGACCCTTCTAGACCCCCTCAGGACCATTCTAAAGGCCCCCAGACCCTTCTAATGCCCCTCAGGTCATTTCTAAAGGCCCCCAGACCATTCTGGACCCCCTCAGGACGCTTCTAATAGCCCCCAGACCCTTCTAGAGCCCCTCGGGGCCTTTCTAAAGGCCTCCACACCCTTCTAATGACCCTCAAGACCCATGTAAAGGCCCCTAGACCCTTCTAGATTGCCTCAGGACCCATCTAAAAGCCCCCAGACCCTTCTAATGCCTTCCAGGACCCTTATGAAGACAACAAGACCCTTCTAATGCCCCTCAGGACCTTTCTAAAGGCCCTCAGACCCTTCTAAAGCACCTCTTGGCATTTATAAAGGTTCCCAGACCATTCTAGAGCACGTCAGGACACTTATAAAGGTCCCCAGACCCTTCTACTGCCCCTCAGGAGCATTCTAAAGGCCCTCAGACACTTCTAATGCCCCTCAGGGCCTTTCTAAAGGTCCCCAGACCCTTCTAGAGCCCCTGAAGACCCTTCTAAAGGCCCCCAGACCCTTCTAATGCCACACAGGGCCTTTCTAAAGGTCCCCAGACCCTTCTAGAGCCCCTCAAGACCCTTCTAAAGGCCCCCAGACCCTTATAGAGCCCCTAAGGACCCTTCTAAAGTCCCCCAGACCCTGCTAATTCTCCTCAGGGCTTTTATAAGGGCACCCAGACCCTTCTAATGCCCCTCAGGACCCCTATAAAGGCACCCAGACCCTTCTAGAGCCTCTCAGAACAGTTTTAAATGCCTCCAGACCCTTCTAGACCCCGTCAGGACCATTCTAAAGGCCCCCAGACCCTTCTAATGCCCCTCAGGACTTTTCTAAAGGCCCTCAGACCCTTCTAATGCCCCTTAGGGCATTTATAAAGGTTTCCAGACCCTTCTAGAGCATGTCAGTACCCTTATAAAGGCCCCCAGACCATTCTAGAGCCCCTCAGGACATTTCTAAAGGCCCGCAGACCATTCTAATGCCCGTCAGGGCCTTATAAAGGTCCCCAGACCCTTCTACTGCCCCTCAGGAGCATTCTAAAGGCCCCCAGACCCTTCTAATGCCCCACAGGGCCTTTCTAAAGGTCCCCAGACCCTTCTAGAGCCCCTGAAGACCCTTCTAAAGGCCCCCAGACCCTTATAGAGCCCCTCAGGACCCTTCTAAAGGCCCCCAGACCCTGCTAATTCCTTTCAGTGCTTTTATAAGGGCACCCAGACCCTTCTAATGCCCCTCAGGACCCTTATAAAGGCACCCAGACAGTTCTAGAGCCTCTCAGGACAGTTTTAAATGCCTCCAGACCCTTCTAGACCCCCTCAGGGCCATTCTAAAGGCCCCCAGACCCTTCTAATGCCCATCAGGGCCTTTCGAAAGGCCCCCATACCCTTCTAATGCCCCTCAGGTCATTTCTAAATGCTCCCAGACCCTTCTAATACCACTAAGGGCTTTTCTAAAGGCCGCGAGACCCTTATAATCCCCCTGAGGGCCTTTAAAAAGGCCCCCAGACCCTTCTAGACCCCCTCAGGACGCTTCTAATAGCCCCCAGACCCTTCTAGAGCCCCTCAGGGCCTTTCTAAAGGCCTCCACACCCTTCTAATGACCCTCAAGACCCATGTAAAGGCCCCCAGACCCTTCTAGATTGCCTCAGGACCCATCTAAAAGCACCTAGACCCTTCTAATGCCTTTCAGGGCCTTTCTAAAGGACACCACACCCTTCTAATGACCCTCAAGACCCATGTAAAGGCCGCCAGACCCTTCTAGATTGCCTCAGGACCCGTCTAAAAGCCCCCAGACCCTTCTAATACATTTCAGGACCCTTATCACGGCCACAAGACCCTTCTAATGCCCCTCAGGACCTTTCTAAAGGCCCTCAGACCCTTCTAATTCCTGTCAGGGCATTTATAAAGGTTCCCAGACCCTTCTACTGCCCCTCAGGAGCATTCTAAAGGCCCCCAGACCTTTCTAATGCCCCACAGGGCCTTTCTAAAGGTCCCCAGACCCTTCTAGAGCCCTTGAAGACCCTTCTAAATGCCCCCAGACCCTTCTAATGCCTTTCAGGGCCTTTCTAAAGGCCTCCACACCCTTCTAATGACCCTCAAGACCCATGTAAAGGCCCCTAGACCCTTCTAGATTGCCTCAGGACCCATCTAAAAGCCCCCAGACCCTTCTAATGCCTTCCAGGACCCTTATGAAGGCCACAAGACCCTTCTAATGCCCCTCAGGACCTTTCTAAAGGCCCTCAGACCCTTCTAATGCACCTCAGGGCATTTATAAAGGTTCCCAGACCTTTCTAGAGCACGTCAGCACACTTATCAAGGTCCCCAGACCCTTCTACTGCCCCTCAGGAGCATTCTAAAGGCCCTCAGACCCTTCTATTGCCCGTCAGGGCCTTTCTAAAGGTCCCCAGACCCTTCTAGAGCACCTGAAGACCCTTCTAAGGGCCCCCAGACCCTTATAGATCCCCTCAGGACCCTTCTAAAGTCCCCCAGACCCTGCTAATTGCCCTCAGGTCTTTTATAAGGGCACCCAGACCCTTCTAATGCCCCTCAGGACCCTTATAAAGGCACCCAGACCATTCTAGAGCCTCTCAGGACAGTTTTAAATGCCTCCAGACCCTTCTAGACCCCCTCAGGACCATTCTAAAGGCCCCCAGACCCTTCTAATGCCCCTCAGGGCATTTCTAAAGTACCCCAGACACTTCTAGAACCTCTCAGGGCCTTTCTATATGACCCCAGACCCTTGTAATGCCACTCAGGGCCTTTCTAAAAGCCGCGAGACCCTTATAATCCCCCTGAGGGCCTTTAAAAAGGCCCCCAGACCCTTCTGGACCCACTCAGGACGCTTCTAATAGCCCCCAGACCCTTCTAGAGTCCCTCAGCGCCTTTCTAAAGGCCTCCACACCCTTCTAATGACCCTCAAGACCCATGTAAAGGCCCCCAGACCCTTCTAGATTGCCTCAGGACCCATCTAAAAGCCCCCAGACCCTTCTAATGCCTCTCAGGACCCTTATGAAGGCCGCAAGACCCTTCTAATGCCCCTCAGGGCATTTATAAAGGTTCCCAGACCCTTCTAGAGCCCGTCAGGACCCTTATAAAGGCCCCCAGACCATTCTAGAGCCCCTCAGGACACTTCTAAAGGCCCGCAGACCATTCTAATGCCCGTCAGGGCCTTTATAAAGGTCCCCAGACCCTTCTACTGCCCCTCAGGAGCATTCTAAAGGCCCCCAGACCCTTCTAATGCCTCACAGGGCCTTTCTAAAGGTCCCCAGACCCTTCTAGAGCCTCTGAAGACCCTTCTAAAGGCCCCCAGACCCTTATAGAGCCCCTCAGGACCCTTCTAAAGTCCCCCAGACCCCGCTAATTGCCCTCAGAGCTTTTATAAGGGCACCCAGACCCTTATAATGCCCCTCAGGACCCTTATAAAGGCACCCAGACCCTTCTAGAGCCTCTCAGGACGGTTTTAAATGCCTCCAGACCCTTCTAGACCCTCCTGAGGACCATTCTAAAGGCCCCCAGACCCTTCTAATGCCCCTCAGGGCCTTTCTAAAGGCCTCCACACCCTTCTAATGACCCTCGAGACCCATGTAAAGGCCCCTAGACCCTTCTAGATTGCCTCAGGACCCATCTAAAAGCCCCCAGACCCTTCTAATGCCTTTCAGGACCCTTATGAAGGCCACAAGACCCTTCTAATGCCCCTCAGGACCTTTCTAAAGGCCCTCAGACCTTTCTAATGCCCCTCAGGGCATTTATAAAGGTTCCCAGACCCTTCTACTGCCCCTCAGTAGCATTCTAAAGGCCCCCAGACCCTTCTAATGCCCCACAGGGCCTTTCTAAAGGTCCCCAGACCCTTCTAGAGCCCCTGAAGACCCTTCTAAAGGCACCCAGACTCTTCTAGAGCCCCTCAGGGCCTTTCTAAAGGCCTCCGCACCCTTCTAATGATGCTCAGGACCCATGTAAAGGACCCCAGACCCTTCTAGATTGCCTCAGGACCCATATAAAAGCCCCCAGACCCTTCTAATGCCTTTCAGGGCCTTTCTAAAGGCATCCACACCCTTCTAATGACCCTCAAGACCCATGTAAAGGCCCCTAGACCCTTCTAGATCGCCTCAGGACCCATCTAAAAGCCCCCAGACCCTTCTAATGCCTTCCAGGAGCCTTATGAAGGCCACAAGACCCTTCTAATGCCCCTCAGGACCTTTCTAAAGGCCCTCAGACCCTTCTAATGCACCTCAGGGCATTTATAAAGGTTCCCAGACCCTTCTAGAGCACGTCAGGACACTTATAAAGGTCCCCAGACCCTTCTACTGCCCCTCAGGAGCATTCTAAAGGCCCTCAGACCCTTCTATTGCCCGTCAGGGCCTTTCTAAAGGTCCCCAGACCCTTCTAGAGCCCCTGAAGACCCTTCTAAAGGCCCCCAGACCCTTATAGAGAGCCTCAAGACCCTTCTAAAGGCCCCCAGACCCTTATAGAGCTCCTAAGGACCCTTCTAATGTCCCCCAGACCCTGTTAATTCTCCTCAGGGCTTTTATAAGGGCACCCAGACCCTTCTAATGCCCCTCAGGACCCTTATAAAGGCACCCAGACCCTTCTAATGCCCATCAGGGCCTTTCTAAAGGCCCCCATACCCTTCTAATGCCCCTCCACACCCTTCTAATGATGCTCAGGACCCATGAAAAGGCCCCTAGACCCTTCTAGATTGCCTCAGGACCCATCTAAAAGCCCCCAGACCCTTCTAATGCCTTTCAGGACCATTATGAAGGCCACAAGAACCTTCTAATGCCCCTCAGGACCTTTCCAAAGCCCCTTAGACCCTTCTAATGCCCCTCAGGGCATTTATAAAGGTTCCCAGACACTTCTAGAGCCCGTCAGGAAAATTATAAAGGTCCCCAGACCCTTCTACTGCCCCTCAGGAGCATTCTAAAGGCCCCCAGACCCTACTAATGACCCACGGGGCCTTTCTAAAGGTCCCCAGACCATTCTAGAGCCCATGAAGACCCTTCTAAAAGCCCCCAGACCGTTCTAATGCCACTCAGGACCCTTCTAAAGGCCTTCACACCCTTCTAATGACCCTCAAGACCCATGTAAAGGCCCCTAGACCCTTCTAGATTGCCTCAGGACCCATCTAAAAGCCCCCAGACCCTTCTGGACCCCCTCAGGACGCTTCTAATAGCCCCCAGACCCTTCTAGAGCTCCTCAGGGCCTTTCTAAAGGCCTCCACACCCTTCTAATGACCCTCAAGGCCCATGTAAAGGCCCCCAGACCCTTCTAGATTGCATCAGGACCCATCTAAAAGCCCCCAGACCCTTCTAATGCATTTCAGGGCCTTTCTAAAGGCCTCCACACCCTTCTAATGATGCTCAGGACCAATGTAAAGGCCCCCAGACCCTTCTAGATTGCCTCAGGACCCATCTAAAAGCCCCCAGACCCTTCTAATGCCTTTCAGGGCCTTTCTAAAGGCCTCCACACCCTTCTAATGACCATCAAGACCCATGTAAAGGCCCCTAGACCCTTCTAGATTGCCTCAGGACCCATCTAAAAGCCCCCAGAGCCTTCTAATGCCTTTCAGGACCCATATGAAGGCCACAAGACCCTTCTAATGCCCCTCAGGACGTTTCTAAAGGCCCCCAGACCCTTCTAGTGCCCTTCAGGGCCTTTCTAAAGGCCTCCACACCCTTCTAATGATGCTCAAGACCCATGTAAAGGCCCCCAGACCCTTCTAGATTGCCTCAGGACCCATCTAAAAGCCCCCAGACCCTTCTAATGCCTTTCAGGACCCTTATGAAGGCCACCAGACCCTTCTAATGCCCCTCAGGACCTTTCTAAAGGCCCTCAGACCCTTCTAATGCCCCTCAGGGCATTTATAAAGGTTCCCAGACCCTTCTAGTGCCCGTCAGGACCCTTATAAAGGCCCCCAGACCATTCTAGAGCCCCTCAGGACACTTCTGAAGGCCCGCAGACCATTCTAATGCCCGTCAGGGCCTTTATAAAGGTCCCCAGACCCTTCTACTGCCCCTCAGGAGCATTCTAAAGGCCCCCAGACCCTTCTAATGCCTCACAGAGCCTTTCTAAAGGTCCCCAGACCCTTCTAGAGCCCCTGAAGACCCTTCTAAAGGCCCCCAGACCCTTATAGAGCCCCTCAGGACCCTTCTAAAGTCCCCCAGACCCTGCTAATTGCCCTCAGGGCTTTTATAAGGGCACCCAGACCCTTCTAATGCCCCTCAGGACCCTTATAAAGGCACCCAGACCCTTCTAGAGCCTCTCAGGACAGTTTGAAATGCCTCCAGACCCTTCTAGACTCTCCTGAGGAGCATTCTAAAGGCCCCCAGACCCTTCTAATGCCCCTCAGGGCCTTTCTAAAGGCCCCCATACTTTTGTAATGCCCCTCAGGTCATTTCTAAAGGCACCCAGACCATTCTAATGCCACTCAGGGCCTTTCTAAAGGCCCGCGAGACCCTTATAATCCACCTGAGGGCCTTTAAAAAGGCCCCCAGACCCTTCTGGACCCCCTCAGGACGCTTCTAATAGCCCCCAGACCCTTCTAGAGCTCCTCAGGGCCTTTCTAAAGGCCTCCACACCCTTCTAATGAACCTCAAGACCCATGTAAAGGCCCCCAGACCCTTCTAGATTGCATCAGGACCCATCTAAAAGCCCCCAGACCCTTCTAATGCATTTCAGGGCCTTTCTAAAGGCCTCCACACCCTTCTAATGATGCTCAGGACCCATGTAAAGGCCCCCAGACCCTTCTAGATTGCCTCAGGACCCATCTAAAAGCCCCCAGAGCCTTCTAATGCCTTTCAGGACCCATATGAAGGCCACAAGACCCTTGTAATGCCCCTCAGGACGTTTCTAAAGGCCCTCAGACCCTTCTAATGCCCCTCAGGGCATTTATAAAGGTCCCCAGACCCTTCTACTGCCCCTCAGGAGCATTCTGAATGCCCCAGACCCTTCTAATGCCTTTCAGGAGCATTCTAAAGGCCCCCAGACCATTCTAATGGCCCACAGGGCCTTTCTAAAGGTCCCCAGACCCCTCTAGAGCCACTGAAGACCCTTCTAAAGGCCCCCAGACCCTTCTAGACCCCCTCAGGACGCTTCTAATAGCCCCCAGACCCTTCTAGAGCCCCTCAGGGCCTTTCTAAAGGCCTCCACACCCTTCTAATGACCTTCAAGACCCATGTAAAGGCCCCCAGACCCTTCTAGATTGCCTCAGGACCCATCTAAAAGACCCCAGACCCTTATAATGCCTTTCAGGGCCTTTCTAAAGGCCTCCACACCCTTCTAATGACCCTCAAGACCCATATAAAGGCCCCTAGACCCTTCTAGATTGCCTCAGGACCCATCTAAAAGCCCCCAGACCCTTCCAATGCCTTTCAGGACCATTATGAAGGCCACAAGACCCTTCTAATGCCCCTCAGGACCTTTCTAAAGGCCCTCAGACCCTTCTAGAGCCTGTCAGGACCCTTATAAAGGTCCCCAGACCCTTCTAGAGCCCGTCAGGACCCTTATAAAGGTCCCCAGACCCTTCTAGAGCACCTGAAGACCCTTCTAAAGGCCCCCAGACCCTTCTAATGCCCCACAGGGCCTTTCTAAAGGTCCCCAGACCCTTCTAGAGCCCCTGAAGACCCTTCTAAAGGCCCCCAGACCCTTATAGAGCCCCTCAGGACCCTTCTAATGTCCCCCAGACCCTGCTAATTCCTTTCAGGGCTTTTATAAGGGCACCCAGACCCTTCTAAGGCCCCTCAGGACCCTTATAAAGGCACCCAGACCATTCTAGAGCCTCTCAGGACAGTTTTAAATGCCTCCAGACCCTTCTAGACCCCCTCAGGACAATTCTAAAGGCCCACAGACCCTTCTAATGCCCCTCAGGACCTTCTAAAGGCCCCCAGACCCTTCTAATGCCCCTCAGGGCCTTTCTAAAGTACCCCAGACAATTCTAGAACCTCTCAGGCCCTTTCTATATGATCCGAGACCCTTGTAATGCCTCTCAGGGCCTTTCTAAAGACCCCCATACCCTTCTAATGCCCCTCAGGACATTTCTAAAGGCCCCCAGACCCTTCTAGAGCCCCTCAGGACATATCTAAAGGCCCCCAGACCCTTCTAGAGCCCATCAGGACATTTCTAAAGGCACCCAGAGCCTTCTAATGCCACTCAGGGCCTTTCTAAAGGCTGCGAGACCCTTATAATCCCCCTAAGGACCTTTAAAAAGGCCCCCAGACCCTTCTGGACCCCCTCAGGACGCTTCTAATAGCCCCCAGACCCTTCTAGAGCCCCTCAGGGCCTTTCTAAAGGTCTCCACACCCTTCTAATGACCCTCAAGACCCATGTAAAGGCCCCCAGACCCTTCTAGATTGCCTCAGGACCCATCTAAAAGCCCCCAGACCCTTCTAATGCCCCTCAGGACCCTTCTAAAGGCGCCCGGACCATTCTAATGCCCCTCAGGACCCTTCTAAAGTCCCCCAGACCCTGCTAATTCCACTCAGGGCTATTATAAGGGCCACAAGACCCTTCAAATGCCCCTCATGACCCTTATAAAGGCACCCAGACCCTTCTAGAGCCTCTCAGGAAAGTTTTAAATGCCTCCAGACCCTTCTAGACCCCCTCAGGACCATTCTAAAGGCCCCCAGACACTTCTAATGCCCCTGAGGACCTTTCTAAAGGTCCCCAGACCCTTCTAATGCCCCTCAGGACCCTTCTAAAGGCCCCCAGACCCTTCTAATGCACCTCAGGGCCTTTCTAAAGTACCCCAGACACTTCTAGAACCTCTCAGGGCCTTTCTATATGGCACCAGACCCTTGTAATGCCCCTAAGGGCCTTTCTAAAGGCCCCCATACCCTTCTAATGACCCTCAGGACATTTCTAAAGGCCCCCAGACCCTTCAAGAGCCCCTCAGGACATTTCTAAAGGCACCCAGAACATTCTAAAGCAACTCAGGGCCTTTCTAAAGGCTGCGAGACCCTTATAATCCCCCTGAGGACCTTTAAAAAGGCCCCCAGACCATTCTGGACCCCCTCAGGACGCTTCTAATAGACCCCAGACCCTTCTAGAGCCACTCAGGGCCTTTCTAAAGGCCTCCACACCCTTCTAATGACCCTCACGACCCATGTAAAGGCCCCTAGACCCTTCTAGATTGCCTCAGGACCCATCTAAAAGCCCCCAGACCCTTCTAATGCCTTTCAGGACCATTATGAAGGCCACAAGACCCTTCTAATGCCCCTGAGGACCTTTCTAAAGGCCCTCAGACCCTTCTAATGCCCCTCAGGGCATTTATAAAGGTTCCCAGACCCTTCTAGAACCCGTCAGGACACTTATAAAGGTCCCCAGACCCTTCTACTGCCCCTCAGGAGCATTCTGAAGGCCTCCAGACCCTTCTAATGCCCCACAGGGCCTTTCTAAAGGTCCCCAGACCATTCTAGAGCCCCTGAAGACCCTTCTAAAGGCCCCCAGACCCTTCTAGAGCCCCTGAAGACCCTTCTAAAGGCCCCCAGACCGTTATAGAGCCCATCAGGACCCTTCTGAAGTCCCCCAGACCCTGCTAATTCCCCTCAGGGCTTTTATAAAGGCACCCAGACCCTTCTAGAGCCTCTCAGGACAGTTTTAAATGCCTCCAGACCCTTCTAGACCTCCTCAGGACCATTCTAAAGGCCCCCAGACCCTTCTAATGCCCCTCAGGGCCTTTCTATATGACCCCAGGCCCTTGTAATGCCACTCAGGGCCTTTCTAAAGGCCGCGAGACCCTTATAATCCCCCTGAGGGCCTTTAAAAAGGCCCCCAGACCCATCTGGACCCACTCAGGACGCTTCTAATAGCCCCCAGACCCTTCTAGAGCCCCGCAGGGCCTTTCTAAAGGCCTCCACACCCTTCTAATGACCCTCAAGACCCATGTAAAGGCCCCTAGACCCTTCTAGATTGCCTCAGGACCCATCTAAAAGCCCCCAGACCCTTCTAATGCCTTTCAGGACCCTTATCAAGGCCACAAGACCCTTCTAATGCCCCTCAGGACCTTTCTAAAGGCACTCAGACCCTTCTAATGCCCCTCAGGGCATTTATAAAGGTTCCCAGACCCTTCTAGAGCCCGTCAGGACCCTTATAAAGGCCCCCAGACCATTCTAGAGCCTTTCAGGACACTTCTAAATCCCGCAGACCATTCTAATGCCCGTCAGGGCCTTTCTAAAGGTCCCCAGACCCTTCTACTGCCCCTCAGGAGCATTCTAAAGGCCCCCAGACCCTTCTAATGCCCCACAGGTCCTTTCTAAAGGTCCCCAGACCCTTCTAGAGCCCCTGAAGACCCTTCTATAGGCCCCCAGACTCTTATAGAGCCCCTCAGGACCCTTCTAATGACCCAGGCCCTGCTAATTCCTTTCAGGGCTTTTATAAGGGCACCCAGACCCTTCTAATGCCCCTCAGGACCCTTATAAAGGTCCCCAGACCCTTCTACTGCCCCTCAGGACCCTTCTAAAGGCCCCCTGACCCTTCTAATGCCCCTCAGGGCCTTTCTAAAGGCCCCCATACCCTTCTAATGCCCCTCAGGTCTTTTTAAAAGGCACCCGGACCCTTCTAATGCCACTCAGGGCCTTTCTAAAGGCCGCGAGACCCTTATACTCCCCCTGAGGGCCTTTAAAAAGGCCCCCAGACCCTTCTGGACCCACTCAGGACGCATCTAATAGCCCCCAGACCCTTCTAGAGACCCTAAGGGCCTTTCTAAAGGCCTCCACACCATTCTAATGACCATCAAAACCCATGTAAAGGCCCCCAGACCCTTCTAGATTGCCTCAGGACCCATCTAAAAGACCCCAGACCCTTCTAATGCCTTTCAGGACCCTTATGAAGGCCTCAAGACCCTTCCAATGCCCCTCAGGGGATTAATAAAGGTTCCCAGACCCTTCTATAGCCCGTCAGGACACTTATAAAGGTCCCAGACCCTTCTACTGCCCCTCAGGAGCATTCTAAAGGACCTCAGACCCTTCTAATACCCCACAGGGCCTTTCTAAAGGTCCCCAGACCCTTCTAGAGCCCCTGAAGACCGTTCTAAAGGCCCCCAGACCCTTGTAATGCCCCACAGGGCCTTTCTAAAGGTCCCCAGACCCTTCTAGAGCCCCTCAAGACCCTTCTAAAGGCCCCCAGACCTTTATAGAGCCCCTCAGGACCATTCAAAAGGCCCCCAGACCCTTCTAATGCCCCTCAGGTCATTTCTAAAGGCACCCAGACCCTTCTAATGCCACTCAGGGCCTTTCTAAAGGCCGCGAGACCCTTATAATCCCCCTGAGGGCCTTTAAAAAGGCCCCCAGACCCTTCTGGACCCCCTCAGGATTATTCTAATAGCCCCCAGACCCTTCTAGAGCCCCTCAGGGCTTTTCTAAAGGCCTCCACACCCTTCTAATTACACTCAAGACCCATGTAAAGGCCCCCAGACCCTTCTAGATTGCCTCAGGACCCATCTAAAAGCACCCAGACCCTTCTAATGCCTTTCAGGGCCTTTCTAAAGGCCTCCACACCCTTCTAATGACCCTCAAGACCCATGTAAAGGCCCCCAGACCCTTCTAGATTGCCTCAGGACCCATCTAAAAGCCCCCAGACCCTTCCAATACCTTTCAGGAGCCTTATGAAGGCCACAAGACCCTTCTACTGCCCCTCAGGACCTTTCTAAAGGCCCTCAGACCATTCTAATGCCCCTCAGGGCATTTATAAAGGTTCCCAGACCCTTCTAGAGCCCGTCAGGACCCTTATAAAGGCCCCCAGACCCTTCTACTGCCCCTCAGGAGCATTCTAAAGGCCCCCAGACCATTCTAATGCCCGACAGGGCCTTTCTAAATGTCCCCAGACACCTCTAGACCCCCTGAAGTCCCTTCTAAAGGCCCCCAGACCCTTATAGAGCCCCTCAGGACACTTCTAAAGTCCCCCAGACCCTTCTAATGCCTCTCAGGGCCTTTCTAAATACCCCAGACACTTCTAGAACCTCTCAGGGCCTTTCTATATGACTCCAGGCCCTTGTAATGCCACTCAGGGCCTTTCTAAAGGCCGCGAGACCCTTATAATCCCCCTGAGGGCCTTTAAAAAGGCCCCCAGGCCCTTCTGGACCCCCTCAGGATGCTTCTAATAGCCCCCAGACCCTTCTAATGCCTTTCAGGGCCTTTCTAAAGGCCTCCACACCCTTCTAATGACCCTCAAGACCCATGTAAAGGCCCCCAGACCATTCTAGATTGCCTCAGGACCCATCTAAAAGTCGCCAGACCCTTCTAATGCATTTCAGGACCCTTATGAAGGCCACAAGACCCTTCTAATGCCCCTCAGGACCTTTCTAAAGGCCCTCAGACCCTTCTAATGCCCCTCAGGGCATTTATAAAGGTTCCCAGACCCTTCTAGAACCCGTCAGGACACTTATAAAGGTCCCCAGACCCTTCTACTGCCCCTCAGGAGTATTCTAAAGGCCTCCAGACCCTTCTAATGCCCCACAGGGCCTTTCTAATGGTACCCAGACCATTCTAGAGCCCCTGAAGACCCTTCTAAAGGCCCCCAGACCCTTATAGAGCCCCTCAGGACCCTTCTAAAGTCCCCCAGAACCTGCTAATTCCCCTCAGGGCTTTTATAAGGGCACCCAGACCCTTCTAATGCCCGTAAGGACCCTTATAAAGGCACCCAGACCATTCTAGAGCCTCTCAGGACAGTTTTAAATGCCTCCAGACCCTTCTAGACCCCGTCAGGACCATTCTAAAGGCCCCCAGACCCTTCTAATGCCCCTCAGGGCCTTTCTATATGACCCCAGGCCCTTGAAATGCCACTCAGGGCCTTTCTAAAGGCCGCGAGACCCTTATAATCCCCCTGAGGGCCTTTAAAAAGGCCCCCAGACCCTTCTGGACCCACTCAGGACGCTTCTAAAAGCCCCCAGACCCTTCTAGAGCCCCTCAGGGCCTTTCTAAAGGCCTCCACACCCTTCTAATGACCCTCAAGACCCATGTAAAGGCCCCTAGACCCTTCTAGATTGCCTCAGGACCCATCTAAAAGCCCACAGACCCTTCTAATGCCTTTCAGGACCCTTATGAAGGCCACAAGACCCTTCTACTGCCCCTCAGGAGCATTCTAAAGGCCCCCAGACCCTTCTAATGCCCCACAGGGCCTTTCTAAAGGTCCCCAGACCCTTCTAGAGCCCCTGAAGACCCTTCTAAAGGCCCCAAGACCCTTATAGAGCCCTTCAGGGCCTTTCAAAAGGCCTCCACACCATTCTAATGACCCTCAAGACCCATTTAAAGGCCCCCAGACCCTTCTAGATTGCCTCAGGACGCATCTAAAAGAACCCAGACCCTTCTAATGCCTTTCAGGGCCTTTCTAAAGGCCTCCACACCCTTCTAATGACCCTCAAGACCCATGTAAAGGCCCCTAGACCATTCTAGATTGCCTCAGGACTCATCTAAAAGCCCCCAGAGCCTTCTAATGCCTTTCAGGACCCTTATCAAGGCCACAAGACCCTTCTAATGCCCCTCAGGGCATTTATAAAGGTTCCTAGACCCTTCTAGAGCCCGTCAGGACCCTTATAAAGGCCCTCAGAACATTCTAGAGCCTCTCAGGACACTTCTAAATCTCGCAGACCATTCTAATGCCCGTCAGGGCCTTTATAAACGTCCCCAGACCCTTCTACTGCCCCTCAGGAGCATTCTAAAGGCCCCCAGACCTTTCTAATGCCCCACAGGGCCTTTCTAAAGGTCCCCAGACCCTTCTAGAGCCCCTGAAGACCCTTCTAAAGGCCCCCAGACCCTTATAGAGCCCCTCAGGACCCTTCTAAAGTCCCCCAGACCCTGCTAATTCCCCTCAGGGCTTTTATAAGGGCACCCAGACCCTTCTAATGCCCCTCAGGACCCTTATAAAGGCACCCAGACCCTTCTAGAGCCTCTCAGGACAGTTTTAAATGCCTCCAGACCCTTCTAGACCCCCTCAGGTCCATTCTAAAGGCCCCCAGACCCTTCTAATGCCCCTCAGGACCCTTCTAAAGGCCCCCAGACCCTTCTAATGCCCCTCAGGACCCTTATAAATGCACCCAGACCCTTCTAGAGAATCTCAGGACAGTTTTAAATGCCTCCAGACCCTTCTAGACCCCCTCAGGAGCATTCTAAAGGCCCCCAGACCCTTCTAATGCCCCTCAGGGCCTTTCTAAAGGCCCCCATACCCTTCTAATGCCCCACAGGGCATTTCTAAAGTACCCCAGACACTTCTAGAACCTCTCAGGGCCTATCTATATGACCCCAGGCCCTTGTAATGCCACTCAGGGCCTTTCTAAAGGCCACGAGACCCTTATAATTCCCCTTGATGGCCTTTAAAAAGTCCCCCAGACACTTCTGGACCCTCTCAGGACGCTTCTAATAGCCCCCAGACCCTTCTAGAGCCCCTCAGGGCCTTTCTAAAGGCCTCCACACCCTTCTAATGACCCTCAAGACCCATGTAAAGGCCCCCAGACCCTTCTAGATTGCCTCAGGACCCATCTAAAAGCCCCCACACCCTTCTAATGCCTTTCAGGGCCTTTCTAAAGGCCTCCACACCCTTCTAATGACCATCAAGACCCATGTAAAGGCCCCTAGACCCTTCTAGATTGCCTCAGGACCCATCTAAAAGCCCCCAGACCCTTCTAATGCCTTTCAGGACCCTTATGAAGGCCACCAGACCCTTCTAATGCCCCTCAGGACCTTTCTAAAGGCCCTCAGACCCTTCTAATGCCCCTCAGGGCATTTATAAAGGTCCCCAGACCCTTCTACTGCCCCTCAGGAGCATTCTAAGGGACCTCAGACACTTCTAATCCCCCACAGGGCCTTTCTAAAGGTCCCCAGACCCTTCTAGAGCCCCTGAAGACCCTTCTAAAGGCCCCCAGACCCTTCTAATGCCACACAGGGCCTTTCTAAAGGTCCCCAGACCCTTCTAGAGCCCCTCAAGACCCTTCTAAAGGCCCCCAGACCCTTATAGAGCCCCTCAGGATACTTCTAAAGTCCCCCAGACCCTGCTAATTCCCCTCAGGGCTTTTATAAGGGCACCCAGACCCTTCTAATGCCCCTCAGGACCCTTATAAAGGCACCCAGACCTTTCTAGAGCCTCTCAGGACAGTTTTAAATGCCTCCAGACCCTTCTAGACCCCATCAGGACCATTCTAAAGGCCCCCAGACCCTTCTAATGCCCCACAGGGCCTTTCTAAAGGCCCCCATACCCTTCCAATGCCCCTCAGGTCATTTCTAAAGGCACCCAGATCCTTCTAATGCCACTCAGGGCCTTTCTAAAGGCCGCGAGACCCTTATAATCCCCCCGAGGGCCTTTAAAAAGGCCCCCAGACCCTTCTGGACCCCCTCAGGACGCTTCTAATAGCCCCCAGACCCTTCTAGAGCCCCTCAGCGCCTATCAAAAGGCATCCACACCCTTCTAATGACCCTCAAGACCCATGTAAAGGCCCCTAGACCCTTCTAGATTGCCTCAGGACCCATCTAAAAGCCCCCAGACCCTTCTAATGCCTTTCAGGACCCTTATCAAGGCCACAAGACCCTTCTAATGCCCCTCAGGACCTTTCTAAAGGCCCTCAGACCATTCTAATGCCCCTCAGGGCATTTATAAAGGTCCCCAGACCCTTCTACTGCCCCTCAGGAGCATTCTAAAGGCCCCCAGACCCTTCTAATGCCCCACAGGGCCTTTCTAAAGGTCCCCAGACCCTTCTAGAGCCCCTGAAGACCCTTCTAAAGGCCCCCAGACCCTTATAGAGCCCCTCAGGACCCTTCTAAAGGCCCCCAGACCCTGCTAATTCCCCTCAGGGCTTTCATAAGGGCACCCAGACCCTTCTAATGCCCCTCAGGACTTTTCTAAAGGCACTCAGACCCTTCTAATGCCCCTTAGGGCATTTATAAAGGTTCCCAGACCCTTCTAGAGCATGTCAGGACCCTTATAAAGGGCCCCAGACCATTCTAGAGCCCCTCAGGACACTTCTAAAGGCCCGCAGACCATTCTAATGCCCGTCAGGTCCTTATAAAGGTCCCCAGACCCTTCTAATGCCCCTCAGGACCCTTATAAAGGCACCCAGACCCTTCTAGAGCCTCTCAGGACAGTTTTAAATGCTCCAGACCCTTCTAGACCCCCTCAGGACCACTCTAAAGGCCCCCAGACCCTTCTAATGCCCCTCAGGGCCTTTCTAAAGGCCCCCATACCTTTCTAATGCCCCTAGGTCATTTCTAAAGGACCCCAGACCATTCTGGACCCCCTCAGGACGCTTCTAATAGCCCCCAGACTTCTAGAGCCCCTCAGGGCCTTTCTAAAGGCCTCCACACCCTTCTAATGATGCTCAGGACCCATGTAAAGGCCCCCAGACCCTTCTAGATTGCCTCAGGACCCATCTAAAAGCCCCCAGACCCTTCTAATGCCTTCCAGGACACTTATGAAGGCCACAAGACCATTCTAATGCCCCTCAGGACCTTTCTAAAGGCCCTCAGACCCTTCTAATGCAACTCAGGGCATTTATAAAGGTTCCCAGACCCTTCTAGAGCACGTCATGACACTTATAAAGGTCTCCAGACCCTTCTACTGCCCCTCAGGAGCATTCTAAAGGCCCTCAGACCCTTCTAATGCCCCCCAGGGCCTTTCTAAAGGTCCCCAGACCCTTCTAGAGCCCCTGAAGACCCTTCTAAAGGACCCCAGAACCTTCTAATGCCACACAGGGCCTTTCTAAAGGTCCCCAGACCCTTCTAGAGCCCCTCAAGACCCTTCTAAAGGCCCCCAGACCCTTATAGAGCCCCTAAGGACCCTTCTAAAGTCCCCCAGACCCTGCTAATTCTCCTCAGGGCTTTTATAAGGGCACCCAGACCCTTCTAATGCCCCTCAGGACCCTTATAAAGGCACCCAGACCCTTCTAGAGCCTCTCAGGACAGTTTTAAATGCCTCCAGACCCTTCTAGACCCCCTCAGGACCATTCTAAAGGCCCCCAGACCCTTCTAATGCCCCTCAGGACTTTTCTAAAGGCACTCAGACCCTTCTAATGCCCCTTAGGGCATTTATAAAGGTTCCCAGACCCTTCTAGAGCATGTCAGGACCCTTATAAAGGGCCCCAGACCATTCTAGAGCCCCTCAGGACACTTCTAAAGGCCCGCAGACCACTCTAATGCCCGTCAGGTCCTTATAAAGGTCCCCAGACCTTTCTACTGCCCCTCAGGAGCATTCTAAAGGCCCCCAGACCCTTCTAATGCCCCACAGAGCCTTTCTAAAGGTCCCCAGACCCTTCTAGAGCCCATGAAGACCCTTCTAAAGGCCCCCAGACCCTTATAGAGCCCCTCAGGACCCTTCTAAAGGCCCCCAGACCCTGCTAATTCCCCTCAGGGCTTTTATAAGCGCACCCAGACCCTTCTAATGCCCCTCAGGACCCTTATAAAGGCACCCAGACCCTTCTAGAGCCTCTCAGGACAGTTTTAAATGCCTCCAGACCCTTCTAGACCCCCTCAGGACCATTCTAAAGGCCCCCAGACCCTTCTAATGCCCCTCAGGTCCTTTCTAAAGTACCCCAGACACTTCTAGAACCTCTCAGGGCCTTTCTATATGACCCCAGGCCCTTGTAATGCCACTCAGGGCCTTTCTAAAAGCCGCGAGACCCTTATAATCCCCCTGAGGGCCTTTAAAAAGGCCCCCAGACCCTTCTGGACCCCCTCAGGACGCTTCTAATAGCCCCCAGACCCTTCTAGAGCCCCTCAGCGCCTTTCTAAAGGCATCCACACCCTTCTAATGACCCTCAAGACCCATGTAAAGGCCCCTAGACCCTTCTAGATTGCCTCAGGACCCATCTAAAAGCCCCCAGACCCTTCTAATGCCTTTCAGGACCCTTATGAAGGCCACAAGACCCTTCTAATGCCCCTCAGGACCTTTCTAAAGGCCCTCAGACCCTTCTAATGCCCCTCAGGGCATTTATAAAGGTCCCCAGACCCTTCTACTGCCTATCAGGAGCATTCTAAAGGACCCCAGACCCTTCTAATGCCCCACAGGGCCTTTCTAAAGGTCCCCAGACCCTTCTAGAGCCCCTGAAGACCCTTCTAAAGGCCCCCAGACCCTTATAGAGCCCCTCAGGACCCTTCTAAAGGCCCCCAGACCCTGCTAATTCCCCTCAGGGCTTTCATAAGGGCACCCAGACCATTCTAATGCCCCTCAGGACCCTTATAAAGTCACCCAGACCCTTCTAGAGCCTCTCAGGACAGTTTTAAATGTCTCCAGACCCTTCTAGACCCCCTCAGGACCATTCTAAAGGCCCCCAGACCCTTCTAATGCCCCTCAGGTCATTTCTAAAGGCCCCCAGACCATTCTGGACCCCCTCAGGACGCTTCTAATAGCCCCCAGACCCTTCTAGAGCCCCTCGGGGCCTTTCTAAAGGCCTCCACACCCTTCTAATGACCCTCAAGACCCATGTAAAGGCCCCTAGACCCTTCTAGATTGCCTCAGGACCCATCTAAAAGCCCCCAGACCCTTCTAATGCCTTCCAGGACCCTTATGAAGACAACAAGACCCTTCTAATGCCCCTCAGGACCTTTCTAAAGGCCCTCAGACCCTTCTAAAGCACCTCTTGGCATTTATAAAGGTTCCCAGACCATTCTAGAGCACGTCAGGACACTTATAAAGGTCCCCAGACCCTTCTACTGCCCCTCAGGAGCATTCTAAAGGCCCTCAGACACTTCTAATGCCCCTCAGGGCCTTTCTAAAGGTCCCCAGACCCTTCTAGAGCCCCTGAAGACCCTTCTAAAGGCCCCCAGACCCTTCTAATGCCACACAGGGCCTTTCTAAAGGTCCCCAGACCCTTCTAGAGCCCCTCAAGACCCTTCTAAAGGCCCCCAGACCCTTATAGAGCCCCTAAGGACCCTTCTAAAGTCCCCCAGACCCTGCTAATTCTCCTCAGGGCTTTTATAAGGGCACCCAGACCCTTCTAATGCCCCTCAGGACCCCTATAAAGGCACCCAGACCCTTCTAGAGCCTCTCAGAACAGTTTTAAATGCCTCCAGACCCTTCTAGACCCCGTCAGGACCATTCTAAAGGCCCCCAGACCCTTCTAATGCCCCTCAGGACTTTTCTAAAGGCCCTCAGACCCTTCTAATGCCCCTTAGGGCATTTATAAAGGTTTCCAGACCCTTCTAGAGCATGTCAGTACCCTTATAAAGGCCCCCAGACCATTCTAGAGCCCCTCAGGACATTTCTAAAGGCCCGCAGACCATTCTAATGCCCGTCAGGGCCTTATAAAGGTCCCCAGACCCTTCTACTGCCCCTCAGGAGCATTCTAAAGGCCCCCAGACCCTTCTAATGCCCCACAGGGCCTTTCTAAAGGTCCCCAGACCCTTCTAGAGCCCCTGAAGACCCTTCTAAAGGCCCCCAGACCCTTATAGAGCCCCTCAGGACCCTTCTAAAGGCCCCCAGACCCTGCTAATTCCTTTCAGTGCTTTTATAAGGGCACCCAGACCCTTCTAATGCCCCTCAGGACCCTTATAAAGGCACCCAGACAGTTCTAGAGCCTCTCAGGACAGTTTTAAATGCCTCCAGACCCTTCTAGACCCCCTCAGGGCCATTCTAAAGGCCCCCAGACCCTTCTAATGCCCATCAGGGCCTTTCGAAAGGCCCCCATACCCTTCTAATGCCCCTCAGGTCATTTCTAAATGCTCCCAGACCCTTCTAATACCACTAAGGGCTTTTCTAAAGGCCGCGAGACCCTTATAATCCCCCTGAGGGCCTTTAAAAAGGCCCCCAGACCCTTCTAGACCCCCTCAGGACGCTTCTAATAGCCCCCAGACCCTTCTAGAGCCCCTCAGGGCCTTTCTAAAGGCCTCCACACCCTTCTAATGACCCTCAAGACCCATGTAAAGGCCCCCAGACCCTTCTAGATTGCCTCAGGACCCATCTAAAAGCACCTAGACCCTTCTAATGCCTTTCAGGGCCTTTCTAAAGGACACCACACCCTTCTAATGACCCTCAAGACCCATGTAAAGGCCGCCAGACCCTTCTAGATTGCCTCAGGACCCGTCTAAAAGCCCCCAGACCCTTCTAATACATTTCAGGACCCTTATCACGGCCACAAGACCCTTCTAATGCCCCTCAGGACCTTTCTAAAGGCCCTCAGACCCTTCTAATTCCTGTCAGGGCATTTATAAAGGTTCCCAGACCCTTCTACTGCCCCTCAGGAGCATTCTAAAGGCCCCCAGACCTTTCTAATGCCCCACAGGGCCTTTCTAAAGGTCCCCAGACCCTTCTAGAGCCCTTGAAGACCCTTCTAAATGCCCCCAGACCCTTCTAATGCCTTTCAGGGCCTTTCTAAAGGCCTCCACACCCTTCTAATGACCCTCAAGACCCATGTAAAGGCCCCTAGACCCTTCTAGATTGCCTCAGGACCCATCTAAAAGCCCCCAGACCCTTCTAATGCCTTCCAGGACCCTTATGAAGGCCACAAGACCCTTCTAATGCCCCTCAGGACCTTTCTAAAGGCCCTCAGACCCTTCTAATGCACCTCAGGGCATTTATAAAGGTTCCCAGACCTTTCTAGAGCACGTCAGCACACTTATCAAGGTCCCCAGACCCTTCTACTGCCCCTCAGGAGCATTCTAAAGGCCCTCAGACCCTTCTATTGCCCGTCAGGGCCTTTCTAAAGGTCCCCAGACCCTTCTAGAGCACCTGAAGACCCTTCTAAGGGCCCCCAGACCCTTATAGATCCCCTCAGGACCCTTCTAAAGTCCCCCAGACCCTGCTAATTGCCCTCAGGTCTTTTATAAGGGCACCCAGACCCT
Organism: Coccyzus lansbergi; assembly: GCA_033558105.1. NCBI lineage: Eukaryota > Metazoa > Chordata > Aves > Cuculiformes > Coccyzidae > Coccyzus > Coccyzus lansbergi. The sequence continues at coordinate 155,699 of JAUMJK010001392.1, forward strand.
TCTAATGCCCCTCAGGACCCTTATAAAGGCACCCAGACCATTCTAGAGCCTCTCAGGACAGTTTTAAATGCCTCCAGACCCTTCTAGACCCCCTCAGGACCATTCTAAAGGCCCCCAGACCCTTCTAATGCCCCTCAGGGCATTTCTAAAGTACCCCAGACACTTCTAGAACCTCTCAGGGCCTTTCTATATGACCCCAGACCCTTGTAATGCCACTCAGGGCCTTTCTAAAAGCCGCGAGACCCTTATAATCCCCCTGAGGGCCTTTAAAAAGGCCCCCAGACCCTTCTGGACCCACTCAGGACGCTTCTAATAGCCCCCAGACCCTTCTAGAGTCCCTCAGCGCCTTTCTAAAGGCCTCCACACCCTTCTAATGACCCTCAAGACCCATGTAAAGGCCCCCAGACCCTTCTAGATTGCCTCAGGACCCATCTAAAAGCCCCCAGACCCTTCTAATGCCTCTCAGGACCCTTATGAAGGCCGCAAGACCCTTCTAATGCCCCTCAGGGCATTTATAAAGGTTCCCAGACCCTTCTAGAGCCCGTCAGGACCCTTATAAAGGCCCCCAGACCATTCTAGAGCCCCTCAGGACACTCCTAAAGGCCCGCAGACCATTCTAATGCCCGTCAGGGCCTTTATAAAGGTCCCCAGACCCTTCTACTGCCCCTCAGGAGCATTCTAAAGGCCCCCAGACCCTTCTAATGCCTCACAGGGCCTTTCTAAAGGTCCCCAGACCCTTCTAGAGCCTCTGAAGACCCTTCTAAAGGCCCCCAGACCCTTATAGAGCCCCTCAGGACCCTTCTAAAGTCCCCCAGACCCCGCTAATTGCCCTCAGAGCTTTTATAAGGGCACCCAGACCCTTATAATGCCCCTCAGGACCCTTATAAAGGCACCCAGACCCTTCTAGAGCCTCTCAGGACGGTTTTAAATGCCTCCAGACCCTTCTAGACCCTCCTGAGGACCATTCTAAAGGCCCCCAGACCCTTCTAATGCCCCTCAGGGCCTTTCTAAAGGCCTCCACACCCTTCTAATGACCCTCGAGACCCATGTAAAGGCCCCTAGACCCTTCTAGATTGCCTCAGGACCCATCTAAAAGCCCCCAGACCCTTCTAATGCCTTTCAGGACCCTTATGAAGGCCACAAGACCCTTCTAATGCCCCTCAGGACCTTTCTAAAGGCCCTCAGACCTTTCTAATGCCCCTCAGGGCATTTATAAAGGTTCCCAGACCCTTCTACTGCCCCTCAGTAGCATTCTAAAGGCCCCCAGACCCTTCTAATGCCCCACAGGGCCTTTCTAAAGGTCCCCAGACCCTTCTAGAGCCCCTGAAGACCCTTCTAAAGGCACCCAGACTCTTCTAGAGCCCCTCAGGGCCTTTCTAAAGGCCTCCGCACCCTTCTAATGATGCTCAGGACCCATGTAAAGGACCCCAGACCCTTCTAGATTGCCTCAGGACCCATATAAAAGCCCCCAGACCCTTCTAATGCCTTTCAGGGCCTTTCTAAAGGCATCCACACCCTTCTAATGACCCTCAAGACCCATGTAAAGGCCCCTAGACCCTTCTAGATCGCCTCAGGACCCATCTAAAAGCCCCCAGACCCTTCTAATGCCTTCCAGGAGCCTTATGAAGGCCACAAGACCCTTCTAATGCCCCTCAGGACCTTTCTAAAGGCCCTCAGACCCTTCTAATGCACCTCAGGGCATTTATAAAGGTTCCCAGACCCTTCTAGAGCACGTCAGGACACTTATAAAGGTCCCCAGACCCTTCTACTGCCCCTCAGGAGCATTCTAAAGGCCCTCAGACCCTTCTATTGCCCGTCAGGGCCTTTCTAAAGGTCCCCAGACCCTTCTAGAGCCCCTGAAGACCCTTCTAAAGGCCCCCAGACCCTTATAGAGAGCCTCAAGACCCTTCTAAAGGCCCCCAGACCCTTATAGAGCTCCTAAGGACCCTTCTAATGTCCCCCAGACCCTGTTAATTCTCCTCAGGGCTTTTATAAGGGCACCCAGACCCTTCTAATGCCCCTCAGGACCCTTATAAAGGCACCCAGACCCTTCTAATGCCCATCAGGGCCTTTCTAAAGGCCCCCATACCCTTCTAATGCCCCTCCACACCCTTCTAATGATGCTCAGGACCCATGAAAAGGCCCCTAGACCCTTCTAGATTGCCTCAGGACCCATCTAAAAGCCCCCAGACCCTTCTAATGCCTTTCAGGACCATTATGAAGGCCACAAGAACCTTCTAATGCCCCTCAGGACCTTTCCAAAGCCCCTTAGACCCTTCTAATGCCCCTCAGGGCATTTATAAAGGTTCCCAGACACTTCTAGAGCCCGTCAGGAAAATTATAAAGGTCCCCAGACCCTTCTACTGCCCCTCAGGAGCATTCTAAAGGCCCCCAGACCCTACTAATGACCCACGGGGCCTTTCTAAAGGTCCCCAGACCATTCTAGAGCCCATGAAGACCCTTCTAAAAGCCCCCAGACCGTTCTAATGCCACTCAGGACCCTTCTAAAGGCCTTCACACCCTTCTAATGACCCTCAAGACCCATGTAAAGGCCCCTAGACCCTTCTAGATTGCCTCAGGACCCATCTAAAAGCCCCCAGACCCTTCTGGACCCCCTCAGGACGCTTCTAATAGCCCCCAGACCCTTCTAGAGCTCCTCAGGGCCTTTCTAAAGGCCTCCACACCCTTCTAATGACCCTCAAGGCCCATGTAAAGGCCCCCAGACCCTTCTAGATTGCATCAGGACCCATCTAAAAGCCCCCAGACCCTTCTAATGCATTTCAGGGCCTTTCTAAAGGCCTCCACACCCTTCTAATGATGCTCAGGACCAATGTAAAGGCCCCCAGACCCTTCTAGATTGCCTCAGGACCCATCTAAAAGCCCCCAGACCCTTCTAATGCCTTTCAGGGCCTTTCTAAAGGCCTCCACACCCTTCTAATGACCATCAAGACCCATGTAAAGGCCCCTAGACCCTTCTAGATTGCCTCAGGACCCATCTAAAAGCCCCCAGAGCCTTCTAATGCCTTTCAGGACCCATATGAAGGCCACAAGACCCTTCTAATGCCCCTCAGGACGTTTCTAAAGGCCCCCAGACCCTTCTAGTGCCCTTCAGGGCCTTTCTAAAGGCCTCCACACCCTTCTAATGATGCTCAAGACCCATGTAAAGGCCCCCAGACCCTTCTAGATTGCCTCAGGACCCATCTAAAAGCCCCCAGACCCTTCTAATGCCTTTCAGGACCCTTATGAAGGCCACCAGACCCTTCTAATGCCCCTCAGGACCTTTCTAAAGGCCCTCAGACCCTTCTAATGCCCCTCAGGGCATTTATAAAGGTTCCCAGACCCTTCTAGTGCCCGTCAGGACCCTTATAAAGGCCCCCAGACCATTCTAGAGCCCCTCAGGACACTTCTGAAGGCCCGCAGACCATTCTAATGCCCGTCAGGGCCTTTATAAAGGTCCCCAGACCCTTCTACTGCCCCTCAGGAGCATTCTAAAGGCCCCCAGACCCTTCTAATGCCTCACAGAGCCTTTCTAAAGGTCCCCAGACCCTTCTAGAGCCCCTGAAGACCCTTCTAAAGGCCCCCAGACCCTTATAGAGCCCCTCAGGACCCTTCTAAAGTCCCCCAGACCCTGCTAATTGCCCTCAGGGCTTTTATAAGGGCACCCAGACCCTTCTAATGCCCCTCAGGACCCTTATAAAGGCACCCAGACCCTTCTAGAGCCTCTCAGGACAGTTTGAAATGCCTCCAGACCCTTCTAGACTCTCCTGAGGAGCATTCTAAAGGCCCCCAGACCCTTCTAATGCCCCTCAGGGCCTTTCTAAAGGCCCCCATACTTTTGTAATGCCCCTCAGGTCATTTCTAAAGGCACCCAGACCATTCTAATGCCACTCAGGGCCTTTCTAAAGGCCGCGAGACCCTTATAATCCACCTGAGGGCCTTTAAAAAGGCCCCCAGACCCTTCTGGACCCCCTCAGGACGCTTCTAATAGCCCCCAGACCCTTCTAGAGCTCCTCAGGGCCTTTCTAAAGGCCTCCACACCCTTCTAATGAACCTCAAGACCCATGTAAAGGCCCCCAGACCCTTCTAGATTGCATCAGGACCCATCTAAAAGCCCCCAGACCCTTCTAATGCATTTCAGGGCCTTTCTAAAGGCCTCCACACCCTTCTAATGATGCTCAGGACCCATGTAAAGGCCCCCAGACCCTTCTAGATTGCCTCAGGACCCATCTAAAAGCCCCCAGAGCCTTCTAATGCCTTTCAGGACCCATATGAAGGCCACAAGACCCTTGTAATGCCCCTCAGGACGTTTCTAAAGGCCCTCAGACCCTTCTAATGCCCCTCAGGGCATTTATAAAGGTCCCCAGACCCTTCTACTGCCCCTCAGGAGCATTCTGAATGCCCCCAGACCCTTCTAATGCCTTTCAGGAGCATTCTAAAGGCCCCCAGACCATTCTAATGGCCCACAGGGCCTTTCTAAAGGTCCCCAGACCCCTCTAGAGCCACTGAAGACCCTTCTAAAGGCCCCCAGACCCTTCTAGACCCCCTCAGGACGCTTCTAATAGCCCCCAGACCCTTCTAGAGCCCCTCAGGGCCTTTCTAAAGGCCTCCACACCCTTCTAATGACCTTCAAGACCCATGTAAAGGCCCCCAGACCCTTCTAGATTGCCTCAGGACCCATCTAAAAGACCCCAGACCCTTATAATGCCTTTCAGGGCCTTTCTAAAGGCCTCCACACCCTTCTAATGACCCTCAAGACCCATATAAAGGCCCCTAGACCCTTCTAGATTGCCTCAGGACCCATCTAAAAGCCCCCAGACCCTTCCAATGCCTTTCAGGACCATTATGAAGGCCACAAGACCCTTCTAATGCCCCTCAGGACCTTTCTAAAGGCCCTCAGACCCTTCTAGAGCCTGTCAGGACCCTTATAAAGGTCCCCAGACCCTTCTAGAGCCCGTCAGGACCCTTATAAAGGTCCCCAGACCCTTCTAGAGCACCTGAAGACCCTTCTAAAGGCCCCCAGACCCTTCTAATGCCACACAGGGCCTTTCTAAAGGTCCCCAGACACTTCTAGAGCCCCTCAAGACCCTTCTAAAGGCCCCCAGACCCTTATAGAGCCCCTCAGGACCCTTCTAAATTCCCCCAGACCCTGCTAATTCCCCTCAGGGCTTTTATAAGGGCACCCAGACCCTTCTAATCCCCCTCAGGACCCTTATAAAGGCACCCAGACCCTTCTAGAGCCTCTCAGGACAGTTTTAAATGCCTCCAGACCCTTCTAGACCCCCTCAGGGCCTTTCTAAAGGCCCCCAGACCATTCTAATGCCCCTCAGGGCCTTTCTAAAGGCTCCCATACCCTTCTAATGCCCCTCAGGTCATTTCTAAAGGCACCCAGACCCTTGTAATGCCCCTCAGGGCCTTTCTAAAGGCCGCGAGACCCTTATAATCCCCCTGAGGGCCTTTAAAAAGGCCCCCAGACCCTTCTGGACCCCCTCAGGACGCTTCTAATAGCCCCCAGAACTTTCTAGAGGCCCTCAGGGCCTTTCTAAAGGCCTCAACACCCTTCTAATGACCCTCAAGACCCATGTAAAGGCCCCCAGACCCTTCTAGATTGCCTGAGGACCCATCTAAAAGCCCCCAGACCCTTCTAATGCCTTTCAGGACCCTTATCAAGGCCACAAGACCCTTCTAATGCCCCTCAGGACCTTTCTAAAGGCCCTCAGACCCTTCTAATGCCCCTCAGGGCATTTATAAAGGTTCCCAGACCCTTCTAGAGCCCGTCAGGACCCTTATAAAGGCCCCCAGACCATTCTAGAGCCCCTCAGGACACTTCTAAAGGCCCGCAGACCATTCTAATGCCCGTCAGGGCCTTTCTAAAGGTCCCCAGACCCTTCTACTGCCCCTCAGGAGCATTCTAAAGGCCCCCATACCCTTCTAATGCCCCACAGGGCCTTTCTAAAGGTCCCCAGACCCTTCTAGAGCCCCTGAAGACCCTTCTAAAGGCCCCCAGACCCTTATAGAGCCCCTCAGGGCCTATCTAAAGGCCTCCACACCCTTCTAATGACCCTCAAGGCCCATGTAAAGGCCACCAGACCCTTCTAGATTGCCTCAGGACCCATCTAAAAGCCCCCAGACCCTTCTAATGCCTTTCAGGGCCTTTCTAAAGGCCTCCACACCCATCTAATGACCCTCAAGACCCATATAAAGGCCCCTAGACCCTTCTAGATTGCCTCAGGACCGATCTAAAAGCCCCCAGACCCTTCCAATGCCTTTCAGGACCCTTATGAAGGCCACGAGACCCTTCTAATGCCCCTCAGGACCTTTCTAAAGGCCCTCAGACCGTTCTAGAGCCTGTCAGGACCCTTATAAAGGTCCCCAGACCCTTCTGGAGCCCGTCAGGACCCTTATAAAGGTCCCCAGACTTTTCTACTGCCCCTCAGGAGCATTCTAAAGGCCCCCAGACCCTTCTAATGCCCCACAGGGCCTTTCTAAAGGTCCCCAGACCCCTCTAGAGCCCCTGAAGACCCTTCTAAAGGCCCCCAGACCCTTATAGAGCCCCTCAGGACCCTTTTAAAGTCCCCCAGACCCTGCTAATTCCCCTCAGGGCTTTTATAAGGGCACCCAGACCCTTCTAATGCCCCTCAGGACCCTTATAAAGGCACCCAGACCCTTCTAGAGCCTCTCAGGACAGTTTTCAATGCCTCCAGATCCTTCTAGACCCCCTCAGGACAATTCTAAAGGCCCCCAGACCCTTCTAATGCCCCTCAGGGCCTTTCTAAAGTACCCCAGACACTTCTAGAACCACTCAGGGCCTTTCTATATGACCCCAGGCCCTTGTAATGCCACTCAGGGCCTTTCTAAAGGCCTCCACACCCTTCTAATGACCCTCAAGACCCATGTAAAGGCCCCCAGACCCTTCTAGATTGCCTCAGGACCCATCTATAAGCCCCCAGACCCTTCTAATGCCTTTAAGGGCCTTTCTAAAGGCCTCCACACCCTTCTAATGACCCTCAAGACCCATGTAAAGGCCCCTAGACCCTTCTAGATTGCCTCAGGACCCATCTAAAAGCCCCCAGAGCCTTCTAATGCCTTTCAGGACCCTTATGAAGGCCACAAGACCCTTCTAATGCCCCTCAGGACCTTTCTAAAGGCCCTCAGACCCTTCTAATGCCCCTCAGGGCATTTATAAAGGTTCCCAGACCCTTCTAGAGCCCGTCAGGACCCTTATAAAGGCCCCCAGACCATTCTAGAGCCCCTCAGGACACTTCTAAAGGCCTGGAGACCATTCTAATGCCCGTCACGGCCTTATAAAGGTCCCCAGACCCTTCTACTGCCCCTCAGGAGCATTCTAAAGGCCCCCAGACCCTTCTAATGCCCCTCAGGGCCTTTCTAAAGGCTCCCATACCCTTCTAATGCCCCTCAGGTCATTTCTAAAGGCACCCAGACCCTTCTAATACCACTCAGGGCCTTTCTAAAGGCCGCGAGACCCTTATAATCCCCCTGAGGGCCTTTAAAAAGGCCCCCAGACCCTTCTGGACCCCCTCAGGACTCTTCTAATAGCCCCCAGACCCTTCTAGAGCTCCTCAGGGCCTTTCTAAAGGCCTCCACACCCTTCTAATGACCCTCAAGACCCATGTAAAGGCCCACAGACCCTTCTAGATTGCCTCAGGACCCATCTAAAAGCCCCCAGACCCTTCTAATGCCTTTCAGGACCCTTATCAAGGCCACAGGACCCTTCTAATGCCCGTCAGGACCTTTCTAAATGCCCTCAGACCCTTCTAATGCCCCTCAGGGCCTTTATAAAGGTTCCCAGACCCTTCTAGAGCCCGTCAGGACACTTATAAAGGCCCCCAGACCATTCTAGAGCCCCTCAGGACATTTCTAAATCCCGCAGACCATTCTAATGCCCGTCAGGGCCTTTCTAAAGGTTCCCAGACCCTTCTACTGCCCCTCAGGAGCATTCTAAAGGCCCCCAGACCCTTCTAATGCCCCACAGGGCCTTTCTAAAGGTCCCCAGACCCTTCTAGAGCCCCTCAAGACCCTTCTAAAGGCCCCCAGACCCTTATAGAGCCCCTCAGGACCCTTCTAAAGGCCCCCAGACCCTGATAATTCCTTTCAGGGCTTTTATAAGGGCACCCAGACCCTTCTAATGCCCCTGAGGACCCTTATAAAGGCACCCAGACCCTTCTAGAGCCTCTCAGGACAGTTTTAAATGCCTCCAGACCCTTCTAGACCCCCTCAGGACCATTCTAAAGGCCCCCAGACCCTTCTAATGCCCATCAGGGCCTTTCTAAAGGCCCCCATACCCTTCTAATGCCCCTCAGGTCATTTCTAAAGGCCCCCAGACCCTTCTGGACCCCCTCAGGACGCTTCTAATAGCCCCAAGACCCTTCTAGTGCCCCTCAGGGCCTTTCTAAAGGCCTCCACACCCTTCTAATGACCCTCAAGACCCATGTAAAGGCCCCCAGACCCTTCTAGATTGCCTCAGGACCCATCTAAAAGCCCCCAGACCCTTCTAATGCATTTCAGGGCCTTTCTAAAGGCCTCCACACCCTTCTAATGACCATCAAGACCCATGTAAAGGCCCCTAGACCCTTCTAGATTGCCTCAGGACCCATCTAAAAGCCCCCAGACCCTTCTGATGCCTTTCAGGACCCTTATGAAGGCCACAACACCCTTCTAATGCCCCTCAGGACCTTTCTAAAGGCCCTCAGACCCTTCTAGAGCCCGTCAGGACCCTTATAAAGGTCCCCAGACCCTTCTACTGCCCCTCAGGAGAATACTAAAGGCCCCAACACCCTGCTAATGCCCCACAGGGCCTTTCTAAAGGACCCCAGACCCATCTAGAACCCCTGAAGACCCTTCTAAAGGCCCCCAGACCCTTATAGAGCCCCTCAGGACCCTTCTAAAGTCCCCCAGACCCTGCTAATTCCCCTCAGGGCTTTTATAAGGGCACCCAGACCCTTCTAATGCCCCTTCAGGACCCTTATAAAGGCACCCAGACCCTTCTAGATCCTCTCAGGACAGTTTTAAATGCCTCCAGACCCTTCTACACCCCCTCAGGACCATTCTAAAGGCCCCCAGACCCTTCTAATGCCCCTCAGGGCCTTTCTAAAGTACCCCAGACACTTCTAGAATTTCTCAGGGCCTTTCTATACGACCCCAGGCCCTTTTAATGCCACTCAGCGCCTTTCTAAAGGCCTCCACACCCTTCTAATGACCCTCAAGACCCATGTAAAGGACCCCAGACCCTTCTAGATTGTCTAAGGACCCATCAAATAGCCCCAGACCCTTCTAATGCCTTTCAGGGCCTTTCTAAAGGCCTCCACACCCTTCTAATGACCCTCAAGACCCATGTAAAGGCCCCCAGACCCTTCTAGATTGCCTCAGGACCCATCTATAAGCCCCCAGACCCTTCTAATGCCCCTCAGGACCCTTCTAAAGGCCCTCAGACCCTTCTAATGCCCCTCAAGACCCATGTAAAGGCCACTAGACCCTTCTAGATTGCCTCAGGACCCATCTAAAAGCCCCCAGACCCTTCTAATGCCCCTCAGGACCCTTATGAAGGCCACAACACCCTTCTAATGCCCCTCAGGACCTTTCTAAAGGCCCTCAGACCCTTCTAATGCCCCTCAGGGCATTTATAAAGGTTCCCAGACCCTTCTAGAGCCCGTCAGGACCCTTATAAAGGCCCCCAGACCTTTCTAGAGCCCCTCAGGACATTTCTAAAGGCCCGTAGACCATTCTAATGCCCGTCCAGGGCCTTTCTAAAGGTCCCCAGACCCTTCTACTGCCCCTCAGGAACATTCTAAAGGCCCCCAGACCCTTCTAATGCCTTACAGGGCCTTTATAAATGTCCCCAGACCCTTCTAGAGCCCCTGAAGACCCTTCTAAAGGCCCCAAGACCCTTATAGAGCCCCTCAGGACCCTTCTAAAATCCCCCAGACCCTGCTAATTCCACTCAGGGCTTTTATAAAGGCACCCAGACCCTTCTAATGCCCCTCAGGACCCTTATAAAGGCACCCAGACCCTTCTAGAGCCTCTCAGGACAGTTTTAAATGCCTCCAGACCCTTCTAGACCCCCTCAGGACCATTCTAAAGGCCCCCAGACCCTTCTAATGCCCCTCAGGGCCTTTCTAAAGGCTCCCATACCCTTCTAATGCCCCTCAGGTCATTTCTAAAGGCACCCAGACCCTTCTAATGCCACTCAGGGCCTTTCTAAAGGCAGCGAGACCCTTATTATCCAGCTGAGGGCCTTTAAAAAGGCCGTCAGACCCTTCTGGACCCCCTCAGGACGCTTCTAATAGCCCCCAGACCCTTCTAGAGCTCCTCAGGGCCTTTCTAAAGGCCTCCACACCCTTCTAATGACCCTCAAGACCCATGTAAAGGCCCCCAGACCATTCTAGATTGCCTCAGGAGCCATCTAAAAGCCCCCAGACCATTCTAATGCCTCTCAGGTCCCTTATCAAGGCCACAAGACCCTTCTAATGCCCCTCAGGACCTTTCTAAAGGCCCTCAGACCCTTCTAATGCCCCTCAGGGCATTTATAAAGGTTCCCAGACCCTTCTAGAGCCCGTCAGGACACTTATAAAGGCCCCCAGACCATTCTAGAGCACCTCAGGACACTTCTAAATCCCACAGACCATTCTAATGCCTGTCAGGGCCTTTATAAATGTCCCCAGACCCTTCTACTGCCCCTCAGGATCATTCTAAAGGCCCCCAGACCATTCTAATGCCCCACAGGGCCTTTCTAAAGGTCCCCAGACCCTTCTAGAGCCCCTGAAGACCCTTCTAAAGGCCCCCAGACCCTTATAGAGCCGCTCAGGACACTTCTAAAGTCCCCCAGACCCAGCTAATTCCCCTCAGGGTTTTTATAAGGGCACCCAGACCCTTCTAATGCCCCTCAGGACCCTTATAAAGGCACCCAGACCCTTCTAGAGCCTCTCAGGACAGTTTTAAATGCCTCCAGACCCTTCTAGACCCCCTCAGGACCATTCTAAAGGCCCCCAGACCCTTCTAATTCCCATCAGGGCCTTTCTAAAGGCCCCCATACCCTTCTAATGCCCCTCAGGTCATTTCTAAAGGCCCCCAGACCCTTCTAGACCCACTCAGGACGCTTCTAATAGCCCCCAGACCTTTCTAGTGCCCCTCAGGGCCTTTCTAAAGGCCTCCACACCCTTCTAATGACCCTCAAGACCCATGTAAAGGCCCCCAGACCTTTCTAATGCCCCTCAGGTCATTTCTAAAGGCACCCAGACCCTTCTAATGCCACTCAGGGCCTTTCTAAAGGCCGCGAGACCCATATAATCCCCCTGAGGGCCTTTAAAAAGGCCCCCAGACCCTTCTGGACCCCCTCAGGACGCTTCTAATAGCCCCCAGACCCTTCTAGAATGCCTCAGGACCCATCTAAAAGCCCCCAGACCCTTCTAATGCCTTTCAGGGCCTTTCTAAAGGCCTCCACACCCTTCTAATGACCCTAAAGACCCATGTAAAGGCCCCTAGACCCTTCTAGATTGCCTCAGGACCCATGTAAAAGCCTCCAGACCCTTCTAATGCCTTTCAGGACCATTATGAAGGCCACAAGTCCCTTGTAATGCCCCTCAGGACCTTTCAAAAGGCCCTAAGACCCTTCTAATGCCCCTCAGGGCATTTATAAAGGTACCCAGACCCTTCTAGAGCCCGTCAGGACCCTTATAAAGGCCCCCAGACCATTCTAGAGCCCCTCAGGACACTTCTAAAGGCCCGCAGACCGTTCTAATGCCCGTCAGGGCATTTATAAATGTCCCCAGACCCCTCTACTGCCCCTCAGGAGCATTCTAATGGCCCCCAGACCCTTCTAATGCCCCACAGGGCCTTTCTAAAGGTCCCCAGACCCTTCTAGAGCCCCTGAAGACCCATCTAAAGGCCCCCAGACCCTTATAGAGCCCCTCAGGACCCTTCTAAAGTTCCCCAGACCCTGCTAATTCCCCTCAGGGCTTTTATAAGGGCACCCAGACCCTTGTAATGCCCCTCAGGACCCTTATAAAGGCACCCAGACCCTTCTAGAGCCTCTCAGGACAGTTTTAAATGCCTCCAGACCCTTCTAGACCCCCTCAGGACCATTCTAAAGGCCCCCAGACCCTTCTAATGCCCCTCAGGGCCTTTCTAAAGTACCCCAGACACTTCTAGAACATCTCAGGGCCTTTCTATATGTCCCCAGGCCCATGTAATGCCACTCAGGGCCTTTCTAAAGGCCGCGAGACCCTTATAATCCCCCTGAGGGCCTTTAAAAATGCCCCCAGACCCTTCTGGACCCCCTCAGGACGCTTCTAATAGCCCCCAGACCCTTCTAGAGCTCTTCAGGGCCTTTCTAAAGGCATCCACACCCTTCTAATGACCCTCAAGACCCATGTAAAGGCCCCCAGACCCTTCTAGATTGCCTCAGGACCCATCTAAAAGCCCCCAGACCCTTCTAATGCCTTTCAGGACCCTTATGAAGGCCACAAGACCCTTCTAATGCCCCTCAGGACCTTTCTAAATGCCATCAGACCCTTCAAATGCCACTCAGGGCATTTATAAAGGTTCCCAGACCATTCTAGAGCCCGTCAGGACACTTATAAAGGTCCCCAGACCCTTCTACTGCCCCTCAGGAGCATTCTAAAGGCCCCCAGACCCTTCTAATGTCCCTCAGGTCATCTCTAAAGGCACCCAGACCCTTCTAATGCCACTCAGGGCCTTTCTAAAGGCCGCGAGACCCTTATAATCCCCCTGAGGGCCTTTAAAAAGGCCCCCAGACCCTTCTGGACCCCCTCAGGACGCTTCTAATACCCCCAGACCCTTCTAGAGCCCCTCAGGGCCTTTCTAAAGGCCTCCACACCCTTCTAATGACCCTCAAGACCCATGTAAAGGCCCCCAGACCCTTCTAGAATGCCTCAGGACCCATCTAAAAGCCCCCAGACCCTTCTAATGCCTTTCAGGGCCTTTCTAAAGGCCTCCACACCCTTCTAATGACCCTCAAGACCCATGTAAAGGCCCCTAGACCCTTCTAGATTGCCTCAGGACCCATCTAAAAGCCCCAAGACCCTTCCAATGCTTTTCAGCACCCTTATGAAGGCCACAAGACCCTTCTAATGCCCCTCAGGACATTTCTAAAGGCACTCAGACCCTTCTAATGCCCCTCAGGGCATTTATAAAGGTTCCCAGACCATTCTACTGCCCCTCAGGAGCATTATAAAGGCCCCAAGACCCTTCTAATGCCCCTCAGGTCATTTCTAAAGGACCCAGACCCTTCTAATGCCACTCAGGGCCTTTCTAAAGGCCGCCAGACCCTTATAATCCCCCTGAGGGCCTTTAAAAAGGCCCCCAGACCCTTCTGGACCCCCTCAGGACGCTTCTAATAGCCCCCAGACCCTTCTAGAGCCCCTCAGGGCCTTTCTAAAGGCCTCCGCACCCTTCTAATGACCCTCAAGACCCATGTAAAGCCCCCAGACCCTTCTAGATTGCATAAGGACCCATCTAAAAGCCCCCAGACCCTTCTAATGCCCCTCAGGACCTTTCTAAAGGCCCTCAGACCCTTCTAATGCCCCTCAGGACCTTTCTAAAGGCCCTCAGACCCTTCTAATGCCCCTCAGGACCTTTCTAAAGGCCCTCAGACCCTTCTAATGCCCCTCAGGGCATTTATAAAGGTTCCCAGACCCTTCTAGAGCCCGTCAGGACCCTAATAAAGGCCCGCAGACCATTCCAGAGCACCTCAGGACACTTCTAAAGGCCCGCAGACCATTCTAATGCCCGTCAGGGCCTTTATAAAGGTCCCCAGACCCTTCTCCTGCCCCTCAGGAGCATTCTAAAGGCCCCCAGACCCTTCTAATACCCCTCAGGGCCTTTCTAAAGGTCCCCAGACCCTTCTAGAGCCCCTCAAGACCCTTCTAAAGGCCCCCAGACCCTTATAGAGCCCCTCAGGACCCTTCTAAAGTCCCCCAGACCCTGCTAGTTCCCCTCAGGGCTTTTATAAGGGCACCCAGACCCTTCTAATGCCCCTCAGGACCCTTATAAAGGCCCCCAGACCGGTCTAGAGCCTCTCAGGACAGTTTTAAATGCCTCCAGACCCTTCTAGACCCCCTCAGGACCATTCTAAAGGCACCCAGACCCTTCTAATGCCCCTCAGGGCCTTTCTAAAATAAACCAGACGCTTCTAGAACCTCTCAGGGCCTTTCTATATGACCCCAGGCCCTTGTAATGCCACTCAGGGCCTTTCTAAAGGCCGCGAGACCGTTATAATCCCCCTGAGGGCCTTTAAAAAGGCCCCCAGACCATTCTGGACCCACTCAGGACTCTTCTAATAGCCCCCAGACCCTTCTAGAGCCCCTCAGGGCCTTTCTAAAGGCCTCCACACCCTTCTAATGACCCTCAAGACCCATGTAAAGGCACTCAGACCCTTGTAGATTGCATAAGGACCCATCTAAAAGCCCCCAGACCCTTCTAATGCCTTTCAGGGCCTTTCTAAAGGCCTCCACACCCTTCTAATGACCCTCAAGACCCATGTAAAGGCCCCTAGACCCTTCTAGATTGCCTCAGGACCCATCGAAAAGCCCCCAGACCCTTCTAATGCCTTTCAGGACCCTTATGAAGGCCACAAGACCCTTCTAATGCCCCTCAGGACCTTTCTAAAGGCCCTCAGACCCTTCTAATGCCCCTCAGGACCTTTCTAAAGGCCCCCAGACCCTTCTAATGCCCCTCAGGACCTTTCTAAAGGCCCTCAGACCCTTCTAATACCCCTCAGGGCATTTATAAAGGTTCCCAGACCCTTCTAGAGCCCGTCAGGACCCTTATAAAGGCCCCCAGACCATTCTAGAGCCCCTCAGGACACTTCTAAAGGCCCGCAGACCATTCTAATGCCCGTCAGGGCCTTTATAAAGGTCCCCAGACCTTTCTACTGCCCCACAGGAGCATTCTAAAGGCCCCCAGACCCTTCTAATGCCCCACAGGGCCTTTCTAAAGGTCCCCAGACCCTTCTAGAGCCCCTGAAGACCCTTCTAAAGGCCCCCAGACCCTTATAGAGCCCCTCAGGACCCTTCTAAAGTCCCCCAGACCCTGCTAGTTCCCCTCAGGGCTTTTATAAGGGCACCCAGAATCTTCTAATGCCCCTCAGGACCCTTATAAAGGCACCCAGACCCTTCTAGAGCCTCTCAGGACAGTTTTAAATGCCTCCAGACCCTTCTAGAACCCCTCAGGACCATTATAAAGGAACCCAGACCCTTCTAATGCCCCTCAGGGCCTTTCTAAAGTACCCCAGACACTTCTAGAACCTCTCAGGGCCTTTCTATATGACCCCAGACCCTTGTAATGCCACTCAGGGCCTTTCTAAAGGCCGCGAGACCCTTATAATCCCCCTGAGGGCCTTTAAAAAGGCCCCCAGACCCTTCTGGACCCCCTCAGGAAGCTTCTAATAGCCCCCAGACCCTTCTAGAGCCCCTCAGGGCCTTCCTAAAGGCCTCCACACCCTTCTAATGACACTCAAGACCCATGTAAAGGCCGCCAGACCCTTATAGATTGCCTCAGGACCCATCTAAAAGCCCCCAGACCCTTCTAATGCCTTTCAGGGCCTTTCTAAAGGCCTCCACACCCTTCTAATGACCCTCAAGACCCATGTAAATGCCCCTAGACCCTTCTAGATTGCCTCAGGATCCATCTAAAAGCCCCCAGACCCTTCTAGAGCCCCTCAGGGCCTTTCTAAAGGCATCCACACCTTTCTAATGACCCTCAAGACCCATGTAAAGGCCCCCAGACCCTTCTAGATTGCCTCAGGACCCATCTAAAAGCCCCCAGACCCTTCTAATGCATTTCAGGACCCTTATGAAGGCCACAAGACCCTTCTAATGCCCCTCAGGACCTTTCTAAAGGCCCTCAGACCCTTCTAATGCCCCTCAGGGCATTTATAAAGGTTCCCAGACCCTTCTAGAGCCCGTCAGGACCCTTATAAAGGCCCCCAGACCATTCTAGAGCCCCTCATGACACTTCTAAATCCCGCAGACCATTCTAATGCCCGTCAGGGCCTTTATAAAGGTCCCCAGACCCTTCTACTGGCCCTCAGGAGCATTCTAAAGGCCCCCAGACCCTTCTAATGACCCTCAAGACCCATGTAAATGCCCCTAGACCCTTCTAGATTGCCTCAGGATCCATCTAAAAGCCCCCAGACCCTTCTAGAGCCCCTCAGGGCCTTTCTAAAGGCATCCACACCTTTCTAATGACCCTCAAGACCCATGTAAAGGCCCCCAGACCCTTCTAGATTGCCTCAGGACCCATCTAAAAGCCCCCAGACCCTTCTAATGCATTTCAGGACCCTTATGAAGGCCACAAGACCCTTCTAATGCCCCTCAGGACCTTTCTAAAGGCCCTCAGACCCTTCTAATGCCCCTCAGGGCATTTATAAAGGTTCCCAGACCCTTCTAGAGCCCGTCAGGACCCTTATAAAGGCCCCCAGACCATTCTAGAGCCCCTCATGACACTTCTAAATCCCGCAGACCATTCTAATGCCCGTCAGGGCCTTTATAAAGGTCCCCAGACCCTTCTACTGGCCCTCAGGAGCATTCTAAAGGCCCCCAGACCCTTCTAATGCCCCACAGGGCCTTTCTAAAGGTCCCCAGACCCTTCTAGAGCCCCTGAAGACCATTCTAAAGGCCCCCAGACCCTTATAGAGCCCCTCAGGACCCTTCTAAAGTCCCCCAGACCCTGCTAGTTCCCCTCAGGGCTTTTATAAGGGCACCCAGAATCTTCTAATGCCCCTCAGGACCATTATAAAGGCACCCCGACCCTTCTAGAGCCTCTCAGGACAGTTTTAAATACGTCCAGACCCTTCTAGACCCCCTCAGGACCATTCTAAAGGCCCCCAGACCCTTCTAATGCCCCTCAGGGGCTTTCTAAAGTAAACCAGACACTTCTAGAACCTCTCAAGGCCTTTCTATAAGAACCCAGACCCTTGTAATGCCACTCAGAGCCTTTCTAAAGGCCGCAAGACCCTTATAATCCCCCTGAGGGCCTTTAAAAGGCCCCCAGACCCTTCTGGACCCCCTCAGGACACTTCTAATAGCCCCCAGACCCTTCTAGAGCCCCTCAGGGCCTTTCTAAAGGCTTCCACACCCTTCTAATGACAATCAAGACCCATGTAAAGGCCCCCAGACCCTTCTAGATTGCCTCAGCACCCATCTAAAAGCCCCCAGACCCTTCTAATACCTTTCAGGACCCTTATGAAGGCCACAAGACCCTTCTAATGCCCCTCAGGACCTTTCTAAAGGCCCTCAGACCCTTCTAATGCCCCTCAGGGCATTTATAAAGGTTCCCAGACCCTTCTAGAGCCCGTCAGGACCCTTATAAAGGCCCCCAGACCATTCTAGAGCCCCTCAGGACACTTCTAAATCCCGCAGACCATTCTAATGCCCGTCAGGGCCTTTCTAAATGTCCCCAGACCCTTCTACTGCCCCTCAGGATCATTCTAAAGGCCCAAAGACCCTTCTAATGCCCCACAGGGCCTTTCTAAAGGTCCCCAGACCTTTCTAGAGCCCCTCAAGACCCTTCTAAAGGCACCCAGACCCTTATAGAGCCCCTCAGGACCCTTCTAAAGGCCCCCAGACCCTGCTAATTCCCCTCAAGGCTTTTATAAGGGCACCCAGACCCTTCTAATGCCCCTCAGGACCCTTATAAAGGCACCCAGACCATTCTAGAGCCTCTCAGGACAGTTTTAAATGCGTCCAAACCCTTCTAGACCCCCTCAGGACCATTCTACAGGCCCCCAGACCTTTCTAATGCCCCTCAGGACACTTCCAATAGCCCCCAGACCCTTCTAGAGCTCTTCAGGGCCTTTCTAAAGGCATCCACACCCTTCTAATGACCCTCAAGACCCATGTAAAGGCCCCCAGACCCTTCTAGATTGCCTCAGGACCCATCTAAAAGCCCCCAGACCCTTCTAATGCCTTTCAGGACCCTTATGAAGGCCACAAGACCCTTCTAATGCCCCTCAGGACCTTTCTAAATGCCCTCAGACCCTTCAAATGCCCCTCAGGGCATTTATAAAGGTTCCCAGACCCTTCTAGAGCCTGTCAGGACACTTATAAAGGTCCCCAGACCCTTCTACTGCACCTCAGGAGCATTCTAAAGGCCCCCAGACCCTTCTAATGCCCCTCAGGTCATTTCTAAAGGCACCCAGACCCTTCTAATGCCACTCAGGGCCTTTCTAAAGGCCGCGAGACCCTTATAATCCCCCTGAGGGCCTTTAAAAAGGCCCCCAGACCCTTCTGGACCCCCTCAGGACGCTTCTAATAGCCCCCAGACCCTTCTAGAGCCCCTCAGGGCCTTTCTAAAGGCCTCCACACCCTTCTAATGACCCTCAAGACCCATGTAAAGGCCCCCAGACCCTTCTAGAATGCCTCAGGACCCATCTAAAAGCCCCCAGACCCTTCTAGAGCCCCTCAGGGCCTTTCTAAAGGCCTCCACACCCTTCTAATGACCCTCAAGACCCATGTAAAGGCCCCCAGACCCTTCTAGATTGCCTCAGGACCCATCTAAAAGCACCCAGACCCTTCTAATGCCATTCAGGGCCTTTCTAAAGGCCTCCACACCCTTCTAATGACTCTCAAGACCCATGTAAAGGCCCCCAGACCATTCTAGATTGCCTCAGGACCCATCTAAAAGCCCCAAGACCCTTCCAATGCCTTTCAGGACCCTTATGAAGGCCACAAGACCCTTGTAATGCCCCTCAGGACCTTTCAAAAGGCCCTCAGACCCTTCTAATGCCCCTCAGGGAATTTATAAAGGTTCCCAGACCCTTCTAGAGCCTGTCAGGACCCTTATAAAGGCCCCCAGACCATTCTAGAGCCCCTCAGGACACTTCTAAAGGCCCGCAGACCATTCTAATGCCCGTCAGGGCCTTTCTAAAGGTCCCCAGACCCGTCTACTGCCCCTCAGGATCATTCTAAAGGCCCCCAGACCCTTCTAATGCCTCACAGGGCCTTTCTAAAGGTCCCCAGACCCTTCTAGAGCCCCTCAAGACCCTTCTAAAGGCCCCCAGACCCTTATAGAGCCCCTCAGGACCCTTCTAAAGTCCCCCAGACCCTGCTAATTCCCCTCAGGGCTTTTATAAGGGCACCCAGAATCTTCTAATGCCCCTCAGGACCCTTATAAAGGCACCCAGACCCTTCTAGAGCCTCTCAGGACAGTTTTAAATGCCTCCAGACCATTCTAGAACCACTCAGGACCATTCTAAAGGACCCCAGACCCTTCTAATGCCCCTCAGGGCCTTTCTAAAGTACCCCAGACAATTCTAGAACCTCTCAGGGCCTTTCTATATGACCCCAGACCCTTGTAATGCCACTCAGGACCTTTCTAAAGGCCGCGAGACCCTTATAATCCCCCTGAGGGCCTTTAAAAAGGCCCCCTGACCATTCTGGACCCCTTCAGGATGCTTCTAATAGCCCCCAGACCCTTCTAGAGCCCCTCAGGGCCTTTCTAAAGGCATCTACACCCTTCTAATGACCCACAAGACCCATGTAAAGGCCCCCAGACCCTTCTAGACTGCCTCAGGACCCATCTAAAAGCCCCCAGACCTTTCTAATGCATTTCAGGGCCTTTCTAAAGGCCTCCACACCCTTCTAATGACCCTCAAGACCCATGTAAAGGCCCCCAGACCCTTCTAGATTGCCTCAGGACCCATCTAAAAGACCCCAGACCCTTCTAATGCCTTTCAGGACCCTTATGAAGGCCACAAGACCCTTCTAATGCCCCTCAGGACCTTTCTAAAGGCCCTCAGACCCATCTAATGCCCCTCAGGGCATTTAGGAAGGTTCCCAGACCCTTCTAGAGCCCGTCAGGACCCTTATAAAGGCCCCCAGACCATTCTAGAGCCCCTCAGGACACTCCTAAAGGCCCGCAGACCATTCTAATGCCCGTCAGGGCCTTTATAAAGGTCCCCAGACCCTTCTGCTGCCCCTCAGGAGCATTCTAAAGGCCCCCAGACCCTTCTAATGCCCCACAGGGCCTTTCTAAAGGTCCTCAGACACTTCTAGAGCCCCTGAAGACTCTTCTAAAGGCCCTCAGACCCTTATAGAGCCCCTCAGGACCATTCTAAAGTCCCCCAGACCCTGCTAATTCCCCTCAGGGCTTTTATAATGGCACCCAGACCCTTCTAATGCCCCACAGGGCCTTTCTAAAGGTCCTCAGACCCTTCTAGAGCCCCTGAAGACCCTTCTAAAGGCCCCCAGACCCTTATAGAGCCCCTCAGGACCCTTCTAAAGTCCCCCAGACCCTGCTAATTCCCCTCAGGGCTTTTATAAGGGCACCCAGACCCTTCTAATGCCCCTCAGGACCCTTAAAAAGGCACCCAGACCATTCTAGAGCCCCTCAGGACGGTTCTAATAGCCCCCAGACCCTTCTAGAGCCCCTCAGCGCCTTTCTAAAGGCATCCACACCCTTCTAATGACTCTCAAGACCCATGTAAAGGCCCCCAGACCCTTCTAGATTGCCTAAGGACCCATCTAAAAGCCCCCAGACCCTTCTAATGCCCCTTAGGACCCTTATAAAGGCCCCCAGACCATTCTAGAGCCCCTCAGGACAATTCTAAAGGCTTGCAGACCATTCTGATGCCCATCAGGGCCTTATAAAGGTCCCCAGACTCTTCTAGTGCCCCTC
This sequence comes from Coccyzus lansbergi, assembly GCA_033558105.1. Taxonomy (NCBI): domain Eukaryota; kingdom Metazoa; phylum Chordata; class Aves; order Cuculiformes; family Coccyzidae; genus Coccyzus; species Coccyzus lansbergi. The sequence continues at coordinate 176,348 of JAUMJK010001392.1, forward strand.
AGGAGCATTCTAAAGGCCCCCAGACCATTCTAATGCCGCAGAGGGCCTCTCTAAAGGTCCCGAGACCCTTCTAGAGACCCTGAAGACCCTTCTAAAGGCCCCCAGACCCTTATAGAGCCCCTCAGGACCCTTCTAAAGGCCCCCAGACCCTTCTAATGCCCCACAGGGCCTTTATAAAGGTCCCCAGACCCTTCTAGAGCCCCTGAAGACCCTTCTAAAGGCGTCGAGACCCTTATAGAGCCCCTCAGGATCATTCTAAAGTCCCCCAGACCCTGCTAATTCCTCTCAGGGCTATTATAAGGGCACCCAGACCCTTCTAATGCCCCTCAGGACCCATATAAAGGCACCCAGACCCTTGTAGAGCATCTCAGGACAGTTTTAAATGCCTCCAGACCCTTCTAGACCCCCTTAGGACATTCTAAAGGCCTACAGACCCTTCTAATGCCCCACAGGGCCTTTCTAAAGGTCCCCAGACCCTTCTAGAGCCCAAGAAGACCCTTCTAAAGGACTCCAGACCCTTATAGAGCCCCGCAGGACCCTTCTAATGTCCCCCAGACCCTGCTAATTCCCCTCAGGGCTTTTATAAGGGAACCCAGACTTTTCTAATGCCTCTGAAGACCCTTCTAAAGGCCCCGAGACACTTATAGAGCCCCTCAGGACCCTTCTAAAGTCCCCCAGACCCTGTTAATTCCTCTCAGGGCTTTTATAAGGGCTCCCAGACCCTTCTAATGCCCCTCAGGACCCTTATAAAGGAACCCAGACCTCAAGACCCATGTAAAGGCACCCAGACCCTTCTAGATTGCCTCAGGACCCATCTAAAAGACCCCAGACCCTTCTAATGCCTTTCAGGACCCTTATGAAGGCCACAAGACCCTTCTAATGCCCCTCAGGACCTTTCTAAAGGCCCTCAGACCCTTCTAGAGCCCGTCAGGACCCTTATAAACGTCCCCAGACCCTTCTAGAGCCCATCAGGACCCTTATAAAGGTCCCCAGACCCTTCTACTTCCCCTCTGGAGCATTCTAAAGGCCCCCAGACCCTTCTAATGCACCACAGGGCCTTTCAAAATGTCCCCAGACCTCCCTAGAGCCCCTGAAGACCCTTCTAAAGTCCCCCAGACCCTGCTAATTCCTCTCAGGGCTTTTATAAGGGCACCCAGAATCTTCTTATACCCCTCAGGACCCTTATAAAGGCACCCAGACCTTTCTAATGCCGCTCACGACCTTTCTAAAGGACCTCAGACCATTCTAATGCCCCTCAAGACCCATGTAAAGGCCCCTAGACCCTTCTAGATTGCCTCAGGACCCATCTAAAAGCGCCCAGACCCTTCTAATGCCTTTCAGGACCCTTATGAAGGCCACAAGACCCTTCTAATGCCCCTCAGGACCCTTATGAACGCCACAAGACCCTTCTAATGCCCCTCAGGACCTTTCTAAAGGCCCTCAGACCCTTCTAATGCCCATCAGGGCATTTATAAAGGTTCCCAGACCCTTCTAGAGCCCGTCAGGACCCTTATAAAGGCCCCCAGACCATTCTAGAGCCCCTCATGACACTTCTAAAGGCCCGCAGACCATTCTAATGCCCTTCAGGGCCTTTATAAAGGTCCCCAGACCCTTCTACTGCCCCTCAGGAGCATTCTAAAGGCCCCCAGACCCTTCTAATGCCCCACAGGGCCTTTCTAAAGGTCCCCAGACCCTTCTAGAGCCCCTGAAGACCATTCTAAAGGCCCCCGTCCCTTATAGAGCCCCTCAGGACCCTTCTAAAGTCCCCCAGACCCTGCTAGATCCCCTCAGGGCTTTTATAAGGGCACCCAGAATCTTCTAATGCCCCTCAGGACCATTATAAAGGCACCCAGACCCTTCTAGAGCCTCTCAGGACAGTTTTAAATACGTCCAGACCCTTCTAGACCCCCTCAGGACCATTCTAAAGGCCCCCAGACCCTTCTAATGCCCCTCAGGGGCTTTCTAAAGTAAACCAGACACTTCTAGAACCTCTCAAGACCTTTCTATAAGAACCCAGACCCTTGTAATGCCACTCAGAGCCTTTCTAAAGGCCGCAAGACCCTTATAATCCCCCTGAGGGCTTTTAAAAGGCCCCCAGACCCTTCTGGACCCCCTCAGGACACTTCTAATAGCCCCCAGACCCTTCTAGAGCCCCTCAGGGCCTTTCTAAAGGCTTCCACACCCTTCTAATGACCATCAAGACCCATGTAAAGGCCCCCAGACCCTTCTAGATTGCCTCAGGACCCATCTAAAAGCCCCCAGACCCTTCTAATACCTTTCAGGACCCTTATGAAGGCCACAAGACCCTTCTAATGCCCCTCAGGACCTTTCTAAAGGCCCTCAGACCCTTCTAATGCCCCTCAGGGCATTTATAAAGGTTCCCAGACCCTTCTAGAGCCCGTCAGGACCCTTATAAAGGCCCCCAGACCATTCTAGAGCCCCTCAGGACACTTCTAAATCCCGCAGACCATTCTAATGCCCGTCAGGGCCTTTCTAAATGTCCCCAGACCCTTCTACTGCCCCTCAGGAGCATTCTAAAGGCCCCCAGACCCTTCTAGTGCCCCACAGGGCCTTTCTAAAGGTCCCCAGACCCTTCTAGAGCCCCTCAAGACCCTTCTAAAGGCCCCCAGACCCTTATAGAGCCCCTCAGGACCCTTCTAAACGCCCCCAGACCCTGCTAATTCCCCTCAGGGCTTTTATAAGGGCACCCAGACCCTTCTAATGCCCCTCAGGACCCTTATAATGGCACCCAGACCATTCTAGAGCCTCTCAGGACAGTTTTAAATGCGTCCAAACACTTCTAGACCCCCTCAGGACCATTCTAAAGGCCCCCAGACCTTTCTAATGCCCCTCAGGGCCTTTCTAAAGGCCCCCATACCCTTCTAATGCCCCTCAGGTCATTTCTAAAGGCACCCAGACCCTTCTAATGCCACTCAGGGCCTTTCTAAAGGCCGCCAGACCCTTATAATCCCCCTGAGGGCCTTTAAAAAGGCCCCCAGACCCTTCTGGACCCCCTCAGGACACTTCTAATAGCCCCCAGACCCTTCTAGAGCCCCTCAGGGCCTTTCTAAAGGCCTCCACACCCTTCTAATGACCCTCAAGACCCATGTAAAGGCCCCCAGACCCTTCTAGATTGCCTCAGGACCCATCTAAAAGCACCCAGACCCTTCTAATGCCATTCAGGGCCTTTCTAAAGGCCTCCACACCCTTCTAATGACCCTCAAGACCCATGTAAAGGCCCCTAGACCCTTCTAGATTGGCTCAGGACCCATCTAAAAGCCCCAAGACCCTTCCAATGCCTTTCAGGACCCTTATGAAGGCCACAAGACCTATGTAATGCCCCTCAGGACCTTTCTAAAGGCCCTCAGACCCTTCTAATGCCCCTCAGGGCATTTATAAAGGTTCCCAGACCCTTCTAGAGCCTGTCAGGACCCTTATAAATGCCCCCAGACCATTCTAGAGCCCCTCAGGACACTTCTAAAGGCCCGCAGACCATTCTAATGCCCGTCAGGGCCTTTCTAAAGGTCCCCAGACCCTTCTACTGCCCCTCCGGAGCATTCTAAAGGCCCCCAGACCCTTCTAATGCCTCACAGGGCCTTTCTAAAGGTCCCTAGACCCTTCTAGAGCCCCTCAAGACCCTTCTAAAGGCCCCCAGACCCTTATAGAGCCCATCAGGATCCTTCTAAAGTCCCCCAGACCCTGCTAGTTCCCCTCAGGGCTTTTATAAGGGCACCCAGAATCTTCTAATGCCCCTCAGGACCCTTATAAAGGCACCCAGACCCTTCTAGAGCCTCTCAGGACAGTTTTAAATGCATCCAGACCATTCTAGAACCACTCAGGACCATTCTAAAGGACCCCAGACCCTTCTAATGCCCCTCAGGGCCTTTCTAAAGTACCCCAGACACTTCTAGAACCTCTCAGGGCCTTTCTATATGACCCCAGACCCTTGTAATGCCACTCAGGACCTTTCTAAAGGCCGCGAGACCCTTATAATCCCCCTGAGGGCCTTTAAAAAGGCCCCCAGACCCTTCTGGACCCCCTCAGGAAGCTTCTAATATCCCCCAGACCCTTCTAGAGCCCCTCAGGGCCTTTCTAAAGGCCTCCACACCCTTCTAATGACCCTCAAGACCCATGTAAAGGCCGCCAGACCCTTCTAGATTGCCTCAGGACCAATCTAAAAGCCACCAGACCCTTCTAATGCTTTTCAGGGCCTTTCTAAAGGCCTCCACACCCTTCTAATGACCCTCAAGACCCATGTAAAGGCCCCTAGACCCTTCTAGATTGGCTCAGGACCCATCTAAAAGCACCCAGACCCTTCTAATGCCTTTCAGGACCCTTATGAAGGCCACAAGACCTTTCTGATGCCCCTCAGAACCTTTCTAAAGGCCCTCAGACACTTCTAATGCCCCTCAGGCCATATATAAAGGTTCCCAGACCCTTCTAGAGCCGGTCAGGACACTTATAAATGTCCCCAGACCCTTCTACTGCCCCTCAGGAGCATTCTAAATGCCCTCAGACACTTCTAATGCCCCTCAGGGCATTTATAAAGGTTCCCAGACCCTTCTAGAGCCCGTCAGGACCCTTATAAAGGCACGCAGACCATTCTAATGCCCCATAGGGCCTTTCTAAAAGTCCCCAGACCCTTCTTATGCCCCTGAAGAGCATTCTAAAGGCCCCCAGACCCTTCTAATGCCCCACAGGGCCTTTCTAAAGGTCCCCAGACCCTTCTAGAGCCCCTGAAGACCCTTCTAAAGGCCCCCAGACCCTTCTAGAGCCCCTCAGGACAATTCTAAAGTACCCCAGACCCTGCGAATTCCCCTCAGGGCTTTTATAAGGGCACCCAAACCCTTCTAATGCCCCTCAGGACCCTTATAAAGGCACCCAGACCCTTCTAGAGCCTCTCAGGACAGTTTAAAATGCCTCCAGACCCTTCTAGACCCCCTCAGGACCATTCTAAAGGCCCCCAGACCCTTCTAATGCCCTTCAGGGCCTTTCTAAAGTAACCCAGACACTTCTAGAACCTCTCAGGGCCTTTCTATATGACCCCAGACCCTTGTAATGCCACTCAGGACCTTTCTAAAGGCCGGGAGACCCTTATAATCCCCCTGAGGGCCTTTAAAAAGGCCCCCAGACCCTTCTGTACCCCCTCAGGACGATTCCAATAGCCCCCAGACCTTTCTAGAGCCCCTCAGGGCCTTTCTAAAGGACTCCACACCCTTCTAATGACCATCAAGACCCATGTAAAGGCCCCCAGACCCTTCTAGATTGCCTCAGGACCCATCTAAAAGCCCCCAGACCCTTCTAATGCCTTTCAGGACCCTTATGAAGGCCACAAGACCCTTCTAATGCCCCTCAGGACCTTTCTAAAGGCCCTCAGACCCTTCTAATGCCCCTCAGGGCATTTATAAAGGTTCCCAGACCCTTCTAGAGCCTGTCAGGACCCTTATAAAGGCCCCCAGACCATTCTAGAGCCCCTCAGGACACTTCTAAAGGCCCGCAGACCATTCTAATGCCCGTCAGGGCATTTATAAAGGTTCCCAGACCCTTCACCTGCCCCTCAGGAGCATTCTAAAGGCCCCCAGACTCTTCTAATGCCCGTCAGGGCCTTTCTAAAGGTCCCCAGACCATTCTACTGCCCCTCAGGAGCATTCTAAAGGCCCCCAGACCCTTCTAATGCCCCACAGGGCCTTTCTAAAGGTCCCCAGACCCTTCTAGAGCCCCTCAAGACCCTTCTAAAGGCCCCCAGACCCTTATAGAGCCCCTCAGGACCATTCTAAAGTCCCCCAGACCCTGCTAATTCCCCTCAGGGCTTTTATAAGGGCACCCAGACCCTTCTAATGCCCCTCAGGACCCTTATAAAGGCACCCAGACCCTTCTAGAGCCTCTCAGGACAGCTTTAAATGCCTCCAGACCCTTCTAGACCCCCTCAGGACCATTCTAAAGGCCCCCAGACCCTTCTAATGCCCCTCAGGACCCTTCTAAAGGCCCCCAGACCCTTCTAATGCCCCTCAGGGCCTTTCTAAAGGATGCGAGACCCATATAATCACCCTGAGGGCCTTTAAAATGGCCCCCTGACCATTCTGGACCCCTTCAGGATGCTTCTAATAGCCCCCAGACCCTTCTAGAGCCCCTCAGGGCCTTTCTAAAGGCATCTACACCCTTCTAATGACCCACAAGACCCATGTAAAGGCCCCCAGACCCTTCTAGACTGCATCAGGACCCATCTAAAAGCCCCCAGACCTTTCTAATGCATTTCAGGGCCTTTCTAAAGGCCTCCACACCCTTCTAATGACCCTCAAGACCCATGTAAAGGCCCCTAGACCCTTCTAGATTGCCTCAGGACCCATCTAAAAGCCCCCAGACCATTGTAATGCCTTTTAGGGCCTTTCTAAAGGACCCCACACCCTTCTAATGACCATCAAGACCCATGTAAAGTCCCCCAGACCCTTCTAGATTGCCTAAGGACCCATCTAATAGCCCCCAGACCCTTCTAATGCCTCTCAGGGCCTTTCTAAAGGCCTCCACACCAGTCTAATGCCTCTCAGGGCCGTTCTAAAGGCATCAACACCCTTCTAATGACCCTCAAGACCCATGTAAAGGCCCCTAGACCCTTCTAGATTGCCTCAGGACCCATCTAAAAGCCCCCAGACCCTTCTAATGCCTTTAAGGGCCTTTCTAAAGGCCTCCACACCCTTCTAATGACCCTCAAGACCCATGTAAAGGCCCCCAGACCCTTCTAGATTGCCTCAGGACCCATCTAAAAGACCCCAGACCCTTCTAATGCTTTTCAGGACCCTTATGAAGGCCACAAGACCCTTCTAATGCCCCTCAGGACCTTTCTAAAGGCCCTCAGACCCATCTAATGCCCCTCAGGGCATTTAGGAAGGTTCCCAGACCCTTCTAGAGCCCGTCAGGACTCTTATAAAGGCCCCCAGACCATTCTAGAGCCCCTCAGGACACTCCTAAAGGCCCGCAGACCATTCTAATGCCCGTCAGGGCCTTTATAAAGGTCCCCAGACCCTTCTGCTGCCCCTCAGGAGCATTCTAAAAGCCCCCAGACCCTTCTAATGCCCCACAGGGCCTTTCTAAAGGTCCTCAGACCCTTCTAGAGCCCCTGAAGACCCTTCTAAAGGCCCCCAGACCCTTATAGACCCCCTCAGGACCCTTCTAAAGTCCCCCAGACCCTGCTAATTCCCCTCAGGGCTTTTATAAGGGCACACCAGACCCTTCTAATGCCCCTCAGGACCCTTAAAAAGGCACCCAGACCATTCTAGAGCCCCTCAGGACGGTTCTAATAGCCCCCAGACCCTTCTAGAGCCCCTCAGCGCCTTTCTAAAGGCATCCACACCCTTCTAATGACTCTCAAGACCCATGTAAAGGCCCCCAGACCCTTCTAGATTGCCTAAGGACCCATCTAAAAGCCCCCAGACCCTTCTAATGCCCCTCAGGACCCTTATAAAGGCCCCCAGACCATTCTAGAGCCCCTCAAGACAATTCTAAAGGCCTGCAGACCATTCTGATGCCCATCAGGGCCTTATAAAGGTCCCCAGACTCTTCTAGTGCCCCTCAGGAGCATTCTAAAGGCCCCCAGAACATTCTAATGCCGCAGAGGGCCTCTCTAAAGGTCCCGAGACCCTTCTAGAGACCCTGAAGACCCTTCTAAAGGCCCCCAGACCCTTATAGAGCCCCTCAGGACCCTTCTAAAGGCCCCCAGACCCTTCTAATGCCCCACAGGGCCTTTATAAAGGTCCCCAGACCCTTCTAGAGCCCCTGAAGACCCTTCTAAAGGCGTCGAGACCCTTATAGAGCCCCTCAGGATCATTCTAAAGTCCCCCAGACCCTGCTAATTCCTCTCAGGGCTATTATAAGGGCACCCAGACCCTTCTAATGCCCCTCAGGACCCTTATAAAGGCACCCAGACCCTTGTAGAGCATCTCAGGACAGTTTTAAATGCCTCTAGACCCTTCTAGACCCTCTCAGGACATTCTAAAGGCACACAGACCCATCTAATGCCCCACAGGGCCTTTCTAAAGGTCCCCAGACCCTTCTAGAGCCCCTGAAGACCCTTCTAAAGGACTCCAGACCCTTATAGAGCCCCGCAGGACCCTTCTAAAGTCCCCAGACCCTGCTAATTCCTCTCAGGGCTTTTATAAGGGATCCCAGACCCTTCTAATGCCCCTCAGGACCCTTATAAAGGAACCCAGACCTCAAGACCCATGTAAAGGCCCCCAGACCCTTCTAGATTGCCTCAGGACCCATCTAAAAGCCCCCAGACCCTTCTAATGCCTTTCTGGACCCTTATGAAGGCCACAAGACCCTTCTAATGCCCCTCAGGACCTTTCTAAAGGCCCTCAGACCCTTCTAGAGCCCGTCAGGACCCTTATAAACGTCCCCAGACCCTTCTAGAGCCCGTCAGGACCCTTATAAAGGTCCCCAGACCCTTCTACTTCCCCTCTGGAGCATTCTAAAGGCCCCCAGACCCTTCTAATGCACCACAGGGCCTTTCAAAATGTCCCCAGACCTCTCTAGAGCCCCTGAAGACCCTTCTAAAGTCCCCCAGACCCTGCTAATTCCTCTCAGGGCTTTTATAAGGGCACCCAGAATCTTCTTATACCCCTCAGGACCCTTATAATGGCACCCAGACCCTTCTAATGCCGTCTCACTACCTTTCTAAAGGACCTCAGACCATTCTAATGCCCCTCAAGACCCATGTAAAGGCCCCTAGACCCTTCTAGATTGCCTCAGGACCCATCTAAAAGCGCCCAGACCCTTCTAATGCCTTTCAGGACCCTTATGAAGGCCACAAGACCCTTCTAATGCCCCTCAGGACCTTTCTAAAGGCCCCCAGACCCTTATAGAGCCCCTCAGGACCCTTCTAAAGTCCCCCAGACCCTGCTAATTCCTCTCAGGGCTTTTATAAGGGCACCCAGAATCTTCTTATACCCCTCAGGACCCTTATAAAGGCACCCAGACCCTTCTAGAGCCTCTCAGGACAGTTTTAAATGCCTCCAGACCCTTCTAGACCCCCTCAGGACCATTCTAAAGGCCCCCAGACCCTTCTAATGCCCATCAGGGCCTTTCTAAAGTACCCCAGACACTTCTAGAACCTCTCAGGGCCTTTCTATATGACTCCAGGCCCTTGTAATGCCCCACAGGGCCTTTAGAAAGGACCCCAGACCATTCTAGAGCCCCTCAGGACCCTTCTAAAGTCCCCCAGACCCTGCTAATTCCTCTCAGGGCTTTTATAAGGGCACCCAGAATCTTCTAATGCCCCTCAGGACCCTTATAAAGGCACCCAGACCCTTCTAGAGCCTCTCAGGACAGTTTTAAATGCCTCAAGATCCTTCTAGACCCCCTGAGGACCATTCTAAAGGCCAGTAAGTGCCTTTATAAAGGTCCCCACACCCTTCTACTGCCACTCAGGAGCATTCTAAAGGCCCCCAGACCCTTCTAATGCCCCACAGGGCCTTTCTAAAGGTCCCCAGACCCTTCTAGAGCCCCTGAGGACCCTTCTAAAGGCCCCCAGACCCTTATAGAGCCCCTCAGGACCCTTCTAAAGGCCCCCATACCCTGCTAATTCCCCTCAGGGCTTTTATAAGGACACCCAGACCCTTCAAATGCCCCTTAGGTCCCTTATAAAGGCACCAAGACCCTTCTAGAGCCTCTCAGGACAGTTTTAAATGCCTCCAGACCCTTCTAGACCCCCTCAGGACCATTCTAAAGGCCCCCAGACACTTCTAATGCCCCTCAGGACATTTCTAAAGGCCCCCAGACCCATCTAATGCCCCTCAGGGCCTTTCTAAAGTACCCCAGACACTTCTAGAACCTCTCAGGGCCTTTCTATATGACCCCAGACCCTTCTAATGCCCCTCAGGGCCTTTCTAATGGCCCCCATACCCTTCTAATGCCCTTCAGGACATTTCTAAAGGTCCCCAGACCCTTCTAGAGCCCCTCAGGTCATTTCTAAAGGCACCCAGACCCTTCTAATGCCACTCAGGGCCTTTCTAAAGGCCGCGAGACCCTTATCATCCCCCTGAGGGCCTTTAAAAAGGCCCCCAGACCCTTCTGGACCCCCTCAGGACGATTCTAATAGCCCCCAGACCCTTCTAGAGCCCCTCTGGGGCTTTCTAAAGGCCTCCACACCCTTCTAATGACCCTCAAGACCCATGTAAAGGCCCCCAGACCCTTCTAGATTGCCTCAGGACCAATCTAAAAGCCCCCAGACCCTTCTAATGCCCCTCAGGACCCTTCTAAAGGCCCTCAGACCCTTCTAGTGCCCCTCAAGGCCCATGTAAAGGCCCCTAGACCCTTCTAGATTGTCTTAGGACTCATCTAAAAGCCCCCAGACCCTTCTAATGCCCCTCAGGACCCTTATGAAGGCCACAAGACCCTTGTAATGCCCCTCAGGACCTTTCTAAAGGCCCTCAGACCCTTCTAATGCCCCTCAGGGCATTTATAAAGGTTCCCAGACCCTTCTAGAGCCCGTCAGGACCCTTATAAAGGCCCCCAGACCATTCTAGAGCCCCTCAGGACACTTCTAAAGGCCCGCAGACCATTCTAATGCCCGTCAGGGCCTTTCTAAAGGTCCCCAGATCCTTCTACTGCCCCTCAGGAGCATTCTAAAGGCCCCCAGACCCTTCTAATGCCCCACAGGGCCTTTCTAAAGGTCCCCAGACCCTTCTAGAGCCCCTGAAGACCCTTCTAAAGGCCCCCAGACCCTTATAGAGCCCCTCAGGACCCTTCTAAAGTCCACTAGACCCTGCTAGTTCCCCTCAGGGCTTTTATAATGGGCACCCAGAATCTTCTAATGCCCCACAGGACCCTTATAAACGCACCCAGACCCTTCTAATGCCCCTCAGGGCCTTTCTAAAGTAAATCAGACACTTCTAGATCCTCTCAGGGCATTTCTATATGAACCCAGACCCTTGTAATGCAACTCAGGGCCTTTCTAAAGGCTGCGAGACCCTTATCATCCCCCTGAGGGCCTTTAAAAAGGCCCCCAGACCCTTCTGGACCCCCTCAGAACGATTCTAATAGCCCCCAGACCCTTCTAGAGCCCCTCAGCGCCTTTCTAAAGGCCTCCACACCCTTCTAATGACCCTCAAGACCCATATAAAGGCCCCCAGACCCTTCTAGATTGCCTAAGGACCCATCTAAAAGCCCCCAGACCCTTCTAATGCCTTTCAGGGCCTTTCTAAAGGCCTCCACACCCTTCTAATGACCCTCAAGACCCATGTAAAGGCCCCTAGACCCTTCTAGATTTCCTCAGGACCAATCTAAAAGCCCCCAGACCCTTCTAATGCCTTTCAGGACCTTTCTAAAGACCCTCAGACCCTTCTAATGCCCCTCAGGGCATTTATAAAGGTTCCCAGACCCTTCTAGAGCCCGTCAGGACCCTTATAAAGGCCCCCAGACCATTCTAGAGCTCCTCAGGACACTTCTAAATCCCGCAGACCATTCTAATGCCCGTCAGGGCCTTTATAAAGGTCCCCAGACCCTTCTACTGCCCCTCAGGAGCATTCTAAAGGCCCCCAGACCCTTCTAATGCCCCACAGGGCCTTTCTAAAGGTCCCCAGACCCTTCTAGAGCCCCTGAAGACCCTTCTAAAGGCCCCCAGACCCTTATAGAGCCCCTCAGGACCATTCTAAAGTCCCCCAGACCCTGCTAATTCCCCTCAGGGCTTTTATAAGGGCGCCCAGACCCTTCTAATGCCCCTCAGGACCCTTATAAAGGCACCCAGACCCTTCTAGAGCCCCTCAGGACACTTCTAAAGGCCCGTAGACCCTTCTAATGCCTGTCAGGGCCTTTATAAAGGTCCCCACACCCTTCTACTGCCCCTCAGGAGCATTCTAAAGGCCCCCAGACCCTTCTAATGCCCCACAGGGCCTTTCTAAAGGTCCCCAGACCCCTCTAGAGCCCCTGAAGACCCTTCTAAAGGCCCCCAGACCCTTATAGAGCCCCTCAGGACCATTCTAAAGTCCCCCAGACCCTGCTAATTCCCCTCAGGGCTTTTATAAGGGAACCCAGACCCTTCTAATGCCCCTCAGGACCCTTATAAAGGCACCCAGACCCTTCTAGAGCCTCTCAGGACAGTTTTAAATGCCTCCAGACCCTTCTAGAACCCCTCAGGACCATTCTAAAGGCCCCCAGACCCTTCTAATGCCCCTCAGGGCCTTTCTAAAGTACCCCAGACACTTCTAGAACCTCTCAGGGCCTTTCTATATGACCCCAGGCCCTTGTAATGCCACTCAGGGCCTTTCTAAAGGCCGCGAGACCCTTATAATCCCCCTGAGGGCCTTCATAAAGGCCCCCAGACCCTTCTGGACCCCCTCAGGACGCTTCTAATAGCCCCCAGACCCATCTAGAGCCCCTCAGCGCCTTTCTAAAGGCATCCACACCCTTCTAATGACCCTCAAGACCCATGTAAAGGCCCCCAGACCCTTCTAGATTGCCTCAGGACCCATCTAAAAGCACCCAGACCCTTCTAATGCCCCTCAGGACCTTTCTAAAGGCCCTCAGACCATTCTAATGCCCCTCAAGACCCATGTAAAGGCCCCTAGACCCTTCTAGATAGCATCAGGACCCATCTAAAAGGGCCCAGACCCTTCTAATGCCTTTCAGGACCCTTATGAATGCCACAAGACCCTTCTAATGCCCCTCAGGACCTTTCTAAAGGCCCCCAGACCCTTATAGAGCCCCTCAGGACCCTTCTAAAGTCCCCCAGGCCCTGCTAATTCCTCTCAGGGCTTTTATAAGGGCACCCAGAATCTTCTTATACCCCTCAGGACCCTTATAAAGGCACCCAGACCCTTCTAGAGCCTCTCAGGACAGTTTTAAATGCCTCCAGACCATTCTAGACCCCCTCAGGACCATTCTAAAGGCCCCCAGACCCTTCTAATGCCCATCAGGGCCTTTCTAAAGTACCCCAGACACTTCTAGAACCTCTCAGGGCCTTTCTATATGACTCCAGGCCCTTGTAATTCCCCACAGGGCCTTTAGAAAGGACCCCAGACCATTCTAGAGCCCCTCAGGACCCTTCTAAAGTCCCCCAGACCCTGCTAATTTCTCTCAGGGCTTTTATAAGGGCACCCAGAATCTTCTAATGCCCCTCAGGACCCTTATAAAGGCACCCAGACCCTTCTAGAGCCTCTCAGGACAGTTTTAAATGCCTCCAGATCCTTCTAGACCCCCTGAGGACCATTCTAAAGGCCTGTCAGTGCCTTTATAAAGGTCCCCACACCCTTCTACTGCCACTTAGGAGCATTCTAAAGGCCCCCAGACCCTTCTAATGCCCCACAGGGCCTATCTAAAGGTCCCCAGACCCTTCTAGAGCCCCTGAAGACCCTTCTAAAGGCCCCCAGACCTTTATAGAGCCCCTCAGGACCCTTCTAAAGGCCCCCAGACCCTGCTAATTCCCCTCAGGGCTTTTATAAGGGCACCCAGACCCTTCAAATGCCCCTTAGGTCCCTTATAAAGGCACCAAGACCCTTCTAGAGCCTCTCAGGACAGTTTTAAATGCCTCCAGACCCTTCTAGACCCCCTCAGGACCATTCTAAAGGCCCCCAGACACTTCTAATGCCCCTCAGGACATTTCTAAAGGCCCCCAGACCCATCTAATGCCCCTCAGGGCATTTCTAAAGTACCCCAGACACTTCTAGAACCTCTCAGGGCCTTTCTATATGACCCCAGACCCTTCTAATGCCCCTCAGGGCCTTTCTAATGGCCCCCATACCCTTCTAATGCCCTTCAGGACATTTCTAAAGGTCCCCAGACCCTTCTAGAGCCCCTCAGGTCATTTCTAAAGGCGCCCAGACCCTTCTAATGCCACTCAGGGCCTTTCTAAAGGCCGCGAGACCCTTATAATCCCCCTGAGGGCCTTTAAAAACGCCCCCAGACCCTTCTGGACCCCCTCAGGATGCTTCTAATAGCCCCCAGACCCTTCTAGAGCCCCTCAGGGCCTTTCTAAAGGCCTCCACACCCTTCTAATGACCCTCAAGACCCATGTAAAAGCCCCCAGACCCTTCTAGATTGCCTCAGGACCCATCTAAAAGCCCCCAGAGCCTTCTAATGCCTTTCAGGACCCTTATGAAGGCCACAAGACCTTTCTGATGCCCCTCAGAACCTTTCTAAAGGCCCTCAGACTCTTCTAATGCCACTCAGGGCATATATAAAGGATCCCAGACCATTCTAGAGCCCGTCAGAACTCTTATAAAGGCCCCCAGACCATTCTAGAGCCCCTCAGGACATTTCTAAAGGCCCGCAGACCATTCTAATGCCCGTCAGGGCCTTTCTAAAGGTCCCCAGACCCTTCTACTGCCCCTCAGGAGCATTCTAAAGGCCCCCAGACCCTTCTAATGCCCCACAGGGCCTTTCTAAAGGTCCCCAGACCCTTCTACAGCCCCTGAAGACCCTTCTAAAGGCCCCCAGACCCTTATAGAGCCCCTCAGGACCCTTCTAAAGTCCACTAGACCCTGCTAGTTCCCCTCAGGGCTTTTATAAGGGCACCCAGAATCTTCTAATGCCCCACAGGACCCTTATAAAGGCACCCAGACCCTTCTAATGCACCTCAGGGCCTTTCTAAAGTAAATCAGACACTTCTAGATCCTCTCAGGGCCTTTCTATATGAACCCAGACCCTTGTAATGCCACTCAGGGCCTTTCAAAAGGCCGCGAGACCCTTATCATCCCCCTGAGGGCCTTTAAAAAGGCCCCCAGACCCTTCTGGACCCCCTCAGGACGCTTCTAATAGACCCCAGACCCTTCTAGAGCCCCTCTGGGCCTTTCTAAAGGCCTCCACACCCTTCTAATGACCCTCAAGACCCATGTAAAGGCCCCCAGACCCTTCTAGATTGCGTCAGGACCCATCTAAAATCCCCCAGACCCTTCTAATGCCTTTCAGGACCCTTATGAAGGACACAAGACCCTTCTAATGCCCCTCAGGACCTTTCTAAAGGCCCTCAGACCCTTCTAATGCCCCTCAGGGCATTTATAAAGGTTCCCAGACCCTTCTAGAGCCCGTCAGGACACTTATAAAGGTCCCCAGACCCTTCTACTGCACCTCAGGAGCATTCTAAAGGCCCCCAGACCCTTCTAATGCCCCTCAGGTCATTTCTAAAGGCACCCAGACCCTTCTAATGCCACTCAGGGCCTTTCTAAAGGCCGCGAGACCCTTATAATCCCCCTGAGGGCCTTTAAAAAGGCCCCCAGACCCTTCTGGACCCTCTCAGGACGCTTCTAATAGCCCCCAGACCCTTCTAGAGCCCCTCAGGGCCTTTCTAAAGGCCTCCACACCCTTCTAATGACCCTCAAGACCCATGTAAAGGCCCCCAGACCCTTCTAGAATGCCTCAGGACCCATCTAAAAGCCCCCAGACCCTTCTAATGCATTTCAGGGCCTTTCTAAAGGCCTCCACACCCTTCTAATGACCCTCAAGACCCATGTAAAGGCCCCTAGACCCTTCTAGATTGCCTCAGGACCCATCTAAAAGCCCCAAGACCCTTCTAATGCCTTTCAGGACCCTTATGAAGGCCACAAGACCCTTCTAATGCCCCTCAGGATCTTTCTAAAGGCACTCAGACCCTTCTAATGCCCCTCAGGGCATTTATAAAGGTTCCCAGACCATTCTAGAGCCCGTCAGGACACTTATAAAGGTCCCCAGACCCTTCTACTGCCCCTCAGGAGCATTATAAAGGCCTCAAGACCCTTCTAATGCCCCTCAGGTCATTTCTAAAGGCACCCAAACCCTTCTAATGCCACTCAGGGCCTTTCTAAAGGCCGCGAGACCCTTATAATCCCCCTGAGGGCCTTTAAAAACGCCCCCAGACCCTTCTGGACCCCCTCAGGATGCTTCTAATAGCCCCCAGACCCTTCTAGAGCCCCTCAGGGCCTTTCTAAAGGCCTCCACACCCTTCTAATGACCCTCAAGACCCATGTAAAAGCCCCCAGACCCTTCTAGATTGCCTCAGGACCCATCTAAAAGCCCCCAGAGCCTTCTAATGCCTTTCAGGACCCTTATGAAGGCCACAAGACCTTTCCGATGCCCCTCAGAACCTTTCTAAAGGCCCTCAGACTCTTCTAATGCCCCTCAGGGCATATATAAAGGTTCCCAGACCCTTCTAGAGCCCGTCAGAACTCTTATAAAGGCCCCCAGACCATTCTAGAGCCCCTCAGGACATTTCTAAAGGCCCGCAGACCATTCTAATGCCCGTCAGGGCCTTTCTAAAGGTCCCCAGACCCTTCTACTGCCCCTCAGGAGCATTCTAAAGGCCCCCAGACCCCTCTAATGCCCCACAGGGCCTTTCTAAAGGTCCCCAGACCCTTCTACAGCCCCTGAAGACCCTTCTAAAGGCCCCCAGACCCTTATAGAGCCCCTCAGGACCCTTCTAAAGTCCACTAGACCCTGCTAGTTCCCCTCAGGGCTTTTATAAGGGCACCAAGAATCTTCTAATGCCCCACAGGACCCTTATAAAGGCACCCAGACCCTTCTAATGCACCTCAGGGCCTTTCTAAAGTAAATCAGACACTTCTAGATCCTCTCAGGGCCTTTCTATATGAACCCAGACCCTTGTAATGCCACTCAGGGCCTTTCAAAAGGCCGCGAGACCCTTATCATCCCCCTGAGGGCCTTTAAAAAGGCCCCCAGACCCTTCTGGACCCCCTCAGGACGCTTCTAATAGACCCCAGACCCTTCTAGAGCCCCTCAGGGCCTTTCTAAAGGCCTCCACACCCTTCTAATGACCCTCAAGACCCATGTAAAGGCCCCCAGACCCTTCTAGATTGCGTCAGGACCCATCTAAAATCCCCCAGACCCTTCTAATGCCTTTCAGGACCCTTATGAAGGACACAAGACCCTTCTAATGCCCCTCAGGACCTTTCTAAAGGCCCTCAGACCCTTCTAATGCCCCTCAGGGCATTTATAAAGGTTCCCAGACCCTTCTAGAGCCCGTCAGGACACTTATAAAGGTCCCCAGACCCTTCTACTGCACCTCAGGAGCATTCTAAAGGCCCCCAGACCCTTCTAATGCCCCTCAGGTCATTTCTAAAGGCACCCAGACCCTTCTAATGCCACTCAGGGCCTTTCTAAAGGCCGCCAGACCCTTATAATCCCCCTGAGGGCCTTTAAAAAGGCCCCCAGACCCTTCTGGACCCTCTCAGGACGCTTCTAATAGCCCCCAGACCCTTCTAGAGCCCCTCAGGGCCTTTCTAAAGGCCTCCACACCCTTCTAATGACCCTCAAGACCCATGTAAAGGCCCCCAGACCCTTCTAGAATGCCTCAGGACCCATCTAAAAGCCCCCAGACCCTTCTAATGCCTTTCAGGGCCTTTCTAAAGGCCTCCACACCCTTCTAATGACCCTCAAGACCCATGTAAAGGCCCCTAGACCCTTCTAGATTGCCTCAGGACCCATCTAAAAGCCCCAAGACCCTTCTAATGCCTTTCAGGACCCTTATGAAGGCCACAAGACCCTTCTAATGCCCCTCAGGACCTTTCTAAAGGCACTCAGACCCTTCTAATGCCCCTCAGGGCATTTATAAATGTTCCCAGACCATTCTAGAGCCCGTCAGGACACTTATAAAGGTCCCCAGACCCTTCTACTGCACCTCAGGAGCATTATAAAGGCCCCAAGACCCTTCTAATGCCCCTCAGGTCATTTCTAAAGGCACCCAAACCCTTCTAATGCCACTCAGGGCCTTTCTAAAGGCCGCGAGACCCTTATAATCCCCCTGAGGGCCTTTAAAAATGCCCCCAGATCCTTCTGGACCCCCTCAGGACGCTTCTAATAGACCCCAGACCCTTCTAGAGCCCCTCAGGGCCTTTCTAAAGGCCTCCACACCCTTCTAATGACCCTCAAGACCCATGTAAAGCCCCCAGACCCTTCTAGATTGCATAAGGACCCATCTAAAAGCCCCCAGACAATTCTAATGCCCCACAGGACCTTTCTAAAGGCCCTCAGACCCTTCTAATGCCCCTCAGGACCTTTCTAAAGGCCCTCAGACCCTTCTAATGCCCCTCAGGACCTTTCTAAAGGCCCTCAGACCCTTCTAATGCCCCTCAGGGCATTTATAAAGGTTCCCAGACCCTTCTAGAGCCCGTCAGGACCCTAATAAAGGCCCGCGGACCATTCTAGAGCACCTCAGGACACTTCTAAAGGCCCGCAGACCATTCTAATGCCCGTCAGGGCCTTTATAAAGGTCCCCAGACCCTTCTCCTGCCCCTCAGGAGCATTCTAAAGGCCCCCAGACCCTTCTAATTCCCCTCAGGGCCTTTCTAAAGGTCCCCAGACCCTTCTAGAGCCCCTCAAGACCCTTCTAAAGGCCCCCAGACCCTTATAGAGCCCCTCAGGACCCTTCTAAAGTCCCCTAGACCCTGCTAGTTCCCCTCAGGGCTTTTATAAGGGCACCCAGAATCTTCTAATGCCCCTCAGGACCCTTATAAAGGCCCCCAGACCTGTCTAGAGCCTCTCAGGACAGGTTTAAATGCCTCCAGACCCTTCTAGACCCCCTCAGGACCATTCTAAAGGCACCCAGACCCTTCTAATGCCCCTCAGGGCCTTTCTAAAGTAAACCAGACGCTTCTAGAACCTCTCAGGGCCTTTCTATATGACCCCAGGCCCTTGTAATGCCACTCAGGGCCTTTCTAAAGGCCGCGAGACCCTTATAATCCCCCTGAGGGCCTTTAAAAAGGCCCCCAGACCCGTCTGGACCCACTCAGGACGCTTCTAATAGCCCCCAGACCCTTCTAGAGCCCCTCAGGGCCTTTCTAAAGGCCTCCACACCCTTCTAATGACCCTCAAGACCCATGTAAAGGCCCCCAGACCCTTCTAGATTGCATAAGGACCCATCTAAAAGCCCCCAGACCCTTCTAATGCCTTTCAGGGCCTTTCTAAAAGCCTCCACACCCTTCTAATGACCCTCAAGACCCATGTAAAGGCCCCTAGACCCTTCTAGATTGCCTCAGGACCCATCTAAAAGCCCCCAGACCCTTCTAATGCCTTTCAGGACCCTTATGAAGGCCACAAGACCCTTCTAATGCCCCTCAGGACCTTTCTAAAGGCCCTCAGACCCTTCAAATGCCCCTCAGGGCATTTATAAAGGTTCCCAGACCCTTCTAGAGCCCGTCAGGACCCTTATAAAGGCGCCCAGACCATTCTAGAGCCCCTCAGGACACTTCTAAATGCCCGCAGACCATTCTAATGCCCCACAGGGCCTTTCTAAAGGTCCCCAGACCCTTCTAGAGCCCCTGAAGACCCTTCTAAAGGCCCCCAGACCCTTATAGAGCCCCTCAGGACCCTTCTAAAGTCCCCCAGCCCCTGCTAGTTCCCCTCAGGGCTTTTATAAGGGCACCGAGAATCTTCTAATGCCCCTCAGGACCCTTATAAAGGCACCCAGACCCTTCTAGAATGCCTCAGGACCCATCTAAAAGCCCCCAGACCCTTCTAATGCCTTTCAGGGCCTTTCTAAAGGCCTCCACACCCTTCTAATGACCCTCAAGACCCATGTAAAGGCCCCTAGACCCTTCTAGATTGCCTCAGGACCCATCTAAAAGCCCCAAGACCCTTCTAATGCCTTTCAGGACCCTTATGAAGGCCACAAGACCCTTCTAATGCCCCTCAGGACCTTTCTAAAGGCACTCAGACCCTTCTAATGCCCCTCAGGGCATTTATAAAGGTTCCCAGACCATTCTAGAGCCCGTCAGGACACTTATAAAGGTCCCCAGACCCTTCTACTGCACCTCAGGAGCATTATAAAGGCCCCAAGACCCTTCTAATGCCCCTCAGGTCATTTCTAAAGGCACCCAAACCCTTCTAATGCCACTCAGGGCCTTTCTAAAGGCCGCGAGACCCTTATAATCCCCCTGAGGGCCTTTAAAAATGCCCCCAGATCCTTCTGGACCCCCTCAGGACGCTTCTAATAGACCCCAGACCCTTCTAGAGCCCCTCAGGGCCTTTCTAAAGGCCTCCACACCCTTCTAATGACCCTCAAGACCCATGTAAAGCCCCCAGACCCTTCTAGATTGCATAAGGACCCATCTAAAAGCCCCCAGACAATTCTAATGCCCCACAGGACCTTTCTAAAGGCCCTCAGACCCTTCTAATGCCCCTCAGGACCTTTCTAAAGGCCCTCAGACCCTTCTAATGCCCCTCAGGACCTTTCTAAAGGCCCTCAGACCCTTCTAATGCCCCTCAGGGCATTTATAAAGGTTCCCAGACCCTCCTAGAGCCCGTCAGGACCCTAGTAAAGGCCCGCGGACCATTCTAGAGCACCTCAGGACATTTCTAAAGGCCCGCAGACCATTCTAATGCCCGTCAGGGCCTTTATAAAGGTCCCCAGACCCTTCTCCTGCCCCTCAGGAGCATTCTAAAGGCCCCCAGACCCTTCTAATTCCCCTCAGGGCCTTTCTAAAGGTCCCCAGACCCTTCTAGAGCCCCTCAAGACCCTTCTAAAGGCCCCCAGACCCTTATAGAGCCCCTCAGGACCCTTCTAAAGTCCCCTAGACCCTGCTAGTTCCCCTCAGGGCTTTTATAAGGGCACCCAGAATCTTCTAATGCCCCTCAGGACCCTTATAAAGGCCCCCAGACCCGTCTAGAGCCTCTCAGGACAGGTTTAAATGCCTCCAGACCCTTCTAGACCCCCTCAGGACCATTCTAAAGGCACCCAGACCCTTCTAATGCCCCTCAGGGCCTTTCTAAAGTAAACCAGACGCTTCTAGAACCTCTCAGGGCCTTTCTATATGACCCCAGGCCCTTGTAATGCCACTCAGGGCCTTTCTAAAGGCCGCGAGACCCTTATAATCCCCCTGAGGGCCTTTAAAAAGGCCCCCAGACCCTTCTGGACCCACTCAGGACGCTTCTAATAGCCCCCAGACCCTTCTAGAGCCCCTCAGGGCCTTTCTAAAGGCCTCCACACCCTTCTAATGACCCTCAAGACCCATGTAAAGGCCCCCAGACCCTTCTAGATTGCATAAGGACCCATCTAAAAGCCCCCAGACCCTTCTAATGCCTTTCAGGGCCTTTCTAAAAGCCTCCACACCCTTCTAATGACCCTCAAGACCCATGTAAAGGCCCCTAGACCCTTCTAGATTGCCTCAGGACCCATCGAAAAGCCCCCAGACCCTTCTAATGCCTTTCAGGACCCTTATGAAGGCCACAAGACCCTTCTAATGCCCCTCAGGACCTTTCTAAAGGCCCTCAGACCCTTCAAATGCCCCTCAGGGCATTTATAAAGGTTCCCAGACCCTTCTAGAGCCCGTCAGGACCCTTATAAAGGCGCCCAGACCATTCTAGAGCCCCTCAGGACACTTCTAAATGCCCGCAGACCATTCTAATGCCCCACAGGGCCTTTCTAAAGGTCCCCAGACCCTTCTAGAGCCCCTGAAGACCCTTCTAAAGGCCCCCAGACCCTTATAGAGCCCCTCAGGACCCTTCTAAAGTCCCCCAGCCCCTGCTAGTTCCCCTCAGGGCTTTTATAAGGGCACCCAGAATCTTCTAATGCCCCTCAGGACCCTTATAAAGGCACCCAGACCCTTCTAGAGCCTCTCAGGACAGTTTTAAATGCCTCCAGACCCTTCTAGACCCCCTCAGGACCATTCTAAAGGCACCCAGACCCTTCTAATGCCCCTAAGGGCCTTTCTAAAGTAAACCAGACGCTTCTAGAACCTCACAGGGCCTTTCTATATGACCCCAGACCCCTGTAATGCCACTCGGTGCCTTTCTAAAGGCCGCGAGACCCTTATAATCCCCCTGAGGGCCTTTAAAAAGGCCCCCAGACCCTTCTGGACCCCCTCAGGAAGCTTCTAATTGCCCCCAGATCTTTCTAATGCCTTTCAGGGCCTTTCTAAAGGCCTCCACACCCTTCTAATGACCCTCAAGACCCATGTAAAGGCCGCCAGACCCTTCTAGATTGCCTCAGGACCCATCTAAAAGCCACCAGACCCTTCTAATGCCTTTCAGGGCCTTTCTAAAGGCCTCCACACCCTTCTAATGACCATCAAGACCCATGTAAAGGCCCCTAGACCCTTCTAGATTGGCTCAGGACCCATCTAAAAGCACCCAGACCCTTCTAATGCCTTTCAGGACCCTTATGAATGCCACAAGACCTTTCTGATGCCCCTCAGAACCTTTCTAAAGGCCCTCAGACCCTTCTAATGCACCTCAGGCCATATATAAAGGTTCCCAGACCCTTCTAGAGCCGGTCAGGACACTTATAAATGTCCCCAGACCCTTCTACTGCCCCTCAGGAGCATTCTAAAGGCACTCAGACCCTTCTAATGCCCCTCAGGGCATTTATAAAGGTTCCCAGACCCTTCTAGAGCCCGTCAGGACCCTTATAAAGGCACGCAGACCATTCTAATGCCCCACAGGGCCTTTCTAAAAGTCCCGAGACCCTTCTTCTGCCCCTGAAGAGCATTCTAAAGGCCCCCAGACCCTTCTAATGCCCCACAGGGCCTTTCTAAAGGTCCCCAGACCCTTCTAGAGCCCCTGAAGACCCTTCTAAAGGCCCCCAGACCCTTCTAGAGCCCCTCAGGACAATTCTAAAGTACCCCAGACCCTGCTAATTCCCCTCAGGGCTTTTATAAGGGCACCCAAACCCTTCTAATGCCCCTCAGGACCCTTATAAAGGCACCCAGACCCTTCTAGAGCCTCTCAGGACAGTTTTAAATGCCTCCAGACCCTTCTAGACCTACTCAGGACCATTCTAAAGGCCCACAGACCCTTCTAATGCCCTTCAAGGCCTTTCTAAAGTACCCCAGACACTTCTAGAACCTCTCAGGGCCTTTCTATATGACCCCAGACCCTTGTAATGCCACTCAGGACCTTTCTAAAGGCCGGGAGACCCTTATAATCCCACTGAGGGCCTTTAAAAAGGCCCCCAGACCCTTCTGTACCCCCTCAGGACGATTCTAATAGCCCCCAGACCTTTCTAGAGCCCCTCAGGGCCTTTCTAAAGGACTCCGCACCCTTCTAATGACTCTCAAGGCCCATGTAAAGGCCCCTAGACCCTTCTAGATTGCCTCAGGACCCATCTAAAAGCCCCCAGACCATTCTAATGCCTTTCAGGACCCTTATGAAGGCCACAAGACCCTTCTAATGCCCCTCAGGACCTTTCTAAAGGCACTCAGACCCTTCTAATGCCCCTCAGGGCATTTCTAAAGGTTCCCAGACCCTTCTAGAGCCTGTCAGGACCCTTATAAAGGCCCCCAGACCATTCTAGAGCCCCTCAGGACACTTCTAAAGGCCCGCAGACCATTCTAATGCCCGTCAGGGCATTTATAAAGGTTTCCAGACCCTTCACCTGCACCTCAGGAGCATTCTAAAGGCCCCCAGACCCTTCTAATGCCCGTCAGGGCCTTTCTAAAGGTCCCCAGACCATTCTACTGCCCCTCAGGAGCATTCTAAAGGCCCCCAGACCCTTCTAATGCCCCACAGGGCCTTTCTAAAGGTCCCCAGACCCTTCTAGAGCCCCTGAAGACCCTTCTAAAGGCCCCCAGACCCTTATAGAGCCCCTCAGGACCATTCTAAAGTCCCCCAGACCCTGCTAATTCTCCTCAGGTCTTTTATAAGGGCACCCAGACCCTTCTAATGCCCCTCAGGACCCTTATAAAGGCACCCAGACCCTTCTAGAGCCTCTCAGGACAGCTTTAAATGCCTCCAGACCCTTCTAGACCCCCTCAGGACCATTTTAAAGGCCCCCAGACCCTTCTAATGCCCCACAGGACCTTTCTAAATGCCCTCAGACCCTTCTAATGCCCCTCAGGACCTTTCTAAAGGCCCTCAGACCCTTCTAATGCCCCTCAGGACCTTTCTAAAGGCCCTCAGACCCTTCTAATGCCCCTCAGGGCATTTATAAAGGTTCCCAGACCCTCCTAGAGCCCGTCAGGACCCTAGTAAAGGCCCGCGGACCATTCTAGAGCACCTCAGGACATTTCTAAAGGCCCGCAGACCATTCTAATGCCCGTCAGGGCCTTTATAAAGGTCCCCAGACCCTTCTCCTGCCCCTCAGGAGCATTCTAAAGGCCCCCAGACCCTTCTAATTCCCCTCAGGGCCTTTCTAAAGGTCCCCAGACCCTTCTAGAGCCCCTCAAGACCCTTCTAAAGGCCCCCAGACCCTTATAGAGCCCCTCAGGACCCTTCTAAAGTCCCCTAGACCCTGCTAGTTCCCCTCAGGGCTTTTATAAGGGCACCCAGAATCTTCTAATGCCCCTCAGGACCCTTATAAAGGCCCCCAGACCCGTCTAGAGCCTCTCAGGACAGGTTTAAATGCCTCCAGACCCTTCTAGACCCCCTCAGGACCATTCTAAAGGCACCCAGACCCTTCTAATGCCCCTCAGGGCCTTTCTAAAGTAAACCAGACGCTTCTAGAACCTCTCAGGGCCTTTCTATATGACCCCAGGCCCTTGTAATGCCACTCAGGGCCTTTCTAAAGGCCGCGAGACCCTTATAATCCCCCTGAGGGCCTTTAAAAAGGCCCCCAGACCCTTCTGGACCCACTCAGGACGCTTCTAATAGCCCCCAGACCCTTCTAGAGCCCCTCAGGGCCTTTCTAAAGGCCTCCACACCCTTCTAATGACCCTCAAGACCCATGTAAAGGCCCCCAGACCCTTCTAGATTGCATAAGGACCCATCTAAAAGCCCCCAGACCCTTCTAATGCCTTTCAGGGCCTTTCTAAAAGCCTCCACACCCTTCTAATGACCCTCAAGACCCATGTAAAGGCCCCTAGACCCTTCTAGATTGCCTCAGGACCCATCGAAAAGCCCCCAGACCCTTCTAATGCCTTTCAGGACCCTTATGAAGGCCACAAGACCCTTCTAATGCCCCTCAGGACCTTTCTAAAGGCCCTCAGACCCTTCAAATGCCCCTCAGGGCATTTATAAAGGTTCCCAGACCCTTCTAGAGCCCGTCAGGACCCTTATAAAGGCGCCCAGACCATTCTAGAGCCCCTCAGGACACTTCTAAATGCCCGCAGACCATTCTAATGCCCCACAGGGCCTTTCTAAAGGTCCCCAGACCCTTCTAGAGCCCCTGAAGACCCTTCTAAAGGCCCCCAGACCCTTATAGAGCCCCTCAGGACCCTTCTAAAGTCCCCCAGCCCCTGCTAGTTCCCCTCAGGGCTTTTATAAGGGCACCCAGAATCTTCTAATGCCCCTCAGGACCCTTATAAAGGCACCCAGACCCTTCTAGAGCCTCTCAGGACAGTTTTAAATGCCTCCAGACCCTTCTAGACCCCCTCAGGACCATTCTAAAGGCACCCAGACCCTTCTAATGCCCCTAAGGGCCTTTCTAAAGTAAACCAGACGCTTCTAGAACCTCACAGGGCCTTTCTATATGACCCCAGACCCCTGTAATGCCACTCGGTGCCTTTCTAAAGGCCGCGAGACCCTTATAATCCCCCTGAGGGCCTTTAAAAAGGCCCCCAGACCCTTCTGGACCCCCTCAGGAAGCTTCTAATTGCCCCCAGATCTTTCTAATGCCTTTCAGGGCCTTTCTAAAGGCCTCCACACCCTTCTAATGACCCTCAAGACCCATGTAAAGGCCGCCAGACCCTTCTAGATTGCCTCAGGACCCATCTAAAAGCCACCAGACCCTTCTAATGCCTTTCAGGGCCTTTCTAAAAGCCTCCACACCCTTCTAATGACCCTCAAGACCCATGTAAAGGCCCCTAGACCCTTCTAGATTGCCTCAGGACCCATCTAAAAGCCCCCAGACCCTTCTAATGCCTTTCAGGACCCTTATGAAGGCCACAAGACCCTTCTAATGCCCCTCAGGACCTTTCTAAAGGCCCTCAGACCCTTCAAATGCCCCTCAGGGCATTTATAAAGGTTCCCAGACCCTTCTAGAGCCCGTCAGGACCCTTATAAAGGCGCCCAGACCATTCTAGAGCCCCTCAGGACACTTCTAAATGCCCGCAGACCATTCTAATGCCCCACAGGGCCTTTCTAAAGGTCCCCAGACCCTTCTAGAGCCCCTGAAGACCCTTCTAAAGGCCCCCAGACCCTTATAGAGCCCCTCAGGACCCTTCTAAAGTCCCCCAGCCCCTGCTAGTTCCCCTCAGGGCTTTTATAAGGGCACCGAGAATCTTCTAATGCCCCTCAGGACCCTTATAAAGGCACCCAGACCCTTCTAGAATGCCTCAGGACCCATCTAAAAGCCCCCAGACCCTTCTAATGCCTTTCAGGGCCTTTCTAAAGGCCTCCACACCCTTCTAATGACCCTCAAGACCCATGTAAAGGCCCCTAGACCCTTCTAGATTGCCTCAGGACCCATCTAAAAGCCCCAAGACCCTTCTAATGCCTTTCAGGACCCTTATGAAGGCCACAAGACCCTTCTAATGCCCCTCAGGACCTTTCTAAAGGCACTCAGACCCTTCTAATGCCCCTCAGGGCATTTATAAAGGTTCCCAGACCATTCTAGAGCCCGTCAGGACACTTATAAAGGTCCCCAGACCCTTCTACTGCACCTCAGGAGCATTATAAAGGCCCCAAGACCCTTCTAATGCCCCTCAGGTCATTTCTAAAGGCACCCAAACCCTTCTAATGCCACTCAGGGCCTTTCTAAAGGCCGCGAGACCCTTATAATCCCCCTGAGGGCCTTTAAAAATGCCCCCAGATCCTTCTGGACCCCCTCAGGACGCTTCTAATAGACCCCAGACCCTTCTAGAGCCCCTCAGGGCCTTTCTAAAGGCCTCCACACCCTTCTAATGACCCTCAAGACCCATGTAAAGCCCCCAGACCCTTCTAGATTGCATAAGGACCCATCTAAAAGCCCCCAGACAATTCTAATGCCCCACAGGACCTTTCTAAAGGCCCTCAGACCCTTCTAATGCCCCTCAGGACCTTTCTAAAGGCCCTCAGACCCTTCTAATGCCCCTCAGGACCTTTCTAAAGGCCCTCAGACCCTTCTAATGCCCCTCAGGGCATTTATAAAGGTTCCCAGACCCTCCTAGAGCCCGTCAGGACCCTAGTAAAGGCCCGCGGACCATTCTAGAGCACCTCAGGACATTTCTAAAGGCCCGCAGACCATTCTAATGCCCGTCAGGGCCTTTATAAAGGTCCCCAGACCCTTCTCCTGCCCCTCAGGAGCATTCTAAAGGCCCCCAGACCCTTCTAATTCCCCTCAGGGCCTTTCTAAAGGTCCCCAGACCCTTCTAGAGCCCCTCAAGACCCTTCTAAAGGCCCCCAGACCCTTATAGAGCCCCTCAGGACCCTTCTAAAGTCCCCTAGACCCTGCTAGTTCCCCTCAGGGCTTTTATAAGGGCACCCAGAATCTTCTAATGCCCCTCAGGACCCTTATAAAGGCCCCCAGACCCGTCTAGAGCCTCTCAGGACAGGTTTAAATGCCTCCAGACCCTTCTAGACCCCCTCAGGACCATTCTAAAGGCACCCAGACCCTTCTAATGCCCCTCAGGGCCTTTCTAAAGTAAACCAGACGCTTCTAGAACCTCTCAGGGCCTTTCTATATGACCCCAGGCCCTTGTAATGCCACTCAGGGCCTTTCTAAAGGCCGCGAGACCCTTATAATCCCCCTGAGGGCCTTTAAAAAGGCCCCCAGACCCTTCTGGACCCACTCAGGACGCTTCTAATAGCCCCCAGACCCTTCTAGAGCCCCTCAGGGCCTTTCTAAAGGCCTCCACACCCTTCTAATGACCCTCAAGACCCATGTAAAGGCCCCCAGACCCTTCTAGATTGCATAAGGACCCATCTAAAAGCCCCCAGACCCTTCTAATGCCTTTCAGGGCCTTTCTAAAAGCCTCCACACCCTTCTAATGACCCTCAAGACCCATGTAAAGGCCCCTAGACCCTTCTAGATTGCCTCAGGACCCATCGAAAAGCCCCCAGACCCTTCTAATGCCTTTCAGGACCCTTATGAAGGCCACAAGACCCTTCTAATGCCCCTCAGGACCTTTCTAAAGGCCCTCAGACCCTTCAAATGCCCCTCAGGGCATTTATAAAGGTTCCCAGACCCTTCTAGAGCCCGTCAGGACCCTTATAAAGGCGCCCAGACCATTCTAGAGCCCCTCAGGACACTTCTAAATGCCCGCAGACCATTCTAATGCCCCACAGGGCCTTTCTAAAGGTCCCCAGACCCTTCTAGAGCCCCTGAAGACCCTTCTAAAGGCCCCCAGACCCTTATAGAGCCCCTCAGGACCCTTCTAAAGTCCCCCAGCCCCTGCTAGTTCCCCTCAGGGCTTTTATAAGGGCACCCAGAATCTTCTAATGCCCCTCAGGACCCTTATAAAGGCACCCAGACCCTTCTAGAGCCTCTCAGGACAGTTTTAAATGCCTCCAGACCCTTCTAGACCCCCTCAGGACCATTCTAAAGGCACCCAGACCCTTCTAATGCCCCTAAGGGCCTTTCTAAAGTAAACCAGACGCTTCTAGAACCTCACAGGGCCTTTCTATATGACCCCAGACCCCTGTAATGCCACTCGGTGCCTTTCTAAAGGCCGCGAGACCCTTATAATCCCCCTGAGGGCCTTTAAAAAGGCCCCCAGACCCTTCTGGACCCCCTCAGGAAGCTTCTAATTGCCCCCAGATCTTTCTAATGCCTTTCAGGGCCTTTCTAAAGGCCTCCACACCCTTCTAATGACCCTCAAGACCCATGTAAAGGCCGCCAGACCCTTCTAGATTGCCTCAGGACCCATCTAAAAGCCACCAGACCCTTCTAATGCCTTTCAGGGCCTTTCTAAAGGCCTCCACACCCTTCTAATGACCATCAAGACCCATGTAAAGGCCCCTAGACCCTTCTAGATTGGCTCAGGACCCATCTAAAAGCACCCAGACCCTTCTAATGCCTTTCAGGACCCTTATGAATGCCACAAGACCTTTCTGATGCCCCTCAGAACCTTTCTAAAGGCCCTCAGACCCTTCTAATGCACCTCAGGCCATATATAAAGGTTCCCAGACCCTTCTAGAGCCGGTCAGGACACTTATAAATGTCCCCAGACCCTTCTACTGCCCCTCAGGAGCATTCTAAAGGCACTCAGACCCTTCTAATGCCCCTCAGGGCATTTATAAAGGTTCCCAGACCCTTCTAGAGCCCGTCAGGACCCTTATAAAGGCACGCAGACCATTCTAATGCCCCACAGGGCCTTTCTAAAAGTCCCGAGACCCTTCTTCTGCCCCTGAAGAGCATTCTAAAGGCCCCCAGACCCTTCTAATGCCCCACAGGGCCTTTCTAAAGGTCCCCAGACCCTTCTAGAGCCCCTGAAGACCCTTCTAAAGGCCCCCAGACCCTTCTAGAGCCCCTCAGGACAATTCTAAAGTACCCCAGACCCTGCTAATTCCCCTCAGGGCTTTTATAAGGGCACCCAAACCCTTCTAATGCCCCTCAGGACCCTTATAAAGGCACCCAGACCCTTCTAGAGCCTCTCAGGACAGTTTTAAATGCCTCCAGACCCTTCTAGACCTACTCAGGACCATTCTAAAGGCCCACAGACCCTTCTAATGCCCTTCAAGGCCTTTCTAAAGTACCCCAGACACTTCTAGAACCTCTCAGGGCCTTTCTATATGACCCCAGACCCTTGTAATGCCACTCAGGACCTTTCTAAAGGCCGGGAGACCCTTATAATCCCACTGAGGGCCTTTAAAAAGGCCCCCAGACCCTTCTGTACCCCCTCAGGACGATTCTAATAGCCCCCAGACCTTTCTAGAGCCCCTCAGGGCCTTTCTAAAGGACTCCGCACCGTTCTAATGACTCTCAAGGCCCATGTAAAGGCCCCTAGACCCTTCTAGATTGCCTCAGGACCCATCTAAAAGCCCCCAGACCCTTCTAATGCCTTTCAGGACCCTTATGAAGGCCACAAGACCCTTCTAATGCCCCTCAGGACCTTTCTAAAGGCACTCAGACCCTTCTAATGCCCCTCAGGGCATTTCTAAAGGTTCCCAGACCCTTCTAGAGCCTGTCAGGACCCTTATAAAGGCCCCCAGACCATTCTAGAGCCCCTCAGGACACTTCTAAAGGCCCGCAGACCATTCTAATGCCCGTCAGGGCATTTATAAAGGTTTCCAGACCCTTCACCTGCACCTCAGGAGCATTCTAAAGGCCCCCAGACCCTTCTAATGCCCGTCAGGGCCTTTCTAAAGGTCCCCAGACCATTCTACTGCCCCTCAGGAGCATTCTAAAGGCCCCCAGACCCTTCTAATGCCCCACAGGGCCTTTCTAAAGGTCCCCAGACCCTTCTAGAGCCCCTGAAGACCCTTCTAAAGGCCCCCAGACCCTTATAGAGCCCCTCAGGACCATTCTAAAGTCCCCCAGACCCTGCTAATTCTCCTCAGGTCTTTTATAAGGGCACCCAGACCCTTCTAATGCCCCTCAGGACCCTTATAAAGGCACCCAGACCCTTCTAGAGCCTCTCAGGACAGCTTTAAATGCCTCCAGACCCTTCTAGACCCCCTCAGGACCATTTTAAAGGCCCCCAGACCCTTCTAATGCCCCACAGGACCTTTCTAAAGGCCCTCAGACCCTTCTAATGCCCCTCAGGACCTTTCTAAAGGCCCTCAGACCCTTCTAATGCCCCTCAGGACCTTTCTAAAGGCCCTCAGACCCTTCTAATGCCCCTCAGGGCATTTATAAAGGTTCCCAGACCCTCCTAGAGCCCGTCAGGACCCTAGTAAAGGCCCGCGGACCATTCTAGAGCACCTCAGGACATTTCTAAAGGCCCGCAGACCATTCTAATGCCCGTCAGGGCCTTTATAAAGGTCCCCAGACCCTTCTCCTGCCCCTCAGGAGCATTCTAAAGGCCCCCAGACCCTTCTAATTCCCCTCAGGGCCTTTCTAAAGGTCCCCAGACCCTTCTAGAGCCCCTCAAGACCCTTCTAAAGGCCCCCAGACCCTTATAGAGCCCCTCAGGACCCTTCTAAAGTCCCCTAGACCCTGCTAGTTCCCCTCAGGGCTTTTATAAGGGCACCCAGAATCTTCTAATGCCCCTCAGGACCCTTATAAAGGCCCCCAGACCCGTCTAGAGCCTCTCAGGACAGGTTTAAATGCCTCCAGACCCTTCTAGACCCCCTCAGGACCATTCTAAAGGCACCCAGACCCTTCTAATGCCCCTCAGGGCCTTTCTAAAGTAAACCAGACGCTTCTAGAACCTCTCAGGGCCTTTCTATATGACCCCAGGCCCTTGTAATGCCACTCAGGGCCTTTCTAAAGGCCGCGAGACCCTTATAATCCCCCTGAGGGCCTTTAAAAAGGCCCCCAGACCCTTCTGGACCCACTCAGGACGCTTCTAATAGCCCCCAGACCCTTCTAGAGCCCCTCAGGGCCTTTCTAAAGGCCTCCACACCCTTCTAATGACCCTCAAGACCCATGTAAAGGCCCCCAGACCCTTCTAGATTGCATAAGGACCCATCTAAAAGCCCCCAGACCCTTCTAATGCCTTTCAGGGCCTTTCTAAAAGCCTCCACACCCTTCTAATGACCCTCAAGACCCATGTAAAGGCCCCTAGACCCTTCTAGATTGCCTCAGGACCCATCGAAAAGCCCCCAGACCCTTCTAATGCCTTTCAGGACCCTTATGAAGGCCACAAGACCCTTCTAATGCCCCTCAGGACCTTTCTAAAGGCCCTCAGACCCTTCAAATGCCCCTCAGGGCATTTATAAAGGTTCCCAGACCCTTCTAGAGCCCGTCAGGACCCTTATAAAGGCGCCCAGACCATTCTAGAGCCCCTCAGGACACTTCTAAATGCCCGCAGACCATTCTAATGCCCCACAGGGCCTTTCTAAAGGTCCCCAGACCCTTCTAGAGCCCCTGAAGACCCTTCTAAAGGCCCCCAGACCCTTATAGAGCCCCTCAGGACCCTTCTAAAGTCCCCCAGCCCCTGCTAGTTCCCCTCAGGGCTTTTATAAGGGCACCCAGAATCTTCTAATGCCCCTCAGGACCCTTATAAAGGCACCCAGACCCTTCTAGAGCCTCTCAGGACAGTTTTAAATGCCTCCAGACCCTTCTAGACCCCCTCAGGACCATTCTAAAGGCACCCAGACCCTTCTAATGCCCCTAAGGGCCTTTCTAAAGTAAACCAGACGCTTCTAGAACCTCACAGGGCCTTTCTATATGACCCCAGACCCCTGTAATGCCACTCGGTGCCTTTCTAAAGGCCGCGAGACCCTTATAATCCCCCTGAGGGCCTTTAAAAAGGCCCCCAGACCCTTCTGGACCCCCTCAGGAAGCTTCTAATTGCCCCCAGATCTTTCTAATGCCTTTCAGGGCCTTTCTAAAGGCCTCCACACCCTTCTAATGACCCTCAAGACCCATGTAAAGGCCGCCAGACCCTTCTAGATTGCCTCAGGACCCATCTAAAAGCCACCAGACCCTTCTAATGCCTTTCAGGGCCTTTCTAAAGGCCTCCACACCCTTCTAATGACCATCAAGACCCATGTAAAGGCCCCTAGACCCTTCTAGATTGGCTCAGGACCCATCTAAAAGCACCCAGACCCTTCTAATGCCTTTCAGGACCCTTATGAATGCCACAAGACCTTTCTGATGCCCCTCAGAACCTTTCTAAAGGCCCTCAGACCCTTCTAATGCACCTCAGGCCATATATAAAGGTTCCCAGACCCTTCTAGAGCCGGTCAGGACACTTATAAATGTCCCCAGACCCTTCTACTGCCCCTCAGGAGCATTCTAAAGGCACTCAGACCCTTCTAATGCCCCTCAGGGCATTTATAAAGGTTCCCAGACCCTTCTAGAGCCCGTCAGGACCCTTATAAAGGCACGCAGACCATTCTAATGCCCCACAGGGCCTTTCTAAAAGTCCCGAGACCCTTCTTCTGCCCCTGAAGAGCATTCTAAAGGCCCCCAGACCCTTCTAATGCCCCACAGGGCCTTTCTAAAGGTCCCCAGACCCTTCTAGAGCCCCTGAAGACCCTTCTAAAGGCCCCCAGACCCTTCTAGAGCCCCTCAGGACAATTCTAAAGTACCCCAGACCCTGCTAATTCCCCTCAGGGCTTTTATAAGGGCACCCAAACCCTTCTAATGCTCCTCAGGACCCTTATAAAGGCACCCAGACCCTTCTAGAGCCTCTCAGGACAGTTTTAAATGCCTCCAGACCCTTCTAGACCTACTCAGGACCATTCTAAAGGCCCACAGACCCTTCTAATGCCCTTCAAGGCCTTTCTAAAGTACCCCAGACACTTCTAGAACCTCTCAGGGCCTTTCTATATGACCCCAGACCCTTGTAATGCCACTCAGGACCTTTCTAAAGGCCGGGAGACCCTTATAATCCCACTGAGGGCCTTTAAAAAGGCCCCCAGACCCTTCTGTACCCCCTCAGGACGATTCTAATAGCCCCCAGACCTTTCTAGAGCCCCTCAGGGCCTTTCTAAAGGACTCCGCACCCTTCTAATGACTCTCAAGGCCCATGTAAAGGCCCCTAGACCCTTCTAGATTGCCTCAGGACCCATCTAAAAGCCCCCAGACCCTTCTAATGCCTTTCAGGACCCTTATGAAGGCCACAAGACCCTTCTAATGCCCCTCAGGACCTTTCTAAAGGCACTCAGACCCTTCTAATGCCCCTCAGGGCATTTCTAAAGGTTCCCAGACCCTTCTAGAGCCTGTCAGGACCCTTATAAAGGCCCCCAGACCATTCTAGAGCCCCTCAGGACACTTCTAAAGGCCCGCAGACCATTCTAATGCCCGTCAGGGCATTTATAAAGGTTTCCAGACCCTTCACCTGCACCTCAGGAGCATTCTAAAGGCCCCCAGACCCTTCTAATGCCCGTCAGGGCCTTTCTAAAGGTCCCCAGACCATTCTACTGCCCCTCAGGAGCATTCTAAAGGCCCCCAGACCCTTCTAATGCCCCACAGGGCCTTTCTAAAGGTCCCCAGACCCTTCTAGAGCCCCTGAAGACCCTTCTAAAGGCCCCCAGACCCTTATAGAGCCCCTCAGGACCATTCTAAAGTCCCCCAGACCCTGCTAATTCTCCTCAGGTCTTTTATAAGGGCACCCAGACCCTTCTAATGCCCCTCAGGACCCTTATAAAGGCACCCAGACCCTTCTAGAGCCTCTCAGGACAGCTTTAAATGCCTCCAGACCCTTCTAGACCCCCTCAGGACCATTCTAAAGGCCCCCAGACCCTTCTAATGCCCCTAAGGACCCTTCTAAAGTCCCCCAGACCCTTCTAATGCCCCTCAGGGCCTTTCTAAAGGATGCGAGACCCATATAATCACCCTGAGGGCCTTTAAAATTGCCCCCTGACCATTCTGGACCCCTTCAGGATGCTTCTAATAGCCCCCAGACCCTTCTAGAGCCCCTCAGGGCCTTTCTAAAGGCATCTACACCCTTCTAATGACCCACAAGACCCATGTAAAGGCCCCCAGACCCTTCTAGACTGCATCAGGACCCATCTAAAAGCCCCCAGACCTTTCTAATGCATTTCAGGGCCTTTCTAAAGGCCTCCACACCCTTCTAATGACCCTCAAGACCCATGTAAAGGCCCCTAGACCCTTCTAGATTGCCTCAGGACCCATCTAAAAGCCCCCAGACCTTTGTAATGCCTTTTAGGGCCTTTCTAAAGGACTCCACACCATTCTAATGACCATCAAGACCCATGTAAAGTCCCCCAGACCCTTCTAGATTGCCTAAGGACCCATCTAATAGCCCCCAGACCCTTCTAATGCCTATCAGGGCCTTTCTAAAGGCCTCCACACCAGTCTAATGCCTCTCAGGGCCTTTCTAAAGGCCTCCACACCCTTCTAATGACCCTCAAGACCCATGTAAAGGCCCCTAGACCCTTCTAGATTGCCTCAGGACCCATCTAAAAGCCCCCAGACCCTTCTAATGTCTTTCAGGGCCTTTCTAAAGGCCTCCACACCCTTCTAATGACCCTCAAGACCCATGTAAAGGCCCCCAGACCCTTCTAGATTGCCTCAGGACCCATCTAAAAGACCCCAGACCCTTCTAATGCCTTTCAGGACCCTTATGAAGGCCACAAGACCCTTCTAATGCCCCTCAGGACCTTTCTAAAGGCCCTCAGACCCATCTAATGCCCCTCAGGGCATTTAGGAAGGTTCCCAGACTTTTCTAGAGCCCGTCAGGACCCTTATAAAGGCCCCCAGACCATTCTAGAGCCCCTCAGGACACTCCTAAAGGCCCGCAGACCATTCTATTGCCCGTCAGGGCCTTTATAAAGGTCCCCAGACCCTTCTGCTGCCCCTCAGGAGCATTCTAAAGGCCCCCAGACCCTTCTAATGCCCCACAGGGCCTTTCTAAAGGTCCTCAGACCCTTCTAGAGCCCCTGAAGACTCTTCTAAAGGCCCTCAGACCCTTATAGAGCCCCTCAGGACCATTCTAAAGTCCCCCAGACCCTGCTAATTCCCCTCAGGGCTTTTATAAGGGCACCCAGACCCTTCTAATGCCCCACAGGGCCTTTCTAAAGGTCCTCAGACCCTTCTAGAGCCCCTGAAGACCCTTCTAAAGGCCCCCAGACCCTTATAGAGACCCTCAGGACCCTTCTAAAGTCCCCCAGACCCTGCTAATTCCCCTCAGGGCTTTTATAAGGGCACCCAGACCCTTCTAATGCCCCTCAGGACCCTTAAAAAGGCACCCAGACCATTCTAGAGCCCCTCAGGACGGTTCTAATAGCCCCCAGACCCTTCTAGAGCCCCTCAGCGCCTTTCTAAAGGCATCCACACCCTTCTAATGACTCTCAAGACCCATGTAAAGGCCCCCAGACCCTTCTAGATTGCCTAAGGACCCATCTAAAAGCCCCCAGACCCTTCTAATGCCCCTTAGGACCCTTATAAAGGCCCCCAGACCATTCTAGAGCCCCTCAGGACAATTCTAAAGGCTTGCAGACCATTCTGATGCCCATCAGGGCCTTATAAAGGTCCCCAGACTCTTCTAGTGCCCCTCAGGAGCATTCTAAAGGCCCCCAGACCATTCTAATGCCGCAGAGGGCCTCTCTAAAGGTCCCGAGACCCTTCTAGAGACCCTGAAGACCCTTCTAAAGGCCCCCAGACCCTTATAGAGCACCTCAGGACCCTTCTAAAGGCACCCAGACCCTTCTAATGCCCCACAGGGCCTTTATAAAGGTCCCCAGACCCTTCTAGAGCCCCTGAAGACCCTTCTAAAGGCGTCGAGACCCTTATAGAGCCCCTCAGGATCATTCTAAAGTCCCCCAGACCCTGCTAATTCCTCTCAGGGCTATTATAAGGGCACCCAGACCCTTCTAATGCCCCTCAGGACCCATATAAAGGCACCCAGACCCTTGTAGAGCATCTCAGGACAGTTTTAAATGCCTCCAGACCCTTCTAGACCCCCTCAGGACATTCTAAAGGCCTACAGACCCTTCTAATGCCCCACAGGGCCTTTCTAAAGGTCCCCAGACCCTTCTAGAGCCCAAGAAGACCCTTCTAAAGGACTCCAGACCCTTATAGAGCCCCGCAGGACCCTTCTAATGTCCCCCAGACCCTGCTAATTCCCCTCAGGGCTTTTATAAGGGAACCCAGACTTTTCTAATGCCTCTGAAGACCCTTCTAAAGGCCCCGAGACACTTATAGAGCCCCTCAGGACCCTTCTAAAGTCCCCCAGACCCTGTTAATTCCTCTCAGGGCTTTTATAAGGGCTCCCAGACCCTTCTAATGCCCCTCAGGACCCTTATAAAGGAACCCAGACCTCAAGACCCATGTAAAGGCCCCCAGACCCTTCTAGATTGCCTCAGGACCCATCTAAAAGCCCCCAGACCCTTCTAATGCCTTTCAGGACCCTTATGAAGGCCACAAGACCCTTCTAATGCCCCTCAGGACCTTTCTAAAGGCCCTCAGACCCTTCTAGAGCCCGTCAGGACCCTTATAAACGTCCCCAGACCCTTCTAGAGCCCATCAGGACCCTTATAAAGGTCCCCAGACCCTTCTACTTCCCCTCTGGAGCATTCTAAATGCCCCCAGACCCTTCTAATGCACCACAGGGCCTTTCAAAATGTCCCCAGACCTCTCTAGAGCCCCTGAAGACCCTTCTAAAGTCCCCCAGACCCTGCTAATTCCTCTCAGGGCTTTTATAAGGGCACCCAGAATCTTCTTATACCCCTCAGGACCCTTATAAAGGCACCCAGACCCTTCTAATGCCGCTCACGACCTTTCTAAAGGACCTCAGACCATTCTAATGCCCCTCAAGACCCATGTAAAGGCCCCTAGACCCTTCTAGATTGCCTCAGGACCCATCTAAAAGCGCCCAGACCCTTCTAATGCCTTTCAGGACCCTTATGAAGGCCACAAGACCCTTCTAATGCCCCTCAGGACCCTTATGAACGCCACAAGACCCTTCTAATGCCCCTCAGGACCTTTCTAAAGGCCCTCAGACCCTTCTAATGCCCATCAGGGCATTTATAAAGGTTCCCAGACCCTTCTATAGCCCGTCAGGACCCTTATAAAGGCCCCCAGACCATTCTAGAGCCCCTCATGACACTTCTAAAGGCCCGCAGACCATTCTAATGCCCGTCAGGGCCTTTATAAAGGTCCCCAGACCCTTCTACTGCCCCTCAGGAGCATTCTAAAGGCCCCCAGACCCTTCTAATGCCCCACAGGGCCTTTCTAAAGGTCCCCAGACCCTTCTAGAGCCCCTGAAGACCATTCTAAAGGCCCCCAGACCCTTATAGAGCCCCTCAGGACCCTTCTAAAGTCCCCCAGACCCTGCTAGATCCCCTCAGGGCTTTTATAAGGGCACCCAGAATCTTCTAATGCCCCGCAGGACCATTATAAAGGCACCCAGACCCTTCTAGAGCCTCTCAGGACAGTTTTAAATACGTCCAGACCCTTCTAGACCCTCTCAGGACCATTCTAAAGGCCCCCAGACCCTTCTAATGCCCCTCAGGGGCTTTCTAAAGTAAACCAGACACTTCTAGAACCTCTCAAGACCTTTCTATAAGAACCCAGACCCTTGTAATGCCACTCAGAGCCTTTCTAAAGGCCGCAAGACCCTTATAATCCCCCTGAGGGCCTTTAAAAGGCCCCCAGACCCTTCTGGACCCCCTTAGGACACTTCTAATAGCCCCCAGACCCTTCTAGAGCCCCTCAGGGCCTTTCTAAAGGCTTCCACACCCTTCTAATGACCATCAAGACCCATGTAAAGGACCCCAGACCCTTCTAGATTGCCTCAGGACCCATCTAAAAGCCCCCAGACCCTTCTAATACCTTTCAGGACCCTTATGAAGGCCACAAGACCCTTCTAATGCCCCTCAGGACCTTTCTAAAGGCCCTCAGACCCTTCTAATGCCCCTCAGGGCATTTATAAAGGTTCCCAGACCCTTCTAGAGCCCGTCAGGACCCTTATAAAGGCCCCCAGACCATTCTAGAGCCCCTCAGGACACTTCTAAAGGCCCGCAGACCATTCTAATGCCCGTCAGGGCCTTTCTAAAGGTCCCCAGATCCTTCTACTGCCCCTCAGGAGCATTCTAAAGGCCCCCAGACCCTTCTAATGCCCCACAGGGCCTTTCTAAAGGTCCCCAGACCCTTCTAGAGCCCCTGAAGACCCTTCTAAAGGCCCCCAGACCCTTATAGAGCCCCTCAGGACCCTTCTAAAGTCCACTAGACCCTGCTAGTTCCCCTCAGGGCTTTTATAATGGGCACCCAGAATCTTCTAATGCCCCACAGGACCCTTATAAACGCACCCAGACCCTTCTAATGCCCCTCAGGGCCTTTCTAAAGTAAATCAGACACTTCTAGATCCTCTCAGGGCATTTCTATATGAACCCAGACCCTTGTAATGCAACTCAGGGCCTTTCTAAAGGCTGCGAGACCCTTATCATCCCCCTGAGGGCCTTTAAAAAGGCCCCCAGACCCTTCTGGACCCCCTCAGAACGATTCTAATAGCCCCCAGACCCTTCTAGAGCCCCTCAGCGCCTTTCTAAAGGCCTCCACACCCTTCTAATGACCCTCAAGACCCATATAAAGGCCCCCAGACCCTTCTAGATTGCCTAAGGACCCATCTAAAAGCCCCCAGACCCTTCTAATGCCTTTCAGGGCCTTTCTAAAGGCCTCCACACCCTTCTAATGACCCTCAAGACCCATGTAAAGGCCCCTAGACCCTTCTAGATTTCCTCAGGACCAATCTAAAAGCCCCCAGACCCTTCTAATGCCTTTCAGGACCCTTATGAAGGCCACAAGACCCTTCTAATGCCCCTCAGGACCTTTCTAAAGGCCCTCAGACCCTTCAAATGCCCCTCAGGGCATTTATAAAGGTTCCCAGACCCTTCTAGAGCCCGTCAGGACCCTTATAAAGGCGCCCAGACCATTCTAGAGCCCCTCAGGACACTTCTAAATGCCCGCAGACCATTCTAATGCCCCACAGGGCCTTTCTAAAGGTCCCCAGACCCTTCTAGAGCCCCTGAAGACCCTTCTAAAGGCCCCCAGACCCTTATAGAGCCCCTCAGGACCCTTCTAAAGTCCCCCAGCCCCTGCTAGTTCCCCTCAGGGCTTTTATAAGGGCACCCAGAATCTTCTAATGCCCCTCAGGACCCTTATAAAGGCACCCAGA
The DNA here is from genome assembly GCA_033558105.1 of Coccyzus lansbergi. Taxonomy (NCBI): domain Eukaryota; kingdom Metazoa; phylum Chordata; class Aves; order Cuculiformes; family Coccyzidae; genus Coccyzus; species Coccyzus lansbergi. The sequence goes on from JAUMJK010001392.1 coordinate 215,809, forward strand.
CCCTTCTAGAGCCTCTCAGGACAGTTTTAAATGCCTCCAGACCCTTCTAGACCCCCTCAGGACCATTCTAAAGGCACCCAGACCCTTCTAATGCCCCTAAGGGCCTTTCTAAAGTAAACCAGACGCTTCTAGAACCTCACAGGGCCTTTCTATATGACCCCAGACCCCTGTAATGCCACTCGGTGCCTTTCTAAAGGCCGCGAGACCCTTATAATCCCCCTGAGGGCCTTTAAAAAGGCCCCCAGACCCTTCTGGACCCCCTCTGGACACTTCTAATAGCTCCTAGACGCTTCTAGAGCCCCTCAGGTTCTTTCTAAGGCATCCACACCTTTCTAATGACCCTCAAGACCCATGTAAAGGCCCCTAGACCCTTCTAGATTGCCTCAGGACCCATCTAAAAGCCCCCAGACCCTTCTAATGCCTTTCAGGACCCTTATTAAGGCCACAAGACCCTTCTAATGCCCCTCAGGACCTTTCTAAAAGCCCTTAGACCTTTCTAATGCCACTCAGGGCATTTATAAAGGTTCCCAGACCATTCTATATCACGTCAGGACACTTATAAATGTCCCCAGACCTTTCTACTGCCCCTCAGGAGCATTCTAAAGGCCCCCAGACCCTTCCAATGCCCCACAGGGCCTTTCTAAAGGCCCCCAGACCCTTATAGAGCCCCTCAGGACCCTTCTAAAGTCCCCCAGACCCTGCTAATTCCCCTCAGGGCTTTTATAAGGGCACCCAGACCCTTCTAATGCCCCTCAGGACCGTTATAAAGGTACCCAGACCCTTCTAGATCCTCTCAGGACAGTTTTAAATGCCTAAAGACCCTTCTAGAACCCCCCAGGACCATTCTAAAGGCCCCCAGACCCTTCTAATGCCCCTAAGGGCCTTTCTAAAATACCCCAGACACTTCTAGAACCTCTCAGGGCCTTTCTATATGAACCCAGGCCCTTGTAATGCCACTCAGGGCCTTTCTAAAGGCAGCGAGACCCTTATAATCCCCCTGAGGGCCTTTAAAAATGCCCCCAGACCCTTCTGGACCCCCTCAGGATGCTTCTAATAGCCCCCAGACCCTTCTAGAGCCCCTCAGGGCCTTTCTAAAGGCCTCCACACCCTTCTAATGACCCTCAAGACCCATGTAAAGGCCCCCAGACCCTTCTAGATTGCCTCAGGACCCATCTAAAAGCCCCCAGACCATTCTAATGCCTTTCAGGACCCTTATGAAGGCCACAAGACCCTTCTAATGCCCCTCAGGACCTTTCTAAAGGCCCTCAGACCCTTCTAATGCCCATCAGGGCATTTATAAAGGTTCCCAGACCCTTCTAGAGCCCGTCAGGACCCTTATAAAGGCCCCCAGACCATTCTAGAGCCTTTCATGACACTTCTAAAGGCCCGCAGACCATTCTAATGCCCGTCAGGGCCTTTATAAAGGTCCCCAGACCCTTCTACTGGCCCTCAGGAGCATTCTAAAGCCCCCAGACCCTTCTAATGCCCCACAGGGCCTTTCTAAAGGTCCCCAGACCCTTCTAGAGCCCCTGAAGACCATTCTAAAGGCCCCCAGACCCTTATAGAGCCCCTCAGGACCCTTCTAAAGTCCCCCAGACCCTGCTAGTTCCCCTCAGGGCTTTTATAAGGGCACCCAGAATCTTCTAATGCCCCTCAGGACCATTATAAAGGCACCCAGACCCTTCTAGAGCCTCTCAGGACAGTTTTAAATACGTCCAGACCCTTCTAGACCCCCTCAGGACCATTCTAAAGGCCCCCAGACCCTTCTAATGCCCCTCAGGGCCTTTCTAAAGGCCCCCATACCCTTCTAATGCCCCTCAGGTCATTTCTAAAGGCACCCAGACCCTTCTAATGCCACTCAGGGCCTTTCTAAAGGCCGCCAGACCCTTATAATCCCCCTGAGGGCCTTTAAAAAGGCCCCCAGACCCTTCTGGACCCCCTCAGGACACTTCTAATAGCCCCCAGACCCTTCTAGAGCTCCTCAGGGCCTTTCTAAAGGCCTCCACACCCTTCTAATGACCCTCAAGACCCATGTAAAGGCCCCCAGACCCTTCTAGATTGCCTCAGGACCCATCTAAAAGCACCCAGACCCTTCTAATGCCATTCAGGGCCTTTCTAAAGGCCTCCACACCCTTCTAATGACTCTCAAGACCCATGTAAAGGCCCCCAGACCATTCTGGATTGCCTCAGGACCCATCTAAAAGCACCCAGACCCTTCTAATGCCTTTCAGGACCCTTATGAAGGCCACAAGACCCTTGTAATGCCCCTCAGGACGTTTCTAAAGGCCCTCAGACCCTTCTAATGCCACTCAGGGCATTTATAAAGGTTCCCAGACCCTTCTAGAGCCTGTCAGGACCCTTATAAAGGCCCCCAGACCATTCTAGAGCCCCTCAGGACACTTCTAAAGGCCCGCAGACCATTCTAATACCCGTCAGGGCCTTTCTAAAGGTCCCCAGACCCTTCTACTGCCCCTCAGGAGCATTCTAAAGGCCCCCAGACCCTTCTAATTCCCCTCAGGGCCTTTCTAAAGGTCCCCAGACCCTTCTAGAGCCCCTCAAGACCCTTCTAAAGGCCCCCAGACCCTTATAGAGCCCCTCAGGACCCTTCTAAAGTCCCCTAGACCCTGCTAGTTCCCCTCAGGGCTTTTATAAGGGCACCCAGAATCTTCTAATGCCCCTCAGGACCCTTATAAAGGCCCCCAGACCCGTCTAGAGCCTCTCAGGACAGGTTTAAATGCCTCCAGACCCTTCTAGACCCCCTCAGGACCATTCTAAAGGCACCCAGACCCTTCTAATGCCCCTCAGGGCCTTTCTAAAGTAAACCAGACGCTTCTAGAACCTCTCAGGGCCTTTCTATATGACCCCAGGCCCTTGTAATGCCACTCAGGGCCTTTCTAAAGGCCGCGAGACCCTTATAATCCCCCTGAGGGCCTTTAAAAAGGCCCCCAGACCCTTCTGGACCCACTCAGGACGCTTCTAATAGCCCCCAGACCCTTCTAGAGCCCCTCAGGGCCTTTCTAAAGGCCTCCACACCCTTCTAATGACCCTCAAGACCCATGTAAAGGCCCCCAGACCCTTCTAGATTGCATAAGGACCCATCTAAAAGCCCCCAGACCCTTCTAATGCCTTTCAGGGCCTTTCTAAAAGCCTCCACACCCTTCTAATGACCCTCAAGACCCATGTAAAGGCCCCTAGACCCTTCTAGATTGCCTCAGGACCCATCGAAAAGCCCCCAGACCCTTCTAATGCCTTTCAGGACCCTTATGAAGGCCACAAGACCCTTCTAATGCCCCTCAGGACCTTTCTAAAGGCCCTCAGACCCTTCAAATGCCCCTCAGGGCATTTATAAAGGTTCCCAGACCCTTCTAGAGCCCGTCAGGACCCTTATAAAGGCGCCCAGACCATTCTAGAGCCCCTCAGGACACTTCTAAATGCCCGCAGACCATTCTAATGCCCCACAGGGCCTTTCTAAAGGTCCCCAGACCCTTCTAGAGCCCCTGAAGACCCTTCTAAAGGCCCCCAGACCCTTATAGAGCCCCTCAGGACCCTTCTAAAGTCCCCCAGCCCCTGCTAGTTCCCCTCAGGGCTTTTATAAGGGCACCCAGAATCTTCTAATGCCCCTCAGGACCCTTATAAAGGCACCCAGACCCTTCTAGAGCCTCTCAGGACAGTTTTAAATGCCTCCAGACCCTTCTAGACCCCCTCAGGACCATTCTAAAGGCACCCAGACCCTTCTAATGCCCCTAAGGGCCTTTCTAAAGTAAACCAGACGCTTCTAGAACCTCACAGGGCCTTTCTATATGACCCCAGACCCCTGTAATGCCACTCGGTGCCTTTCTAAAGGCCGCGAGACCCTTATAATCCCCCTGAGGGCCTTTAAAAAGGCCCCCAGACCCTTCTGGACCCCCTCTGGACACTTCTAATAGCTCCTAGACGCTTCTAGAGCCCCTCAGGTTCTTTCTAAGGCATCCACACCTTTCTAATGACCCTCAAGACCCATGTAAAGGCCCCTAGACCCTTCTAGATTGCCTCAGGACCCATCTAAAAGCCCCCAGACCCTTCTAATGCCTTTCAGGACCCTTATTAAGGCCACAAGACCCTTCTAATGCCCCTCAGGACCTTTCTAAAAGCCCTTAGACCTTTCTAATGCCACTCAGGGCATTTATAAAGGTTCCCAGACCATTCTATATCACGTCAGGACACTTATAAATGTCCCCAGACCTTTCTACTGCCCCTCAGGAGCATTCTAAAGGCCCCCAGACCCTTCCAATGCCCCACAGGGCCTTTCTAAAGGTCCCCAGACCCTTCTAGAGCCCCTGAAGACCATTCTAAAGGCCCCCAGACCCTGCTTATTCCCCTCAGGGCTTTTATAAGGGCACCCAGACCCTTCTAATGCCCCTCAGGACCGTTATAAAGGTACCCAGACCCTTCTAAATCCTCTCAGGACAGTTTTAAATGCCTAAAGACCCTTCTAGAACCCCCCAGGACCATTCTAAAGGCCCCCAGACCCTTCTAATGCCCCTAAGGGCCTTTCTAAAATACCCCAGACACTTCTAGAACCTCTCAGGGCCTTTCTATATGAACCCAGGCCCTTGTAATGCCACTCAGGGCCTTTCTAAAGGCAGCGAGACCCTTATAATCCCCCTGAGGGCCTTTAAAAAGGCCCCCAGACCCTTCTGGACCCCCTCAGGATGCTTCTAATAGCCCCCAGACCCTTCTAGAGCCCTTCAGGGCCTTTCTAAAGGCCTCCACACCCTTCTAATGACCCTCAAGACCCATGTAAAGGCCCCCAGACCCTTCTAGATTGCCTCAGGACCCATCTAAAAGCCCCCAGACCATTCTAATGCCTTTCAGGACCCTTATGAAGGCCACAAGACCCTTCTAATGCCCCTCAGGACCTTTCTAAAGGCCCTCAGACCCTTCTAATGCCCATCAGGGCATTTATAAAGGTTCCCAGACCCTTCTAGAGCCCGTCAGGACCCTTATAAAGGCCCCCAGACCATTCTAGAGCCTTTCATGACACTTCTAAAGGCCCGCAGACCATTCTAATGCCCGTCAGGGCCTTTATAAAGGTCCCCAGACCCTTCTACTGGCCCTCAGGAGCATTCTAAAGCCCCCAGACCCTTCTAATGCCCCACAGGGCCTTTCTAAAGGTCCCCAGACCCTTCTAGAGCCCCTGAAGACCATTCTAAAGGCCCCCAGACCCTTATAGAGCCCCTCAGGACCCTTCTAAAGTCCCCCAGACCCTGCTAGTTCCCCTCAGGGCTTTTATAAGGGCACCCAGAATCTTCTAATGCCCCTCAGGACCATTATAAAGGCACCCAGACCCTTCTAGAGCCTCTCAGGACAGTTTTAAATACGTCCAGACCCTTCTAGACCCCCTCAGGACCATTCTAAAGGCCCCCAGACCCTTCTAATGCCCCTCAGGGCCTTTCTAAAGGCCCCCATACCCTTCTAATGCCCCTCAGGTCATTTCTAAAGGCACCCAGACCCTTCTAATGCCACTCAGGGCCTTTCTAAAGGCCGCCAGACCCTTATAATCCCCCTGAGGGCCTTTAAAAAGGCCCCCAGACCCTTCTGGACCCCCTCAGGACACTTCTAATAGCCCCCAGACCCTTCTAGAGCTCCTCAGGGCCTTTCTAAAGGCCTCCACACCCTTCTAATGACCCTCAAGACCCATGTAAAGGCCCCCAGACCCTTCTAGATTGCCTCAGGACCCATCTAAAAGCACCCAGACCCTTCTAATGCCATTCAGGGCCTTTCTAAAGGCCTCCACACCCTTCTAATGACTCTCAAGACCCATGTAAAGGCCCCCAGACCATTCTGGATTGCCTCAGGACCCATCTAAAAGCACCCAGACCCTTCTAATGCCTTTCAGGACCCTTATGAAGGCCACAAGACCCTTGTAATGCCCCTCAGGACGTTTCTAAAGGCCCTCAGACCCTTCTAATGCCACTCAGGGCATTTATAAAGGTTCCCAGACCCTTCTAGAGCCTGTCAGGACCCTTATAAAGGCCCCCAGACCATTCTAGAGCCCCTCAGGACACTTCTAAAGGCCCGCAGACCATTCTAATACCCGTCAGGGCCTTTCTAAAGGTCCCCAGACCCTTCTACTGCCCCTCAGGAGCATTCTAAAGGCCCCCAGACCCTTCTAATGCCTCACAGGGCCTTTCTAAAGGTCGCCAGACCCTTCTAGAGCCCCTGAAGACCCTTCTAAAGGCCCCCAGACCCTTATAGAGACCCTCAGGACCCTTCTAAAGTCCCCCAGACCCTGCTAATTCCCCTCAGGGCTTTTATAAGGGCACCCAGAATCTTCTAATGCCCCTCAGGTCCCTTATAAAGGCACCCAGACCCTTCTAGAGCCTCTCAGGACAGTTTTAAATGCCTCCAGACCATTCTAGAACCACTCAGGACCATTCTAAAGGACCCCAGACCCTTCTAATTCCCCTCAGGGCCTTTCTAAAGTACCCCAGACACTTCTAGAACCTCTCAGGGCCTTTCTATATGACCCCAGACCCTTGTAATGCCACTCAGGACCTTTCTAAAGGCCGCGAGACCCTTATAATCCCCCTGAGGGCCTTTAAAAAGGCCCCCAGACCCTTCTGGACCCCCTCAGGAAGCTTCTAATTGCCCCCAGATCTTTCTAATGCCTTTCAGGGCCTTTCTAAAGGCCTCCACACCCTTCTAATGACCCTCAAGACCCATGTAAAGGCCGCCAGACCCTTCTAGATTGCCTCAGGACCCATCTAAAAGCCACCAGACCCTTCTAATGCCTTTCAGGGCCTTTCTAAAGGCCTCCACACCCTTCTAATAACCCTCAAGACCCATGTAAAGGCCCCTAGACCCTTCTAGATTGGCTCAGGACCCATCTAAAAGCACCCAGACCCTTCTAATGCCTTTCAGGACCCTTATGAATGCCACAAGACCTTTCTGATGCCCCTCAGAACCTTTCTAAAGGCCCTCAGACCCTTCTAATGCACCTCAGGCCATATATAAAGGTTCCCAGACCCTTCTAGAGCCGGTCAGGACACTTATAAATGTCCCCAGACCCTTCTACTGCCCCTCAGGAGCATTCTAAAGGCACTCAGACCCTTCTAATGCCCCTCAGGGCATTTATAAAGGTTCCCAGACCCTTCTAGAGCCCGTCAGGACCCTTATAAAGGCACGCAGACCATTCTAATGCCCCACAGGGCCTTTCTAAAAGTCCCGAGACCCTTCTTCTGCCCCTGAAGAGCATTCTAAAGGCCCCCAGACCCTTCTAATGCCCCACAGGGCCTTTCTAAAGGTCCCCAGACCCTTCTAGAGCCCCTGAAGACCCTTCTAAAGGCCCCCAGACCCTTCTAGAGCCCCTCAGGACAATTCTAAAGTACCCCAGACCCTGCTAATTCCCCTCAGGGCTTTTATAAGGGCACCCAAACCCTTCTAATGCCCCTCAGGACCCTTATAAAGGCACCCAGACCCTTCTAGAGCCTCTCAGGACAGTTTTAAATGCCTCCAGACCCTTCTAGACCTACTCAGGACCATTCTAAAGGCCCACAGACCCTTCTAATGCCCTTCAAGGCCTTTCTAAAGTACCCCAGACACTTCTAGAACCTCTCAGGGCCTTTCTATATGACCCCAGACCCTTGTAATGCCACTCAGGACCTTTCTAAAGGCCGGGAGACCCTTATAATCCCACTGAGGGCCTTTAAAAAGGCCCCCAGACCCTTCTGTACCCCCTCAGGACGATTCTAATAGCCCCCAGACCTTTCTAGAGCCCCTCAGGGCCTTTCTAAAGGACTCCGCACCCTTCTAATGACTCTCAAGGCCCATGTAAAGGCCCCTAGACCCTTCTAGATTGCCTCAGGACCCATCTAAAAGCCCCCAGACCCTTCTAATGCCTTTCAGGACCCTTATGAAGGCCACAAGACCCTTCTAATGCCCCTCAGGACCTTTCTAAAGGCACTCAGACCCTTCTAATGCCCCTCAGGGCATTTCTAAAGGTTCCCAGACCCTTCTAGAGCCTGTCAGGACCCTTATAAAGGCCCCCAGACCATTCTAGAGCCCCTCAGGACACTTCTAAAGGCCCGCAGACCATTCTAATGCCCGTCAGGGCATTTATAAAGGTTTCCAGACCCTTCACCTGCACCTCAGGAGCATTCTAAAGGCCCCCAGACCCTTCTAATGCCCGTCAGGGCCTTTCTAAAGGTCCCCAGACCATTCTACTGCCCCTCAGGAGCATTCTAAAGGCCCCCAGACCCTTCTAATGCCCCACAGGGCCTTTCTAAAGGTCCTCAGACCCTTCTAGAGCCCCTGAAGACCCTTCTAAAGGCCCCCAGACCCTTATAGAGCCCCTCAGGACCATTCTAAAGTCCCCCAGACCCTGCTAATTCTCCTCAGGTCTTTTATAAGGGCACCCAGACCCTTCTAATGCCCCTCAGGACCCTTATAAAGGCACCCAGACCCTTCTAGAGCCTCTCAGGACAGCTTTAAATGCCTCCAGACCTTTCTAGACCCCCTCAGGACCATTCTAAAGGCCCCCAGACCCTTCTAATGCCCCTAAGGACCCTTCTAAAGGCCCCCAGACCCTTCTAATGCCCCTCAGGGCCTTTCTAAAGGATGCGAGACCCATATAATCACCCTGAGGGCCTTTAAAATTGCCCCCTGACCATTCTAGACCCCTTCAGGATGCTTCTAATAGCCCCCAGACCCTTCTAGAGCCCCTCAGGGCCTTTCTAAAGGCATCTACACCCTTCTAATGACCCACAAGACCCATGTAAAGGCCCCCAGACCCTTCTAGACTGCCTCAGGACCCATCTAAAAGCCCCCAGACCTTTCTAATGCATTTCAGGGCCTTTCTAAAGGCCTCCACACCCTTCTAATGACCCTCAAGACCCATGTAAAGGCCCCTAGACCCTTCTAGATTGCCTCAGGACCCATCTAAAAGCCCCCAGACCTTTGTAATGCCTTTTAGGGCCTTTCTAAAGGACTCCACACCATTCTAATGACCATCAAGACCCATGTAAAGTCCCCCAGACCCTTCTAGATTGCCTAAGGACCCATCTAATAGCCCCCAGACCCTTCTAATGCCTATCAGGGCCTTTCTAAAGGCCTCCACACCAGTCTAATGCCTCTCAGGGCCTTTCTAAAGGCCTCCACACCCTTCTAATGACCCTCAAGACCCATGTAAAGGCCCCTAGACCCTTCTAGATTGCCTCAGGACCCATCTAAAAGCCCCCAGACCCTTCTAATGCCTTTCAGGGCCTTTCTAAAGGCCTCCACACCCTTCTAATGACCCTCAAGACCCATGTAAAGGCCCCCAGACCCTTCTAGATTGCCTCAGGACCCATCTAAAAGACCCCAGACCCTTCTAATGCCTTTCAGGACCCTTATGAAGGCCACAAGACCCTTCTAATGCCCCTCAGGACCTTTCTAAAGGCCCTCAGACCCATCTAATGCCCCTCAGGGCATTTAGGAAGGTTCCCAGACCCTTCTAGAGCCCGTCAGGACCCTTATAAAGGCCCCCAGACCATTCTAGAGCCCCTCAGGACACTCCTAAAGGCCCGCAGACCATTCTATTGCCCGTCAGGGCCTTTATAAAGGTCCCCAGACCCTTCTGCTGCCCCTCAGGAGCATTCTAAAGGCCCCCAGACCCTTCTAATGCCCCACAGGGCCTTTCTAAAGGTCCTCAGACCCTTCTAGAGCCCCTGAAGACTCTTCTAAAGGCCCTCAGACCCTTATAGAGCCCCTCAGGACCATTCTAAAGTCCCCCAGACCCTGCTAATTCCCCTCAGGGCTTTTATAAGGGCACCCAGACCCTTCTAATGCCCCACAGGGCCTTTCTAAAGGTCCTCAGACCCTTCTAGAGCCCCTGAAGACCCTTCTAAAGGCCCCCAGACCCTTATAGAGACCCTCAGGACCCTTCTAAAGTCCCCCAGACCCTGCTAATTCCCCTCAGGGCTTTTATAAGGGCACCCAGACCCTTCTAATGCCCCTCAGGACCCTTAAAAAGGCACCCAGACCATTCTAGAGCCCCTCAGGACGGTTCTAATAGCCCCCAGACCCTTCTAGAGCCCCTCAGCGCCTTTCTAAAGGCATCCACACCCTTCTAATGACTCTCAAGACCCATGTAAAGGCCCCCAGACCCTTCTAGATTGCCTAAGGACCCATCTAAAAGCCCCCAGACCCTTCTAATGCCCCTTAGGACCCTTATAAAGGCCCCCAGACCATTCTAGAGCCCCTCAGGACAATTCTAAAGGCTTGCAGACCATTCTGATGCCCATCAGGGCCTTATAAAGGTCCCCAGACTCTTCTAGTGCCCCTCAGGAGCATTCTAAAGGCCCCCAGACCATTCTAATGCCGCAGAGGGCCTCTCTAAAGGTCCCGAGACCCTTCTAGAGACCCTGAAGACCCTTCTAAAGGCCCCCAGACCCTTATAGAGCACCTCAGGACCCTTCTAAAGGCACCCAGACCCTTCTAATGCCCCACAGGGCTTTTATAAAGGTCCCCAGACCCTTCTAGAGCCCCTGAAGACCCTTCTAAAGGCGTCGAGACCCTTATAGAGCCCCTCAGGATCATTCTAAAGTCCCCCAGACCCTGCTAATTCCTCTCAGGGCTATTATAAGGGCACCCAGACCCTTCTAATGCCCCTCAGGACCCATATAAAGGCACCCAGACCCTTGTAGAGCATCTCAGGACAGTTTTAAATGCCTCCAGACCCTTCTAGACCCCCTCAGGACATTCTAAAGGCCTACAGACCCTTCTAATGCCCCACAGGGCCTTTCTAAAGGTCCCCAGACCCTTCTAGAGCCCAAGAAGACCCTTCTAAAGGACTCCAGACCCTTATAGAGCCCCGCAGGACCCTTCTAATGTCCCCCAGACCCTGCTAATTCCCCTCAGGGCTTTTATAAGGGAACCCAGACTTTTCTAATGCCTCTGAAGACCCTTCTAAAGGCCCCGAGACACTTATAGAGCCCCTCAGGACCCTTCTAAAGTCCCCCAGACCCTGTTAATTCCTCTCAGGGCTTTTATAAGGGCTCCCAGACCCTTCTAATGCCCCTCAGGACCCTTATAAAGGAACCCAGACCTCAAGACCCATGTAAAGGCCCCCAGACCCTTCTAGATTGCCTCAGGACCCATCTAAAAGCCCCCAGACCCTTCTAATGCCTTTCAGGACCCTTATGAAGGCCACAAGACCCTTCTAATGCCCCTCAGGACCTTTCTAAAGGCCCTCAGACCCTTCTAGAGCCCGTCAGGACCCTTATAAACGTCCCCAGACCCTTCTAGAGCCCATCAGGACCCTTATAAAGGTCCCCAGACCCTTCTACTTCCCCTCTGGAGCATTCTAAATGCCCCCAGACCCTTCTAATGCACCACAGGGCCTTTCAAAATGTCCCCAGACCTCTCTAGAGCCCCTGAAGACCCTTCTAAAGTCCCCCAGACCCTGCTAATTCCTCTCAGGGCTTTTATAAGGGCACCCAGAATCTTCTTATACCCCTCAGGACCCTTATAAAGGCACCCAGACCCTTCTAATGCCGCTCACGACCTTTCTAAAGGACCTCAGACCATTCTAATGCCCTTCAAGACCCATGTAAAGGCCCCTAGACCCTTCTAGATTGCCTCAGGACCCATCTAAAAGCGCCCAGACCCTTCTAATGCCTTTCAGGACCCTTATGAAGGCCACAAGACCCTTCTAATGCCCCTCAGGACCCTTATGAACGCCACAAGACCCTTCTAATGCCCCTCAGGACCTTTCTAAAGGCCCTCAGACCCTTCTAATGCCCATCAGGGCATTTATAAAGGTTCCCAGACCCTTCTATAGCCCGTCAGGACCCTTATAAAGGCCCCCAGACCATTCTAGAGCCCCTCATGACACTTCTAAAGGCCCGCAGACCATTCTAATGCCCGTCAGGGCCTTTATAAAGGTCCCCAGACCCTTCTACTGCCCCTCAGGAGCATTCTAAAGGCCCCCAGACCCTTCTAATGCCCCACAGGGCCTTTCTAAAGGTCCCCAGACCCTTCTAGAGCCCCTGAAGACCATTCTAAAGGCCCCCAGACCCTTATAGAGCCCCTCAGGACCCTTCTAAAGTCCCCCAGACCCTGCTAGATCCCCTCAGGGCTTTTATAAGGGCACCCAGAATCTTCTAATGCCCCGCAGGACCATTATAAAGGCACCCAGACCCTTCTAGAGCCTCTCAGGACAGTTTTAAATACGTCCAGACCCTTCTAGACCCTCTCAGGACCATTCTAAAGGCCCCCAGACCCTTCTAATGCCCCTCAGGGGCTTTCTAAAGTAAACCAGACACTTCTAGAACCTCTCAAGACCTTTCTATAAGAACCCAGACCCTTGTAATGCCACTCAGAGCCTTTCTAAATGCCGCAAGACCCTTATAATCCCCCTGAGGGCCTTTAAAAGGCCCCCAGACCCTTCTGGACCCCCTCAGGACACTTCTAATAGCCCCCAGACCCTTCTAGAGCCCCTCAGGGCCTTTCTAAAGGCTTCCACACCCTTCTAATGACCATCAAGACCCATGTAAAGGCCCCCAGACCCTTCTAGATTGCCTCAGGACCCATCTAAAAGCCCCCAGACCCTTCTAATACCTTTCAGGACCCTTATGAAGGCCACAAGACCCTTCTAATGCCCCTCAGGACCTTTCTAAAGGCCCTCAGACCCTTCTAATGCCCCTCAGGGCATTTATAAAGGTTCCCAGACCCTTCTAGAGCCCGTCAGGACCCTTATAAAGGCCCCCAGACCATTCTAGAGCCCCTCAGGACACTTCTAAATCCCGCAGACCATTCTAATGCCCGTCAGGGCCTTTATAAAGGTCCCCAGACCCTTCTACTGCCCCTCAGGAGCATTCTAAAGGCCCCCAGACCCTTCTAATGCCCCACAGGGCCTTTCTAAAGGTCCCCAGACCCTTCTAGAGCCCCTGAAGACCCTTCTAAAGGACCCCAGACCCTTATAGAGCCCCTCAGGACCCTTCTAAAGTCCCCCAGACCCTGCTAATTCCCCTCAGGGCTTTTATAAGGGCACCCAGACCCTTCTAATGCCCCTCAGGACCCTTATAATGGCACCCAGACCATTCTAGAGCCTCTCAGGACAGTTTTAAATGCGTCCAAACACTTCTAGAACCCCTCAGGACCATTCTAAAGGCCCCCAGACCTTTCTAATGCCCCTCAGGGCCTTTCTAAAGGCCCCCATACCCTTCTAATGCCCCTCAGGTCATTTCTAAAGGCACCCAGACCCTTCTAATGCCACTCAGGGCCTTTCTAAAGGCCGCCAGACCCTTATAATCCCCCTGAGGGCCTTTAAAAAGGCCCCCAGACCCTTCTGGACCCCCTCAGGACACTTCTAATAGCCCCCAGACCCTTCTAGAGCCCCTCAGGGCCTTTCTAAAGGCCTCCACACCCTTCTAATGACCCTCAAGACCCATGTAAAGGCCCCCAGACCCTTCTAGATTGCCTCAGGACCCATCTAAAAGCACCCAGACCCTTCTAATGCCATTCAGGGCCTTTCTAAAGGCCTCCACACCCTTCTAATGACTCTCAAGACACATGTAAAGGCCCCCAGACCATTCTAGATTGCCTCAGGACCCATCTAAAAGCCCCAAGACCCTTCCAATGCCTTTCAGGACCCTTATGAAGGCCACAAGACCCTTGTAATGCCCCTCAGGACCTTTCTAAAGGCCCTCAGACCCTTCTAATGCCCATCAGGGCATTTATAAAGGTTCCCAGACCCTTCTAGAGCCTGTCAGGACCCTTATAAATGCCCCCAGACCATTCTAGAGCCCCTCAGGACACTTCTAAAGGCCCGCAGACCATTCTAATGCCCGTCAGGGCCTTTCTAAAGGTCCCCAGACCCTTCTACTGCCCCTCCGGAGCATTCTAAAGGCCCCCAGACCCTTCTAATGCCTCACAGGGCCTTTCTAAAGGTCCCCAGACCCTTCTAGAGCCCCTCAAGACCCTTCTAAAGGCCCCCAGACCCTTATAGAGCCCATCAGGACCCTTCTAAAGTCCCCCAGACCCTGCTAGTTCCCCTCAGGGCTTTTATAAGGGCACCCAGAATCTTCTAATGCCCCTCAGGACCCTTATAAAGGCACCCAGACCCTTCTAGAGCCTCTCAGGACAGTTTTAAATGCATCCAGACCATTCTAGAACCACTCAGGACCATTCTAAAGGCCCCCAGACCCTTCTAATGCCCCTCAGGGCCTTTCTAAAGTACCCCAGACACTTCTAGAACCTCTCAGGGCCTTTCTATATGACCCCAGACCCTTGTAATGCCACTCAGGACCTTTCTAAAGGCCGCGAGACCCTTATAATCCCCCTGAGGGCCTTTAAAAAGGCCCCCAGACCCTTCTGGACCCCCTCAGGAAGCTTCTAATAGCCCCCAGACCCTTCTAGAGCCCCTCAGGGCCTTTCTAAAGGCCTCCACACCCTTCTAATGACCCTCAAGACCCATGTAACGGCCGCCAGACCCTTCTAGATTGCCTCAGGACCAATCTAAAAGCCACCAGACCCTTCTAATGCTTTTCAGGGCCTTTCTAAAGGCCTCCACACCCTTCTAATGACCCTCAAGACCCATGTAAAGGCCCTTAGACCCTTCTAGATTGGCTCAGGACCCATCGAAAAGCACCCAGACCCTTCTAATGCCTTTCAGGACCCTTATGAAGGCCACAAGACCTTTCTGATGCCCCTCAGAACCTTTCTAAAGGCCCTCAGACACTTCTAATGCCCCTCAGGCCATATATAAAGGTTCCCAGACCCTTCTAGAGCCGGTCAGGACACTTATAAATGTCCCCAGACCCTTCTACTGCCCCTCAGGAGCATTCTAAATGCCCTCAGACCCTTCTAATGCCCCTCAGGGCATTTATAAAGGTTCCCAGACCCTTCTAGAGCCCGTCAGGACCCTTATAAAGGCACGCAGACCATTCTAATGCCCCACAGGGCCTTTCTAAAAGTCCCCAGACCCTTCTTCTGCCCCTGAAGAGCATTCTAAAGGCCCCCAGACCCTTCTAATGCCCCACAGGGCCTTTCTAAAGGTCCCCAGACCCTTCTAGAGCCCCTGAAGACCCTTCTAAAGGCCCCCAGACCCTTCTAGAGCCCCTCAGGACCCTTCTAAAGTACCCCAGACCCTGCTAATTCCCCTCAGGGCTTTTATAAGGGCACCCAAACCCTTCTAATGCCCCTCAGGACCCTTATAAAGGCACCCAGACCCTTCTAGAGCCTCTCAGGACAGTTTTAAATGCCTCCAGACCCTTCTAGACCCCCTCAGGACCATTCTAAAGGCCCACAGACCCTTCTAATGCCCTTCAGGGCCTTTCTAAAGTACCCCAGACACTTCTAGAACCTCTCAGGGCCTTTCTATATGACCCCAGACCCTTGTAATGCCACTCAGGACCTTTCTAAAGGCCGGGAGACCCTTATAATCCCCCTGAGGGCCTTTAAAAAGGCCCCCAGACCCTTCTGTACCCCCTCAGGACGATTCTAATAGCCCCCAGACCTTTCTAGAGCCCCTCAGGGCCTTTCTAAAGGACTCCACACCCTTCTAATGACTCTCAAGGCCCATGTAAAGGCCCCTAGACCCTTCTAGATTGCCTCAGGACCCATCTAAAAGCCCCCAGACCCTTCTAATGCCTTTCAGGACCCTTATGAAGGCCACAAGACCCTTCTAATGCCCCTCAGGACCTTTCTAAAGGCACTCAGACCGTTCTAATGCCCCTCAGGGCATTTATAAAGGTTCCCAGACCCTTCTAGAGCCTGTCAGGACCCTTATAAAGGCCCCCAGACCATTCTAGAGCCCCTCAGGACACTTCTAAAGGCCCGCAGACCATTCTAATGCCCGTCAGGGCATTTATAAAGGTTCCCAGACCCTTCACCTGCCCCTCAGGAGCATTCTAAAGGCCCCCAGACTCTTCTAATGCCCGTCAGGGCCTTTCTAAAGGTCCCCAGACCATTCTACTGCCCCTCAGGAGCATTCTAAAGGCCCCCAGACCCTTCTAATGCCCCACAGGGCCTTTCTAAAGGTCCCCAGACCCTTCTAGAGCCCTTGAAGACCCTTCTAAAGGCCCCCAGACCCTTATAGAGCCCCTCAGGACCATTCTAAAGTCCCCCAGACCCTGCTAATTCCCCTCAGGTCTTTTATAAGGGCACCCAGACCCTTCTAATGCCCCTCAGGACCCTTATAAAGGCACCCAGACCCTTCTAGAGCCTCTCAGGACAGCTTTAAATGCCTCCAGACCCTTCTAGAACCCCTCAGGACCATTCTAAAGGCCCCCAGACCCTTCTAATGCCCCTCAGGACCCTTCTAAAGGCCCCCAGACCCTTCTAATGCCCCTCAGGGCCTTTCTAAAGGATGCGAGACCCATATAATCACCCTGAGGGCCTTTAAAATGGCCCCCTGACCATTCTGGACCCCTTCAGGATGCTTCTAATAGCCCCCAGACCCTTCTAGAGCCCCTCAGGGCCTTTCTAAAGGCATCTACACCCTTCTAATGACCCTCAAGACCCATGTAAAGGCCCCTAGACCCTTCTAGATTGCCTCAGGACCCATCTAAAAGCCCCCAGACCTTTGTAATGCCTTTTAGGGCCTTTCTAAAGGACTCCACACCCTTCTAATGACCATCAAGACCCATGTAAAGTCCCCCAGACCCTTCTAGATTGCCTAAGGACCCATCTAATAGCCCCCAGACCCTTCAAATGCCTCTCAGGGCCTTTCTAAAGGCCTCCACACCAGTCTAATGCCTCTCAGGGCCTTTCTAAAGGCCTCAACACCCTTCTAATGACCCTCAAGACCCATGTAAAGGCCCCTAGACCCTTCTAGATTGCCTCAGGACCCATCTAAAAGCCCCCAGACCCTTCTAATGCCTTTCAGGGCCTTTCTAAAGGCCTCCACACCCTTCTAATGACCCTCAAGACCCATGTAAAGGCCCCCAGACCCTTCTAGATTGCCTCAGGACCCATCTAAAAGACCCCAGACCCTTCTAATGCTTTTCAGGACACTTATGAAGGCCACAAGACCCTTCTAATGCCCCTCAGGACCTTTCTAAAGGCCCTCAGACCCATCTAATGCCCCTCAGGGCATTTAGGAAGGTTCCCAGACCCTTCTAGAGCCCGTCAGGACTCTTATAAAGGCCCCCAGACCATTCTAGAGCCCCTCAGGACACTCCTAAAGGCCCGCAGACCATTCTAATGCCCGTCAGGGCCTTTATAAAGGTCCCCAGACCCTTCTGCTGCCCCTCAGGAGCATTCTAAAGGCCCCCAGACCCTTCTAATGCCCCACAGGGCCTTTCTAAAGGTCCTCAGACCCTTCTAGAGCCCCTGAAGACCCTTCTAAAGGCCCTCAGACCCTTATAGAGCCCCTCAGGACCCTTCTAAAGTCCCCCAGACCCTGCTAATTCCCCTCAGGGCTTTTATAAGGGCACCCAGACCCTTCTAATGCCCCTCAGGACCCTTAAAAAGGCACCCAGACCATACTAGAGCCCCTCAGGACGGTTCTAATAGCCCCCAGACCCTTCTAGAGCCCCTCAGCGCCTTTCTAAAGGCATCCACACCCTTCTAATGACTCTCAAGACCCATGTAAAGGCCCCCAGACCCTTCTAGATTGCCTAAGGACCCATCTAAAAGCCCCCAGACCCTTCTAATTCCCCTCAGGACCCTTATAAAGGCCCCCAGACCATTCTAGAGCCCCTCAAGACAATTCTAAAGGCCTGCAGACCATTCTGATGCCCATCAGGGCCTTATAAAGGTCCCCAGACTCTTCTAGTGCCCCTCAGGAGCATTCTAAAGGCCCCCAGACCATTCTAATGCCGCAGAGGGCCTCTCTAAAGGTCCCGAGACCCTTCTAGAGACCCTGAAGACCCTTCTAAAGGCCCCCAGACCCTTATAGAGCCCCTCAGGACCCTTCTAAAGGCCCCCAGACCCTTCTAATGCCCCACAGGGCCTTTATAAAGGTCCCCAGACCCTTCTAGAGCCCCTGAAGACCCTTCTAAAGGCGTCGAGACCCTTATAGAGCCCCTCAGGATCATTCTAAAGTCCCCCAGACCCTGCTAATTCCTCTCAGGGCTATTATAAGGGCACCCAGACCCTTCTAATGCCCCTCAGGACCCTTATAAAGGCACCCAGACCCTTGTAGAGCATCTCAGGACAGTTTTAAATGCCTCTAGACCCTTCTAGACCCTCTCAGGACATTCTAAAGGCACACAGACCCTTCTAATGCCCCACAGGGCCTTTCTAAAGGTCCCCAGACCCTTCTAGAGCCCCTGAGGACCCTTCTAAAGGCCCCCAGACCCTTATAGAGCCCCTCAGGACCCTTCTAAAGGCCCCCATACCCTGCTAATTCCCCTCAGGGCTTTTATAAGGGCACCCAGACCCTTCAAATGCCCCTTAGGTCCCTTATAAAGGCACCAAGACCCTTCTAGAGCCTCTCAGGACAGTTTTAAATGCCTCCAGACCCTTCTAGACCCCCTCAGGACCATTCTAAAGGCCCCCAGACACTTCTAATGCCCCTCAGGACATTTCTAAAGGCCCCCAGACCCATCTAATGCCCCTCAGGGCATTTCTAAAGTACCCCAGACACTTCTAGAACCTCTCAGGGCCTTTCTATATGACCCCAGACCCTTCTAATGCCCCTCAGGGCCTTTCTAATGGCCCCCATACCCTTCTAATGCCCTTCAGGACATTTCTAAAGGTCCCCAGACCCTTCTAGAGCCCCTCAGGTCATTTCTAAAGGCACCCAGACCCTTCTAATGCCACTCAGGGCCTTTCTAAAGGCCGCGAGACCCTTATCATCCCCCTGAGGGCCTTTAAAAAGGCCCCCAGACCCTTCTGGACCCCCTCAGGACGATTCTAATAGCCCCCAGACCCTTCTAGAGCCCCTCAGGGGCTTTCTAAAGGCCTCCACACCCTTCTAATGACCCTCAAGACCCATGTAAAGGCCCCCAGACCCTTCTAGATTGCCTCAGGACCCATCTAAAAGCCCCCAGACCCTTCTAATGCCCCTCAGGACCCTTCTAAAGGCCCTCAGACCCTTCTAGTGCCCCTCAAGGCCCATGTAAAGGCCCCTAGACCCTTCTAGATTGCCTTAGGACCCATCTAAAAGCCCCCAGACCCTTCTAATGCCCCTCAGGACCCTTATGAAGGCCACAAGACCCTTGTAATTCCCCTCAGGACCTTTCTAAAGGCCCTCAGACCCTTCTAATGCCCCTCAGGGCATTTATAAAGGTTCCCAGACCCTTCTAGAGCCCGTCAGGACCCTTATAAAGGCCCCCAGACCATTCTAGAGCCCCTCAGGACACTTCTAAAGGCCCGCAGACCATTCTAATGCCCGTCAGGGCCTTTCTAAAGGTCCCCAGATCCTTCTACTGCCCCTCAGGAGCATTCTAAAGGCCCCCAGACCCTTCTAATGCCCCACAGGGCCTTTCTAAAGGTCCCCAGACCCTTCTAGAGGCCCTCAAGACCCTTCTAAAGGCCCCCAGACCCTTATAGAGCCCCTCAGGACCCTTCTAAAGTCCACCAGACCCTGCTAGTTCCCCTCAGGGCTTTTATAATGGGCACCCAGAATCTTCTAATGCCCCACAGGACCCTTATAAACGCACCCAGACCCTTCTAATGCCCCTCAGGGCCTTTCTAAAGTAAATCAGACACTTCTAGATCCTCTCAGGGCCTTTCTATATGAACCCAGACCCTTGTAATGCAACTCAGGGCCTTTCTAAAGGCTGCGAGACCCTTATCATCCCCCTGAGGGCCTTTAAAAAGGCCCCCAGACCCTTCTGGACCCCCTCAGAACGATTCTAATAGCCCCCAGACCCTTCTAGAGCCCCTCAGCGCCTTTCTAAAGGCCTCCACACCCTTCTAATGACCCTCAAGACCCATATAAAGGCCCCCAGACCCTTCTAGATTGCCTAAGGACCCATCTAAAAGCCCCCAGACCCTTCTAATGCCTTTCAGGGCCTTTCTAAAGGCCTCCACACCCTTCTAATGACCCTCAAGACCCATGTAAAGGCCCCTAGACCCTTCTAGATTGCCTCAGGACCAATCTAAAAGCCCCCAGACCCTTCTAATGCCTTTCAGGACCTTTCTAAAGACCCTCAGACCCTTCTAATGCCCCTCAGGGCATTTATAAAGGTTCCCAGACCCTTCTAGAGCCCGTCAGGACCCTTATAAAGGCCCCCAGACAATTCTAGAGCCCCTCAGGACACTTCTAAAGGCCCGTAGACCCTTCTAATGCCTGTCAGGGCCTTTATAAAGGTCCCCACACCCTTCTACTGCCCCTCAGGAGCATTCTAATGGCCCCCAGACCCTTCTAATGCCCCACAGGGCCTTTCTAAAGGTCCCCAGACCCCTCTAGAGCCCCTGAAGACCCTTCTAAAGGCCCCCAGACCCTTATAGAGCCCCTCTGGACCCTTCTAAAGTCCCCCAGGCCCTGCTAATTCCCCTCAGGGCTTTTATAAGGGAACCCAGACCCTTCTAATGCCCCTCAGGACCCTTATAAAGGCACCCAGACCCTTCTAGAGCCTCTCAGGACAGTTTTAAATGCCTCCAGACCCTTCTAGAACCCCTCAGGACCATTCTAAAGGCCCCCAGACCCTTCTAATGCCCCTCAGGGCCTTTCTAAAGTACCCCAGACACTTCTAGAACCTCTCAGGGCCTTTCTATATGACCCCAGACCCTTGTAATGCCACTCAGGGCCTTTCTAAAAGCCGCGAGACCCTTATAATCCCCCTGAGGGCCTTCATAAAGGCCCCCAGACCCTTCTGGACCCCCTCAGGACGCTTCTAATAGCCCTCAGACCCATCTAGAGCCCCTCAGCGCCTTTCTAAAGGCATCCACACCCTTCTAATGACCCTCAAGACCCATGTAAAGGCCCCCAGACCCTTCTAGATTGCCTCAGGACCCATCTAAAAGCACCCAGACCCTTCTAATGCCCCTCAGGACCTTTCTAAAGGCCCTCAGACCATTCTAATGCCCCTCAAGACCCATGTAAAGGCCCCTAGACCCTTCTAGATAGCCTCAGGACCCATCTAAAAGGGCCCAGACCATTCTAATGCCTTTCAGGACCCTTATGAAGGCCACAAGACCCTTCTAATGCCCCTCAGGACCTTTCTAAAGGCCCCCAGACCCTTATAGAGCCCCTCAGGACCCTTCTAAAGTCCCCCAGGCCCTGCTAATTCCTCTCAGGGCTTTTATAAGGGCACCCAGAATCTTCTTATACCCCTCAGGACCCTTATAAAGGCACCCAGACCCTTCTAGAGCCTCTCAGGACAGTTTTAAATGCCTCCAGACCATTCTAGACCCCCTCAGGACCATTCTAAAGGCCCCCACACCCTTCTAATGCCCATCAAGGCCTTTCTAAAGTACCCCAGACACTTCTAGAACCTCTCAGGGCCTTTCTATATGACTCCAGGCCCTTGTAATTCCCCACAGGGCCTTTAGAAAGGACCCCAGACCATTCTAGAGCCCCTCAGGACCCTTCTAATGTCCCCCAGACCCTGCTAATTTCTCTCAGGGCTTTTATAAGGGCACCCAGAATCTTCTAATGCCCCTCAGGACCCTTATAAAGGCACCCAGACCCTTCTAGAGCCTCTCAGGACAGTTTTAAATGCCTCCAGATCCTTCTAGACCCCCTGAGGACCATTCTAAATGCCTGTCAGTGCCTTTATAAAGGTCCCCACACCCTTCTACTGCCACTTAGGAGCATTCTAAAGGCCCCCAGACCCTTCTAATGCCCCACAGGGCCTATCTAAAGGTCCCCAGACCCTTCTAGAGCCCCTGAAGACCCTTCTAAAGGCCCCCAGACCTTTATAGAGCCCCTCAGGACCCTTCTAAAGGCCCCCAGACCCTGCTAATTCCCCTCAGGGCTTTTATAAGGGCACCCAGACCCTTCAAATGCCCCTTAGGTCCCTTATAAAGGCACCAAGACCCTTCTAGAGCCTCTCAGGAAAGTTTTAAATGCCTCCAGACCCTTCTAGACCCCCTCAGGACCATTCTAAAGGCCCCCAGACACTTCTAATGCCCCTCAGGACATTTCTAAAGGCCCCCAGACCCATCTAATGCCCCTCAGGGCATTTCTAAAGTACCCCAGACACTTCTAGAACCTCTCAGGGCCTTTCTATATGACCCCAGACCCTTCTAATGCCCCTCAGGGCCTTTCTAATGGCCCCCATACCCTTCTAATGCCCTTCAGGACATTTCTAAAGGTCCCCAGACCCTTCTAGAGCCCCTCAGGTCATTTCTAAAGGCACCCAGACCCTTCTAATGCCACTCAGGGCCTTTCTAAAGGCCGCGAGACCCTTATCATCCCCCTGAGGGCCTTTAAAAACGCCCCCAGACCCTTCTGGACCCCCTCAGGATGCTTCTAATAGCCCCCAGACCCTTCTAGAGCCCCTCAGGGCCTTTCTAAAGGCCTCCACACCCTTCTAATGACCCTCAAGACCCATGTAAAAGCCCCCAGACCCTTCTAGATTGCCTCAGGACCCATCTAAAAGCCCCCAGAGCCTTCTAATGCCTTTCAGGACCCTTATGAAGGCCACAAGACCTCTCTGATGCCCCTCAGAACCTTTCTAAAGGACCTCAGACTCTTCTAATGCCCCTCAGGGCATATATAAAGGTTCCCAGACCCTTCTAGAGCCCGTCAGAACTCTTATAAAGGCCCCCAGACCATTCTAGAGCCCCTCAGGACATTTCTAAAGGCCCGCAGACCATTCTAATGCCTGTCAGGGCCTTTCTAAAGGTCCCCAGACCCTTCTACTGCCCCTCAGGAGCATTCTAAAGGCCCCCAGACCATTATAGAGCCCCTCAGGACCCTTCTAAAGTCCACTAGACCCTGCTAGTTCCCCTCAGGGCTTTTATAAGGGCACCCAGAATCTTCTAATGCCCCACAGGACCCTTATAAAGGCACCCAGACCCTTCTAATGCCCCTCAGGACCCTTATAAAGGCACTCAGACCCTTCTAGAGCCGCTCAGGACACTTCTAAAGGCCCGTAGACCCTTCTAATGCCTGTCAGGGCCTTTATAAAGGTCCCCACACCCTTCTACTGCCCCTCAGGAGCATTCTAAAGGCCCCCAGACCCTTCTAATGCCCCACAGGGCCTTTCTAAAGGTCCCCAGACCCCTCTAGAGCCCCTGAAGACCCTTCTAAATTCCCCCAGACCCTTATAGAGCCCCTCTGGACCCTTCTAAAGTCCCCCAGACTCTGCTAATTCCCCTAAGGGCTTTTATAAGGGCACTCAGACCCTTCTAATGCCCCTCAGGACCCTTATAAAGGCACCCAGACCCTTCTAGAGCCTCTCAGGACAGTTTTAAATGCCTCCAGACCCTTCTAGACCCCCTCAGGACCATTCTAAAGGCCCCCAGACCCTTCTAATGCCCCTCAGGGCCTTTCTAAAGTACCCCAGACACTTCTAGAAACTCTCAGGGCCTTTCTATATGATCCCAGGCCCTTGCAATGCCACTCAGGGCCTTTCTAAAGGCCGCGAGACCCTTATAATCCCCCTGAGGGCCTTTAAAAAGGCCCCCAGACCCTTTAGGACCCCCTCAGGACGCTTCTAATAGCCCCCAGACCCTTCTAGAGTCCCTCAGGGCCTTTCTAAAGGCCTCCACACCCTTCGAATGACCCCCAAGACCAATGTGAAGGCCCCTAGACCCTTCTAGATTGCCTCAGGACCCATCTAAAAGCCCCCAGACCCTTCTAATGCCTTTCAGGACCCTTATGAAGGCCACAAGACCCTTCTAATGCCCCTCAGGACCTTTCCAAAGGCCCTCAGACCCTTCTAATGCCCCTCAGGGCATTTATAAACGTTCCCAAACCCTTCTAGAGCCCATCAGGGCCCTTATAAAGGCCCCCAGACCATTCTAGAGCCCCTCAGGACACTTTTAAATCCCGCAGACCATTCTAATGCCCGTCAGGGCCTTTATAAAGGTCCCCAGACCCCTCTACTGCCCCTCAGGAGCATTCTAAAGGACCCCAGACCCTTCTAATGCCCCTCAGGGCCTTTCTAAAGTACCCCAGACACTTCTAGAAACTCTCAGGGCCTTTCTATATGACCCCAGGCCCTTGTAATGCCACTCAGGGCCTTTGTAAATGCCGCGAGACCCTTATAGTCCCCCTGAGGGCCTTTAAAAAGGTCCCCAGACTCTTCTGGACCCCCTCAGGATGATTCTAATAGCCCTCAGACCCTTCTAGAGCCCCTCAGCGTCTTTCTAAAGGCCTCCACACCCTTCTAATGACCCTCAAGACCCATGTAAAGGCCCCCAGACCCTTCTAGATTGCCTCAGGACCCATCTAATAGCCCCCAGATCCTTCTAATGCCTTTCAGGGCCTTTCTAAAGCCTCCACACCCTTCTAATGACCCTCAAGATCCATGTAAAGGCCCCTAGACCCTTCTAGATTGCCTCAGGACCCATCTAAAAGACCCCAGTCCATTCTAATGCCTTTCAGGACCCTTATGAAGGCCACAAGACCTTTCTAATGCCCTTCAGGACCTTTCTAAAGGCCCTCAGACCCTTCTAATGCCCCTCAGGGCATTTATAAAGGTTCCCAGACCCTTCTAGAGCCCGTCAGGACCCTTATAAAGGCCCCCAGACCATTCTAGAGCCCCTCAGGACACTTCTAAAGGCCCGCAGACCATTCTAATGCCCGTCAGGGCCTTTCTAAAGGTCCCCAGACCCTTCTACTGCCCCTCAGGAGCATTCTAAAGGCCCCCAGACCCTTCTAATTCCCGTCAGGGCCTTTCTAAAGGTCCCCAGACCCTTCTAGAGCCCCTCAAGACCCTTCTAAAGGCCCCCAGACCCTTATAGAGCCCCTCAGGACCCTTCTAAAGTCCACTAAACCCTGCTAGTTCCCCTCAGGGCTTTTATAAGGGCACCCAGAAACTTCTAATGCCCCACAGGACCCTTATAAAGGCACCCAGACCCTTCTAATGCCCCTCAGGGCCTTTCTAAAGTAAATCAGACACTTCTAGATCCTCTCAGGGCCTTTCTATATGAACCCAGACCCTTGTAATGCCACTCAGGGCCTTTCTAAAGGCCGCGAGACCCTTATCATCCTCCTGAGGGCCTTTAAAAAGGCCCCCAGACCCTTCTGGACCCCCTCAGAACGATTCTAATAGCAACCAGACCCTTCTAGAGCCCCTCAGGGCCTTTCTAAAGGCCTCCACACCCTTCTAATGACCCTCAAGACCCATGTAAAGGCCACCAGACCCTTCTAGATTGCCTAAGGACCCATCTAAAAGCACCCAGATCCTTCTAATGCCTTTCAGGGCCTTTCTAAAGGCCTCCACACCCTTCTAATGACCCTCAAGACCCATGTAAAGGCCCCTAGACCCTTCTAGATTGCCTAAGGACCCATCTAAAAGCTCCCAGACCCTTCTAATGCCTTTCAGGACCTTTCTAAAGGCCCTCAGACCCTTCTAATGCACCTCAGGGCATTTATAAAGGTTCCCAGACCCTTCTAGAGCCCGTCAGGACCCTTATAAAGTCCCCCAGACCATTCTAGAGCCGCTCAGGACACTTCTAAATCCCGCAGACCATTCTAATGCCCGTCAGGGCCTTTCTAAAGGTCCCCAGACCCTTCTACTGCCCCTCAGGAGCATACTAAAGGCCCCCAGACCCTTCTAATGCCCCACAGGGCCTTTCTAAAGGTCCCCAGACCCTTCTAGAGCCCCTCAAGACCCTTCTAAAGGCCCCCAGACCCTTATAGAGCCCCTCAGGACCCTTCTAAAGTCCCCCAGACCCTGCTAATTCCCCTCAGGGCTTTTATAAGGGCGCCCAGACCCTTCTAATGCTCCTCAGGACCCTTATAAAGGCACCCAGACCCTTCTAGAGCCTCTCAGGACAGTTTTAAATGCCTCCAGACCCTTCTAGAACCCCTCAGGACCATTCTAAAGGCCCCCAGACCCTTCTAATGCCCCTCAGGGCCTTTCTAAAGTACCCCAGACACTTCTAGAACCTCTCAGGGCCTTTCTATATGACCCCAGACCCTTGTAATGCCACTCAGGGCCTTTCTAAAAGCCGCGAGACCCTTATAATCCCCCTGAGGGCCTTCATAAAGGCCCCCAGACCCTTCTGGACCCCCTCAGGACGCTTCTAATAGCCCTCAGACCCATCTAGAGCCCCTCAGCGCCTTTCTAAAGGCATCCACACCCTTCTAATGACCCTCAAGACCCATGTAAAGGCCCCCAGACCCTTCTAGATTGCCTCAGGACCCATCTAAAAGCACCCAGACCCTTCTAATGCCCCTCAGGACCTTTCTAAAGGCCCTCAGACCATTCTAATGCCCCTCAAGACCCATGTAAAGGCCCCTAGACCCTTCTAGATAGCCTCAGGACCCATCTAAAAGGGCCCAGACCATTCTAATGCCTTTCAGGACCCTTATGAAGGCCACAAGACCCTTCTAATGCCCCTCAGGACCTTTCTAAAGGCCCCCAGACCCTTATAGAGCCCCTCAGGACCCTTCTAAAGTCCCCCAGGCCCTGCTAATTCCTCTCAGGGCTTTTATAAGGGCACCCAGAATCTTCTTATACCCCTCAGGACCCTTATAAAGGCACCCAGACCCTTCTAGAGCCTCTCAGGACAGTTTTAAATGCCTCCAGACCATTCTAGACCCCCTCAGGACCATTCTAAAGGCCCCCACACCCTTCTAATGCCCATCAAGGCCTTTCTAAAGTACCCCAGACACTTCTAGAACCTCTCAGGGCCTTTCTATATGACTCCAGGCCCTTGTAATTCCCCACAGGGCCTTTAGAAAGGACCCCAGACCATTCTAGAGCCCCTCAGGACCCTTCTAATGTCCCCCAGACCCTGCTAATTTCTCTCAGGGCTTTTATAAGGGCACCCAGAATCTTCTAATGCCCCTCAGGACCCTTATAAAGGCACCCAGACCCTTCTAGAGCCTCTCAGGACAGTTTTAAATGCCTCCAGATCCTTCTAGACCCCCTGAGGACCATTCTAAATGCCTGTCAGTGCCTTTATAAAGGTCCCCACACCCTTCTACTGCCACTTAGGAGCATTCTAAAGGCCCCCAGACCCTTCTAATGCCCCACAGGGCCTATCTAAAGGTCCCCAGACCCTTCTAGAGCCCCTGAAGACCCTTCTAAAGGCCCCCAGACCTTTATAGAGCCCCTCAGGACCCTTCTAAAGGCCCCCAGACCCTGCTAATTCCCCTCAGGGCTTTTATAAGGGCACCCAGACCCTTCAAATGCCCCTTAGGTCCCTTATAAAGGCACCAAGACCCTTCTAGAGCCTCTCAGGAAAGTTTTAAATGCCTCCAGACCCTTCTAGACCCCCTCAGGACCATTCTAAAGGCCCCCAGACACTTCTAATGCCCCTCAGGACATTTCTAAAGGCCCCCAGACCCATCTAATGCCCCTCAGGGCATTTCTAAAGTACCCCAGACACTTCTAGAACCTCTCAGGGCCTTTCTATATGACCCCAGACCCTTCTAATGCCCCTCAGGGCCTTTCTAATGGCCCCCATACCCTTCTAATGCCCTTCAGGACATTTCTAAAGGTCCCCAGACCCTTCTAGAGCCCCTCAGGTCATTTCTAAAGGCACCCAGACCCTTCTAATGCCACTCAGGGCCTTTCTAAAGGCCGCGAGACCCTTATCATCCCCCTGAGGGCCTTTAAAAACGCCCCCAGACCCTTCTGGACCCCCTCAGGATGCTTCTAATAGCCCCCAGACCCTTCTAGAGCCCCTCAGGGCCTTTCTAAAGGCCTCCACACCCTTCTAATGACCCTCAAGACCCATGTAAAAGCCCCCAGACCCTTCTAGATTGCCTCAGGACCCATCTAAAAGCCCCCAGAGCCTTCTAATGCCTTTCAGGACCCTTATGAAGGCCACAAGACCTCTCTGATGCCCCTCAGAACCTTTCTAAAGGACCTCAGACTCTTCTAATGCCCCTCAGGGCATATATAAAGGTTCCCAGACCCTTCTAGAGCCCGTCAGAACTCTTATAAAGGCCCCCAGACCATTCTAGAGCCCCTCAGGACATTTCTAAAGGCCCGCAGACCATTCTAATGCCTGTCAGGGCCTTTCTAAAGGTCCCCAGACCCTTCTACTGCCCCTCAGGAGCATTCTAAAGGCCCCCAGACCATTATAGAGCCCCTCAGGACCCTTCTAAAGTCCACTAGACCCTGCTAGTTCCCCTCAGGGCTTTTATAAGGGCACCCAGAATCTTCTAATGCCCCACAGGACCCTTATAAAGGCACCCAGACCCTTCTAATGCCCCTCAGGACCCTTATAAAGGCACTCAGACCCTTCTAGAGCCGCTCAGGACACTTCTAAAGGCCCGTAGACCCTTCTAATGCCTGTCAGGGCCTTTATAAAGGTCCCCACACCCTTCTACTGCCCCTCAGGAGCATTCTAAAGGCCCCCAGACCCTTCTAATGCCCCACAGGGCCTTTCTAAAGGTCCCCAGACCCCTCTAGAGCCCCTGAAGACCCTTCTAAATTCCCCCAGACCCTTATAGAGCCCCTCTGGACCCTTCTAAAGTCCCCCAGACCCTGCTAATTCCCCTAAGGGCTTTTATAAGGGCACTCAGACCCTTCTAATGCCCCTCAGGACCCTTATAAAGGCACCCAGACCCTTCTAGAGCCTCTCAGGACAGTTTTAAATGCCTCCAGACCCTTCTAGACCCCCTCAGGACCATTCTAAAGGCCCCCAGACCCTTCTAATGCCCCTCAGGGCCTTTCTAAAGTACCCCAGACACTTCTAGAAACTCTCAGGGCCTTTCTATATGATCCCAGGCCCTTGTAATGCCACTCAGGGCCTTTCTAAAGGCCGCGAGACCCTTATAATCCCCCTGAGGGCCTTTAAAAAGGCCCCCAGACCCTTTAGGACCCCCTCAGGACGCTTCTAATAGCCCCCAGACCCTTCTAGAGTCCCTCAGGGCCTTTCTAAAGGCCTCCACACCCTTCGAATGACCCCCAAGACCAATGTGAAGGCCCCTAGACCCTTCTAGATTGCCTCAGGACCCATCTAAAAGCCCCCAGACCCTTCTAATGCCTTTCAGGACCCTTATGAAGGCCACAAGACCCTTCTAATGCCCCTCAGGACCTTTCCAAAGGCCCTCAGACCCTTCTAATGCCCCTCAGGGCATTTATAAACGTTCCCAAACCCTTCTAGAGCCCATCAGGGCCCTTATAAAGGCCCCCAGACCATTCTAGAGCCCCTCAGGACACTTTTAAATCCCGCAGACCATTCTAATGCCCGTCAGGGCCTTTATAAAGGTCCCCAGACCCCTCTACTGCCCCTCAGGAGCATTCTAAAGGACCCCAGACCCTTCTAATGCCCCTCAGGGCCTTTCTAAAGTACCCCAGACACTTCTAGAAACTCTCAGGGCCTTTCTATATGACCCCAGGCCCTTGTAATGCCACTCAGGGCCTTTGTAAATGCCGCGAGACCCTTATAGTCCCCCTGAGGGCCTTTAAAAAGGTCCCCAGACTCTTCTGGACCCCCTCAGGATGATTCTAATAGCCCTCAGACCCTTCTAGAGCCCCTCAGCGTCTTTCTAAAGGCCTCCACACCCTTCTAATGACCCTCAAGACCCATGTAAAGGCCCCCAGACCCTTCTAGATTGCCTCAGGACCCATCTAATAGCCCCCAGATCCTTCTAATGCCTTTCAGGGCCTTTCTAAAGCCTCCACACCCTTCTAATGACCCTCAAGATCCATGTAAAGGCCCCTAGACCCTTCTAGATTGCCTCAGGACCCATCTAAAAGACCCCAGTCCATTCTAATGCCTTTCAGGACCCTTATGAAGGCCACAAGACCTTTCTAATGCCCTTCAGGACCTTTCTAAAGGCCCTCAGACCCTTCTAATGCCCCTCAGGGCATTTATAAAGGTTCCCAGACCCTTCTAGAGCCCGTCAGGACCCTTATAAAGGCCCCCAGACCATTCTAGAGCCCCTCAGGACACTTCTAAAGGCCCGCAGACCATTCTAATGCCCGTCAGGGCCTTTCTAAAGGTCCCCAGACCCTTCTACTGCCCCTCAGGAGCATTCTAAAGGCCCCCAGACCCTTCTAATTCCCGTCAGGGCCTTTCTAAAGGTCCCCAGACCCTTCTAGAGCCCCTCAAGACCCTTCTAAAGGCCCCCAGACCCTTATAGAGCCCCTCAGGACCCTTCTAAAGTCCACTAAACCCTGCTAGTTCCCCTCAGGGCTTTTATAAGGGCACCCAGAAACTTCTAATGCCCCACAGGACCCTTATAAAGGCACCCAGACCCTTCTAATGCCCCTCAGGGCCTTTCTAAAGTAAATCAGACACTTCTAGATCCTCTCAGGGCCTTTCTATATGAACCCAGACCCTTGTAATGCCACTCAGGGCCTTTCTAAAGGCCGCGAGACCCTTATCATCCCCCTGAGGGCCTTTAAAAAGGCCCCCAGACCCTTCTGGACCCCCTCAGAACGATTCTAATAGCAACCAGACCCTTCTAGAGCCCCTCAGGGCCTTTCTAAAGGCCTCCACACCCTTCTAATGACCCTCAAGACCCATGTAAAGGCCACCAGACCCTTCTAGATTGCCTAAGGACCCATCTAAAAGCACCCAGATCCTTCTAATGCCTTTCAGGGCCTTTCTAAAGGCCTCCACACCCTTCTAATGACCCTCAAGACCCATGTAAAGGCCCCTAGACCCTTCTAGATTGCCTAAGGACCCATCTAAAAGCTCCCAGACCCTTCTAATGCCTTTCAGGACCTTTCTAAAGGCCCTCAGACCCTTCTAATGCACCTCAGGGCATTTATAAAGGTTCCCAGACCCTTCTAGAGCCCGTCAGGACCCTTATAAAGTCCCCCAGACCATTCTAGAGCCGCTCAGGACACTTCTAAATCCCGCAGACCATTCTAATGCCCGTCAGGGCCTTTCTAAAGGTCCCCAGACCCTTCTACTGCCCCTCAGGAGCATACTAAAGGCCCCCAGACCCTTCTAATGCCCCACAGGGCCTTTCTAAAGGTCCCCAGACCCTTCTAGAGCCCCTCAAGACCCTTCTAAAGGCCCCCAGACCCTTATAGAGCCCCTCAGGACCCTTCTAAAGTCCCCCAGACCCTGCTAATTCCCCTCAGGGCTTTTATAAGGGCGCCCAGACCCTTCTAATGCTCCTCAGGACCCTTATAAAGGCACCCAGACCCTTCTAGAGCCCCTCAGGACACTTCTAAAGGCCCGTAGACCCTTCTAATGCCCGTCAGGGCCTTTATAAAGGTCCCCACACCCTTCTACTGCCCCTCAGGACCCTTCTAAAGGCCCCCAGACCCTTGTAATGCCCCACAGGGCCTTTCTAAAGGTCCCCAGACCCCTCTAGAGCCCCTGAAGACCCTTCTAAAGGCCCCCAGACCCATATAGAGCCCCTCAGGACCCTTCTAAAGTCCCCCAGACCCTGCTAATTCCCCTCAGGGCTTTTATAAGGGCACCCAGACCTTTCTAATGCCCCTCAGGACCCTTATAAAGGCACCCAGACCCTTCTAGAGCCTCTCAGGACAGTTTTAAATGCCTCCAGACCCTTCTAGAACCCCTCAGGACCATTCTAAAGGCGCCCAGACCCTTCTAATGCCTTTCAGGACCTTTATGAAGGCCACAAGACCCTTCTAATGCCCCTCAGGACCTTTCTAAAGGCCCCCAGACCCTTATAGAGCCCCTCAGGACCCTTCTAAAGTCCCCCAGACCCTGCTAATTCCTCTCAGGGCTTTTATAAGGGCACCCAGAATCTTCTTATACCCCTCAGGACCCTTATAAAGGCACCCAGACCCTTCTAGAGCCTCTCAGGACAGTTTTAAATGCCTCCAGACCCTTCTAGACCCCCTCAGGACCATTCTAAAGGCCCCCAGACCCTTCTAATGCCCATCAGGGCCTTTCTAAAGTACCCCAGACACTTCTAGAACATCTCAGGGCCTTTATATATGACCCCAGACCCTTCTAATGCCCCTCAGGGCCTTTCTAAAGGCCCCCATACCCTTCTAATGCCCCTCAGGACATTTCTAAAGGTCCCCAGACCCTTCTAGAGCCCATCAGGACATTTCTAAAGGCACCCAGACCCTTCTAATGCCACTCAGGGCCTTTTTAAAGGCCGCGAGACCCTTAAATCCCCCTGAGGGCCTTTAAAAAGGCCCCCAGACCCTTCTGGACCTCCTCAGGACGCTTCTAATAGCCCCCAGACCATTCTAGAGCTTCTCAGGGCCCTTCTAAAGGCCTCCACACCCTTCTAATGACCCTCAAGACCCATGTAAAGGCCCCTAGACCCTTCTAGATTGCCTCAGGACCCATCTAAAAGCCCCCAGACCCTTCTAATGCCTTTCAGGACCCTTATCAAGGCCACAAGACCCTTCTAATGCCCCTCGGGACCTTTCTAAAGGCCCTCAGACCCTTCTAATGCCCCTCAGGGCATTTAGAAAGGTTCCCAGACCCTTCGAGAGCCCGTCAGGACCCTTATAAAGGCCCCCAGACCATTCTAGAGCCCCTCAGGACACTTCTAAAGGCCCGCAGACCATTCTAATGCCCGTCAGGGCCTTTATAAAGGTCCCCAGACCGTTCTACTGCCCCTCAAGAGCATTCTAAAGGCCCCCAGACCCTTCTAATGCCCCACAGGGCCTTTCTAAAGGTCCCCAGACCCTTCTAGAGCCCCTGAAGACCCTTCTAAAGGCCCCCAGACCCTTATAGAGCCCCTCAGGACCCTTCTAAAGTCCCCCAGACCCTGCTAGTTCCCCTCAGGGCTTTTATAAGGGCACCCAGACCCTTCTAATGCACCTCAGGACCCTTATAAAGGCACCCAGACCCTTCTAGAGCCTCTCAGGACAGTTTTAAATGCCTCCAGACCCTTCTAGACCCTCTCAGGACCATTCTAAAGGCCCACAGCCCCTTCTAATGCCCCTCAGGGCCTTTCTAAAGTACCCCAGACACTTCTAGAAAGTCTCAGGGCCTTTCTATATGACCCCAGGCCCTTGTAATGCCACTCAGGGCCTTTCTAAAGGCCGCGAGACCCTTATAATCCCCCTGAGGGCCTTTATAAAGGCCCCCAGACCCTTCTGAACCCCCTCAGGACGCTTCTAATAGCCCCCAGACCCTTCTAGAGTCCCTCAGGGCCTTTCTTAAGGCCTACACACCCTTCTAATGACCCTCAAGACCCATGTAAAGGCCCCTAGACCCTTCTAGATTGCCTCAGGACCCATCTAAAAGCCCCCAGACCATTCTAATGCCTTTCAGGACCCTTATGAAGGCCACAAGACCCTTCTAATGCCCCTCAGGATCTTTCTAAAGGCCCTCAGACCCTTCTAATGCCCCTCAGGGCATTTAGAAAGGTTCCCAGACCCTTCTAGAACCCGTCAGGACCCTTATAAAGGCACCCAGACCATTACAGAGCCCGTCAGGACACTTCTAAAGGCCCGCAGACCATTCTAATGCCCGTCAGGGCCTTTATAAAGGTCCCCAGACCCTTCTACTGCCCCTCAGGAGCATTCTAAAGGCCCCCAGACCCTTCTAATGCCACTCAGGGCCTTTCTAAAGTACCCCAGACACTTCTAGAAACTCTCAGGGCCTTTCTATGTGACCCCAGGCCCTTGTAATGCCACTCAGGGCCTTTCTAAAGGCCGCGAGACCCTTATAATCCCACTGAGGGCCTTTAAAAAGGCCCCCAGACCATTCTGGACCCCCTCAGGATGATTCTAATAGCCCCCAGACCCTTCTAGAGCCCCTCAGCGTCTTTCTAAAGGCCTCCACACCCTTCTAATGACCCTCAAGACCCATGTAAAGGCCCCCAGACCCTTCTAGATTGCCTCAGGACCCATCTAAAAGCCCCAGACCCTTCTAATGCTTTTCAGGGCCTTTCTAAAGGCCTCCACACCCTTCTAATGACACTCAAGACCCATGTAAAGGCCCCTAGACCCTTCTAGATTGCCTCAGGACACATCTAAAAGCCCCCAGACCCTTCTAATGCCTTTCAGGACCCTTGTGAAGGCCACAAGACCCTTCTAATGCCCCTCAGGACCTTTCTAAAGGCCCTCAGACCATTCTATTCCCCTCAGGGCACTTATAAAGGTTCCCAGACCCTTCTAGAGCCCATCAGGACCCTTATAAAGGCCCCCAGAGCATTCTAGAGCCCCTCAGGACACTTCTAAAGGCCCGCAGACCATTCTAATGCCCGTCAGTGCCTTTATAAAGGTCCCCAGACCCTTCTACTGCCCCTCAGGAGCATTCTAAAGGCCCCCAGACACTTCTAATGCCCCACAGGGCCTTTCTAAAGGTCCCCAGACACTTCTAGAGCCCATGAAGACCCTTCTAAAGGCCCCCAGACCCTTCTAGAGACCCTCCGGACTCTTCTAAAGTTCCCTAGACCCTGTTAGTTCCCCTCAGGGCTTTTATAAGGTCACCCAGAATCTTCTAATGCCCCACAGGACCCTTATAAATGCACCCAGACCCTTCTAATTCCCCTCAGGGCCTTTCTAAAGTAAATCAGACACTTCTAGATCCTCTCAGGGCCTTTCTATATGAAGCCAGACCCTTGTAATGCCACTCAGGGCCTTTCTAAAGGCCGCGAGACCCTTATAATCCACCTGAGGGCCTTTAAAAAGGCCCCCAGACCCTTCTGGACCCCCCAAAACGCTTCTAATAGCCCCCAGACCCTTCTAGAGCCCCTCAGGGCCTTTCTAAAGGCCTCCACACCCTTCTAATGACCCTCAAGGCCCATGTAAAGGCCCCCAGACCCTTCTAGATTGCCTCAGGACCCATCTAAAAGCCCCCAGACCCTTCTAATGCCTTTCAGGGCCTTTCTAAAGGCCTCCACAGCCTTCTAATGACCCTCAAGACCCATGTAAAGGCCCCTAGACCCTTCTAGATTGCCTCAGGACCCATCTAAAAGCCCCCAGACCCTTCTAATGCCTTTCAGGGCCTTTCTAAAGGCCTCCACACCCTTCTAATGACCCTCAAGACCCATGTAAATGCCTCTAGACCCTTCTAGATTGCATCAGGACCCATCTAAAAGACCCCAGACCCTTCTAATGCCTTTCAGGACCCTTATGAAGGCCACAAGACCCTTCTAATGCCCCTAAGGACCTTTCTAAAGGCATTCAGACCCTTCTAATTCCACTCAGGGCATTTATAAAGGTTCCCAGACCCTTCTAGAGCCCGTCAGGACCCTTATAAAGGCCCCCAGACCATTCTAGAGCCCCTCAGGACACTTCTAAATCACGCAGACCATTCTAATGCCAGTCAGGGCGTTTATAAAGGTCCCCAGACCCTTCTACTGCCCCTCAGGAGCATTCTAAAGGCCCCCAGACCCTTCTAATGCCCCACAGGGCCTTTCTAAAGGCCTCCACACCCTTCTAATGACCCTCAAGACCCATGTAAAGGACGCCAGACCCTTCTAGATTGCCTCAGGACCCATCTAAAAGCCCTCAGACCCTTCTAATGCCTTTCAGGACCCTTATGAAGGCCACAAGACCCTTCTAATGCCCCTCAGGACCTTTCTAAAGGCCCCCAGACCCTTCTAATGCACTACAGGGCCTTTCTAAAGGTCCCCAGACCCTTCTAGAGCCCCTGAGGACCCTTCTAAAGGCCCCCAGACCCTTATAGAGCCCCTCAGGACCCTTCTAAAGTCCCCCAGACCCTGCTAATTCATCTCAGGGCTTTTATAAGGGCACCCAGACCCTTCTAATGCACCTCAGGACCCTTATAAAGGCACCCAGACCCTTCTAGAGCCTCTCAGGACAGTTTTAAATGCCTCCAGACCCTTCTAGACCCCCTCAGGACCATTCTAAAGGCCCCCAGACCCTTCTAATGACCCTCAGGACCCTTCTAAAGGCCCCCAGACCCTTCTAATGCCCCTCAGGGCCTCTCTAAAGTACCCCAGACACTTCTAGAACCTCTCAGGGCCTTTCTATATGACCCCAGACCCTTGTAATGCCCCTCAGGGCTTTTCTAAAGTCCCCCATACCCTTCTAATGCCCCTCAGGACATTTCTAAAGGCCTCCAGACCCTTCTAGAGCCCCTCAGGACATTTCTAAAGGCACCCAGACCCTTCTAATGCCACTCAGGGCCTTTCTAAAGTTCCCCAGACACTTCTAGAAACTCTCAGAGCCTTTCTATATGACCCCAGGCCCTTGTAATGCCACTCAGGGCCTTTCTAAAGGCCGCGAGACCCTTATAATCCCCCTGAGGGCCTTTAAAAAGGTCCCCAGACCCTTCTAGAGCCCCTGAAGACCCTTCCAAAGGCCCCCAGACCCTTCTAATGCCCCTCAAGGCCTTTCTAAAGCACCCCAGACACTTCTAGAACCTATCAGGGCCTTTCTATATGACCCCAGACCCTTCTAATGCCTCTCAGGGCCTTTCTAAAGGCCGCGAGACCCTTATAATCCCCCTGAGGGCCTTTAAAAAGGCCCCCAGACCATTCTGGACCCCCTCAGGACGCTTCTAATAGCCCCCAGACCCTTCTAGAGCCCCTCAGGGCCTTTCTAAAGGCCTCCACACCCTTCTAATGACCCTCAAGACCCATGTAAAGGCCGCCAGACCCTTCTAGATTGCCTCAGGACCCATCTAAAAGCCCCCAGACCCTTCTAATGCCTTTCAGGACCCTTATGAAGGCCACAAGACCCTTCTAATGCCCCTCAGGACCTTTCTAAAGGCCCCCAGACCCTTCTAATGCCCTACAGGGCCTTTCTAATGGTCCCCAGACCCTTCTAGAGCCCCTGAAGACCCTTCTAAAGGCCCCCAGACCCTTATAGAGCCCCTCAGGACCCTTCTAAAGTCCTCCAGACTCTGATAATTCCCCTCAGGTCTTTTATAAGGGCACCCAGACCCTTCTAAGGCTCCTCAGGACCCTTATAAAGGCACCCAGACCCTTCTAGAGCCTCTCAGGACAGTTTTAAATGCCTCCAGACCCTTCTAGACCCCCTCAGGACCATTCTAAAGGCCCCCAGACCCTTCTAATGACCCTCAGGGCCTTTCTAAAGGCCCCCATACCCTTCTAATGCCCCTCAGGACATTTCTAAAGGCCCCCAGACCCTTCTAGAGCCCCTAATGACATTTCTAAAGGCACCCAGACCCTACTAATGCCACTCAGGGCCTTTCTAAAGGCCGCGAGACCCTTATAATCCCCCTGAGGGCCTTTAAAAAGGCCGACAGACCCTTCTGGACCCCCTCAGGACGCTTCTAATAGCCCCCAGACCCATCTAGAGCCCCTCAGTGCCTTTCTAAAGGCCTCCACACCCTTCTAATGACCCTCAAGACCCATGTAAATGCCCCCAGACCCTTCTAGATTGCCTCAGGACGCTTATAATAGCCCCCAGACCCTTCTAGAACCCCTCAGGGCCTTTCTAAAGGCCTCCACACCCTTCTAATGACCCTCAAGACCCATGTAAAGGCCCCCAGACCCTTCTAGATTGCCTCAGGACCCATCTAAAAGCCCCCAGACCCTTCTAATGCCTTTCAGGACCCTTATGAAGGCCACAAGACCCTTCTAATGCCCCTCAGGACCTTTCTAAAGGCCCTCAGACCCTTCTAATGCCCCTCAGGGCATTTATAAAGGTTCCCAGACCCTTCTAGAGCCCGTCAGGACCCTTATAAAGGCCCTCAGACCATTCTAGAGCCCCTCAGGACACTTCTAAAGGCCCGCAGACGATTCTAATGCCCGTCAGGGCCTTTCTAAATGTCCCCAGACCCTTCTACTGCCCCTCAGGAGCATTCTAAAGGCCCCCAGACCCTTCCAATGCCCCTCTGGGCCTTTCTAACGTACCCCAGACACTTCTAGAACCTCTCAGGGCCTTTCTATATGACCCCAGACCCTTCTAATGCAACTCAGGGCCTTTCTAATGGCCGCAAGACCCTTATAATCCCCCTGAGGGCCTTTAAAAAGGCCCCCAGACCCTTCTGGAACCCCTCAGGACGCTTCTAATAGCCCCCAGACCCTTCTAATGCCCGTCAGGGCCTTTATAAAGGTCCCCAGACCCTTCTACTGCCCCTCAGGAGCATTCTAAAGGCCCCCAGACCCTTCTAATGCCCCACAGGGCCTTTCTAAAGGTCCCCAGACCCTTCTAGAGCCCCTGAAGACCCTTCTAAAGGCTCCCAGACCATTATAGAGCCCCTGAGGACCCTTCTAAAGTCCCCCAGACCCTGCTAATTCCCCTCAGGGCTTTTATAAGGGCACCCAGACCCTTCTAATGCCCCTCAGGACCCTTATAAAGGCACCCAGACCCTTCTAGATCCTCTCAGGACAGTATTAAATGCCTCCAGACCCTTCTAGACCCCCTCAGGACCATTCTAAAGGCCCCCAGACCCTTCTAATGCCCCTCAGGACCCATCTAAAGGCCCCCAGACCCTTCTAAAGCCCCTCAGGGCCTTTCTAAATGCCGCGAGACCCTTATAATCCCTCTGAGGGCCTTTAAAAAGGCCCCCAGACCCTTCTGGACCCCCTCAGGACGCTTCTAATAGCCCCCAGACCCTTCTAGAGCCCCTCAGGGCCTTTCTACAGGCCTCCACACCCTTCTAATGACCCTCAAGACACATGTAAAGGCCCCCAGACCATTCTAGATTGCCTCAGGACCCATCTAAAAGCCCCCAGACCCTTCTAATGCATTTCAGGACCCTTATGAAGGACACAAGACCCTTCTAATGCCCCTCAGGACCTTTGTAAAGGCCCTCAGACCCTTCTAATGCCCCTCAGGGCATTTATAAAGGTTCCCAGACCCTTCTAGAGCCAGTCAGGACCCTTATAAAGGCCCCCAGACCATTCTAGAGCCCCTCAGGACACTTCTAAAGGCCCGCAGACAATTCTAATGCCCGTCAGGGCCTTTCTAAAGGTCCCCAGACCCTTCTAGAGCCCCTGAAGAC
This sequence comes from Coccyzus lansbergi, assembly GCA_033558105.1. Classification (NCBI taxonomy): domain Eukaryota; kingdom Metazoa; phylum Chordata; class Aves; order Cuculiformes; family Coccyzidae; genus Coccyzus; species Coccyzus lansbergi. The sequence goes on from JAUMJK010001392.1 coordinate 254,587, forward strand.
CATTCTAAAGGCCCCCAGACCCTTCTAATGCCCCTCAGGGCCTTTCTAATGTACCCCAGACACTTCTAGAACCTCTCAGGGCCTTTCTATATGACCCCAGACCCTTCTAATGCCACTTAGGGCCTTTCTAAAGGCCGCGAGACCTTTATAATCCCACTGAGGGCCTTTAAAAAGGCCCCCAGACCCTTCTGGACCCCCTCAGGACGCTTCTAATAGCCCACAGACCTTTCTAGAGCCCCTCAGGGCCTTTCTAAAGGCCTCCACACCCTTCTAATGACCCTCAAGACCCATGTAAAGGCCCCCAGACCCTTCTAGATTGCCTCAGGACCAATCTAAAAGCCCCCAGACCCTTCTAATGCCTTTCAGGGCCTTTCTAAATGCCTCCGCACCCTTCTAATGACCCTCAAGACCCATGTAAAGGCCCCTAGACCCTTCTAGATTGCCTCAGGACCCATCCAAAAGCCCCCAGACCCTTCTAATGCATTTCAGGACCCTTATGAAGGACACAAGACCCTTCTAATGCCCCTCAGGACCTTTGTAAAGGCCCTCAGACCCTTCTAATGCCCCTCAGGGCATTTATAAAGGTTCCCAGACCCTTCTAGAGCCCGTCAGGACCCTTATAAAGGCCCCCAGACCATTCTAGAGCCCCTCAGGACACTTCTAAAGTCCGCCAGACCATTCTAATGCCCGTCAGGGCCTTTATAAAGGTCCCCAGACCCTTCTACTGCCCCTCAGGAGCATTCTAAAGGCCCCCAGACCCTTCTAATGCCCCACAGGGCCTTTATAAAGTTCCCCAGACCCTTCTAGAGCCCCTGAAGACCCTTCTAAAGGCCCCCAGACCCTTCTAATTCCCCTCAAGGCCTTTCTAAAGCACCCCAGACACTTCTAGAACTTCTCAGGGCCTTTCTGTATGACCCCAGACCTTTCTAATGCCTCTCAGGGCCTTTCTAAAGGCCGCGAGACCCTTATAATCCCCCTGAGGGCCATTAAAAAGACCCCAGACCCTTCTGGACCCCCTCAGGACTCTTCTAATAGCCCCCAGACCCTTCTAGAGCCCCTCAGGACCTTTCTAAAGGCCTCCACACCCTTCTAATGACCATAAAAACCCATGTAAAGGCCCCCAGACCCTTCTAGATTGCCTCAGGACCCATCTAAATGCCCCCAGACCCTTCTAATGCCTTTCAGGGCCTTTCTAAAGACCTCCAGACCCTTCTAATGACCCTCAAGACCCATGTAAAGGCCCCTAGACCATTCTAGATTGCCTCAGGACCCATCTAAAAGCCCCCAGACCCTTCTAATGCCTTTCAGGACCCTTATGAAGGCCACAAGACCCTTCTAATGCCCCTCAGGACCTTTCTAAAGGCCCCCAGATGCTTCTAATGCCCCACAGGGCCTTTCTAAAGGTCCCCAGACCCTTCTAGAGCCCCTGAAGACCCTTCTAAAGGCCCCCAGACCCTTATAGAGCCCCTCAGGACCCTTCTAAAGTCCCCCAGACCCTGCTAATTCCCCTCAGGGCTTTTATAAGGGCACCCAGACCCTTCTAATGCCCCTCAGGACCCTTATAAAGGCCCCCAGACCCTTCTAGAGCCTCTCAGGACAGTTTTAAATGCCTCCAGACCCTTCTAGACCCCCTCAGGACCATTCTAAAGGCCCCCAGACCTTTCTAATGCCACTCAAGACCCTTCTAAATGCCTCCAGACCCTTCTAATGCCCCTCAGGGCCTTTCTAAAGTACCCCAGACACTTCTAGAACCTCTCAGGGCCTTTCTATATGACCCCATATGCTTGTAATGCCCCTCAGGGCTTTTCTAAAGTACCCCATACCCTTCTAATGCCCCTCAGGACATTTCTAAAGGCCCCCAGACCCTTCTAGAGCCCCTAATGACATTTCTAAAGGCACCCAGACCCTTATAATGCCACTCAGGGCCTTTCTAAAGGCCGCGAGACCCTTATAATCCCTCTGAGGGCCTTTAAAAAGGCCCCCAGACCCTTCTGGACCCCCTCAGGACGCTTCTAATAGACCCCAGACCCTTCTAGAGCCCCTCAGGGCCTTTCTAAAGGCCTCCACACCCTTCTAATGACCCTCAAGACCCATGTAAAGGCCCCCAGACCCTTCTAGATTGCGTCAGGACGCATATAAAAACCCCCAGACCCTTCTAATGCCTTTCAGGACCCTTATGAAGGACACAAGACCCTTCTAATGCCCCTCAGGACCTTTCTAAAGGCCCTCAGACCCTTCTAATGCCCCTCAGGGCATTTATAAAGGTTCCCAGACCCTTCTAGAGCCCGTCAGCACCCTTATAAAGGCACCCAGACCTTTCTAGAGCCCCTCAGGGCCTTTCTAAAGGCCTCCACACCCTTCTAATGACCCTCAAGACCCATGTAAAGGCCCCCAGACCCTTCTAGATTGCCTCAGGACCCATCTAAAAGCCCCCAGACCCTTCTAATGCCTTTCAGGGCCTTTCTAAATGCCTCCACACCCTTATAATGACCCTCAAGACCCATGTAAAGGCCCTCAGACCCTTCTAGATTGCCTCAGGACCCATCCAAAAGCCCCCAGACCCTTCTAATGCCTTTCAGGACCCTTATGAAGGCCACAAGACCTTTCTAATGCCCCTCAGGACCTTTCTAAAGGCCCTCAGACCCTTCTAGTGCCCCTCAGGGCATTTATAAAGGTTCCCAGACCCTTCTAGAGACTGTCAGGACCCTTATAAGGGCCCCCAGACCATTCTAGAGCACCTCAGGACACTTCTAAAGGCCCGCAGACCATTATAATGCCCGTCAGGGCCTTTATAAAGGTCCCCAGACCCTTCTACTGCACCTCAGGAGCATTCTAAAGGCCCCCAGACCCTTCTAATGCCCCACAGGGCCTTTCTAAAGGTCCCCAGACCCTTCTAGATCCCCTCAAGACACTTCTAAAATCCCCCAGATCTTTATAGAGCCCCTCAGGACCCTTCTAAAGTCCCCCAGACCCTGCTAATTCCCCTCAGGGCTTTTATAAGGACACCCAGACCCTTCTAATGCCCCTCAGGACATTTCTAAAGGCACCCAGACCCTTCTAGAGCCCCTCAGGACATTTCTAAAGGCACCCAGACCCTTCTAATGCCACTCAGGGCCTTTCTAAAGGCCGCGAGACCCTTATAATCCAACTGAGGGCCTTTAAAAAGGCCCCCAGACCCTTCTGGACCCCCTCTGGACGCTTCTAATAGCCCCCAGACCCTTCTAAAGCCTTTCAGGGCCTTTCTAAAGGCCTCCACACCCTTCTAATGACCCTCAAGACCCATGTAAAGGCCCCCAGACCCTTCTAATGCCTTTCAGGACCCTTATGAAGGCCACAAGACCCTTCTAATGCCCCTCAGGACCTTTCTAAAGGCCCTCAAACCCTTCTAATGCCCCTCAGGGCATTTATAAAGGTTCCCAGACCCTTCTAGAGCCCGTCAGGACCCTTATAAAGGCCCCCAGACCATTCTAGAGCACCTCAGGACACTTCTAAAGGCCCGCAGACCATTCTAATGCCCCCCAGGGCCTTTATAAAGGTCCCCAGACCCTTCTACTGCCCCACAGGGCCTTTCTAAAGTACCCCAGACACTTCTAGAACCTCTCAGGGCCTTTCTATATGACCCCAAACCCTTCTAATGCCACTCAGGGCCTTTCTAAAGGCCGCGACACCCTTATAATCCCCCTGAGGGCCTTTAAAAAGGCCCCCAGACGCTTCTGGACCCCCTCAGGACGCTTCTAATAGCCCCCAGACCCTTCTAGAGCCCCTCAGGGTCTTTCTAAATGCCTCCACACCCTTCTAATGACCCTAAAGACACATGTAAAGGCCCCCAGACCCTTCTAGATTGCCTCAGGACCCATCTAAAAGCCCCCAGACCCTTCTAATGCCTTTCAGGACCCTTATGAAGGCCACAAGACCCTTCTAATGCCCCTCAGGACCTTTCTAAAGGCCCTCAGACCCTTCTAATTCCCCTCAGGGCATTTATAAAGGTTCCCAGACCCTTCTAGAGCCCGTCAGGACCCTTATAAAGGCCCCCAGACCATTCTAGAGCACCTCAGGACACTTCTAAAGTCCCCCAGACCATTCTAATGCAAGTCAGGGCCTTTATAAAGGTCCCCAGACCCTTCTACTGCCCCTCAGGAGCATTCTAAAGGCCCCCAGACCCTTCTAATGCCCCACAGGGCCTTTCTAAAGGTCCCCAGACCCTTCTAGAGCCCCTGAAGACCCTTCTAAAGGCCCCCAGACCCTTATAGAGCCCGTCAGGACCCTTCTAAAGTCCCCCAGACCCTGCTAATTCCCCTCAGGACTTTTATAAGGGCACCCAGACCATTCTAATGCCCCTCAGGACATTTCTAAAGGCCCACAGAACCTTCTAGAGCCCCTCAGGACATTTCTAAACGCACCCAGACCCTTGTAATGCCACTCAGGGCCTTTCTGAAGGCCGCGAGACCCTTATAATCCCCCTGAGGGCCTTTAAAAAGGCCCCCAGACCCTTCTGGACCCCCTCAGGATGCTTCTAATAGCCCCCAGACCCTTCTAGAGCCCCTCAGGGCCTTTCTAAAGGCATCCACACCCTTCTAATGACCCTCAAGACCCATGTAAAGGCCCCCAGACCCTTCTAGATTTCCTGAGGACCTATCTAAAAGCCCCCAGACCCTTCTAATGCCTTTCAGGGCCTTTCTAAAGGCCTCCACACCCTTCTAATGACCCTCAAGACCCATGTAAATGCCTCTAGACCCATCTAGATTGCCTCAGGACCCATCTAAAAGACCCCAGACCCTTCTAATGCCTTTCAGGACCCTTATGAAGGCCACAAGACCCTTCTAATGCCCCTCAGGACCTTTGTAAAGGCCCTCAGACCCTTCTAATGCCACTCAGGGCCCTTCTAAAGGCCCCCAGACCCTTATAATGACCCTCAGGGCCTTTCTAATGTACCCCAGACACTTCTAGAACCTCTCAGGGCCTTTCTATATGACCCCAGACCCTTCTAATGCCACTCACGAGTTTTCTAAAGGCCCCCATACCCTTCTAATGCCCCTCAGGACATTTCTAAAGGCCCTCAGACCCTTCTAGTGCCCCTCAGGGCATTTATAAAGGTTCCCAGACCCTTCTAGAGCCTGTCAGGACCCTTATAAAGGCCCCCAGACCATTGTAGAGCCCCTCAGGACACTTCTAAAGTCCCCCAGACCATTCTAATGCCCGTCAGGGCATTTATAAAGGTCCCCAGACCCCTCTACTGCCCCTCAGGAGCATTCTAAAGGCCCCCAGACCCTTCTAATGCCCCACAGGGCCTTTCTAAAGGTCCCCAGACCCTTCAAGAGCCCCTGAAGACCCTTCTAAAGGCCCCCAGACCATTATAGAGCCCCTCAGGACCAATCTAAAGTCCCCCAGACCCTGCTAATTCCCCTCAGGGCTTTTATAAGGGCACCCAGACCCTTCTAATGCCCCTCAGGACATTTCTAAAGGCCCACAGAATCTTCTAGAGCCCCTCAGGACATTTCTAAAGGCACCCAGACCCTTGTAATGCCACTTAGGGCCTTTCTAAAGGCCGCGAGACCCTTATAATCCCCCTGAGGGCCTTTAAAAATGCCCTCAGACCCTTCTGGACCCCCTCAGGACGATTCTAAATGCCCCCATACCCTTCTAATGACTTTCAGGGCCTTTCTAAAGGCCTCCACACCCTTCTAATGACCCTCAAGACCCATGTAAAGGCCTCTAGACCCTTCTAGATTGCCTCAGGACCCATCTAAAAGCCCCCAGACCCTTCTAATGCCTTTCAGGACCCTTATGAAGGCCACAAGACCCTTCTAATGCCCCTCAGGACCTTTGTAAAGGCCCTCAGACCCTTCTAATGCCCCTCAGGGCCCTTCTAAAGGCCCCCAGACCCTTCTAATGCACCTCAGGGCCTTTCTAAAGTACCCCAGACACTTCTAGAACCTCTCAGGGCCTTTCTATATGACCCCAGACCTTTGTAATGCCCCTCAGGGCTTTTCTAAAGGCCCCCATACCCTTCTAATGCCCCTCAGGACATTTGTAAAGGCCCCCAGACCCTTCTAGAGCCCCTCAGGACATTTCTAAAGGCACCCAGACCCTTCTAATGCCACTCAGGTCCTTTCTAAAGGCCGCGAGACCCTTATAATCCCCCTGAGGGCCTTTAAAAAGGCCCCCAGACCCTTCTGGACCCCCTCAGGACGCTTCTAATAGCCCCCAGACCCTTCTAGAGCCACTCAGGGCCTTTCTAAAGGCCTCCACACCCTTCTAATGACCCTCAAGACCCACGTAAAGGCCCCCAGACCCTTCTAGATTGCCTCAGGACGCATCCAAAAGCCCCCAGACCCTTCTAATGCCTTTCAGGGCCTTTCTAAATGCCTCCACACCCTTCTAATGACACTCAAGACCCATGTAAAGGCCCCCAGACCCTTCTAGATTGACTCAGGACCCATCTAAAAGCCCCCAGACCCTTCTAATGCCTTTCAGGACCCTTATGAAGGCCACAAGACCCTTCTAATGCCCCTCAGGGCATTTATAAATGTTCCCAGACCCTTCTAGAGCCCGTCAGGACCTTTATAAAGGCCCCCCGACCATTCTAGAGCCCCTCAGGACACTTCTAAAGGCCCGCAGACCATTCTAATGCCTGTCAGGGCCTTTCTAAAGGTCCCCAGACCCTTCTACTGCACCTCAGGAGCATTCTAAAGGCCCCCAGACCCTTCTAATGCCCCTCAGGACATTTATAAAGGCCCCCAGACCCTTCTAGAGCCCCTCAAAACATTTCGAAAGGTACCAAGACCCTTGTAATTCCACTCAGGGCCTTTCTAAAGGCCGCGAGACCCTTATAATCCCCCTGAGGGCCTTTAAAAAGGCCCCCAGACCCTTCTGGACCCACTCAGGACGATTCTAATAGCCCCCAGACCCTTCTAGAGCCCCTCAGGGTCTTTCTAAAGGCCTCCACACCCTTCTAATGACCCTCAAGACCCATGTAAAGGCCCCCAGACCCTTCTAGATTGCCTCAGGACTCATCCAAAAGCCCCGAGACCCTTCTAATGCCTTTCAGGACCCTTATAAAAGCCACAAGACCCTTGTAATGCCCCTCAGGACCTTTCTAAAGGCCCTCAGACCCTTCTAGTGCCCCTCAGGGCATTTATAAAGGTTCCCAGACCATTCTAGAGCCTGTCAGGACTCTTATAAAGGCCCCCAGACCATTCTAGAGCCCCTCAGGACACTTCTAAAGGCCCGCAGACCATTCTAATGCCCGTCAGGGCCTTTATAAAGGTCCCCAGACCCTTCTACTGCCCCTCAGGAGCATTCTAAAGGCCCCCAGACCCTTCTAATGCCCCACAGGGCCTTTCTAAAGGTCCCCAGACCATTCTAGAGCCCCTGAAGACCCTTCTAAAGGCCGCCACACCCTTCTAGAGCCCCTCAGGACCAATCTAAAGTCCCCCAGACCCTGCTATTTCCCCTGAGGGCTTTTATAAGGGCACCCAGACCCTTCTAATGCCCCTCAGGACATTTCTAAAGGCCCACAGAACCTTCTAGAGCCCCTCAGGACATTTCTAAAGGCACCCAGACCCTTGTAACGCCACTCAGGGCCTTTCTAAAGGCCGCGAGACCCTTATAATCCCCCTGCGGGCCTTTAAAAAGGCCCCCAGACCTTTCTGGACCCCCTCAGGACGCTTCTAATAGCCCCCAGACCCTTCTAGAGCCCCTCAGGGCCTTTCTAAAGGCCTCCACACCCTTCGAATGACCCTCAAGACCCATGTAAAGGCCCCCAGACCATTCTAGATTGCCTCAGGACCCATCTAAAAGCCCCCAGACCCTTCTAATGCCTTTCAGGGCCTTTCTAAATGCCTCCACACCCTTCTAATGACACTCGAGACACATGTAAAGGCCCCCAGACCCTTCTAGATTGCCTCAGGACCCATCCAAAAGCCCCCAGACCCTTCTAATGCCTTTCAGGACCCTTATGAAGGCCACAAGACCCTTCTAATGCCCCTCAGGACCTTTCTAAATGCCCTCAGACCCTACTAGTGCCCCTCAGGGCATTTATAAAGGTTCCCAGACCCTTCTAGAGCCCGTCAGGACCCTTATAAAGGCCCCCAGACCATTCTAGAGCCCCTCAGGACACTTCTAAAGCCCCCCAGACAATTCTAATGCCCGTCAGGGCCTTTATAAAGGTCCCCAGACTCTTCTACTGCCCCTCAAGAGCATTCTAAAGGCCTCCAGACCCTTCTAATGCCCCACAGGGCCTTTCTAAAGGTCCCCAGACCCTTCTAGAGCCCCTGAAGACCCTTCTAAAGGCGCCCAGACCCTTATAGAGCCCCTCAGGACCCTTCTAAAGTCCCCCAGACCCTGCTAATTCCCCTCAGGGCTTTTATCAGGGCCCCCAGACCCTTCTAATGCCCCTCAGGACATTTCTAAAGGCCCACAGAATCTTCTAGACACCCTCAGGACATTTATAAAGGCACCCAGACCCTTGTAATGCCACTCAGGGCCTTTCTAAAGGCCGCGAGACCCTTATAATCCCCCTGAGGGCCTTTAAAAAGGCCCCCAGACCCTTCTGGACCCCCTCAGGACGCTTCTAATAGCCCCCAGACCCTTCTAGAGCCCCTCAGGGCCTTTCTAAAGGTCTCCACACCCTTCTAATGACCCTCAAGACCCATGTAAAGGCCCCCAGACCATTCTAGATTGCCTGAGGACCCATCTAAAAGACCCCAGACCCTTCTAATGCCTTTCAGGACCCTTATGAAGGCCACAAGACCCTTCTAATGCCCCTCAGGACCTTTGTAAAGGACCTCAGACCCTTCTAATGCCCCTCAGGGCCCTTCTAAAGGCCCTCAGACCCTTCTAATGACCCTCAGGGCCTTTCTAAAGTACCCCAGACACTTCTAGAACCTCTCAGGGCCTTTCTATATGACCCCAGACCCTTCTAATGCCCCTCAGGGCTTTTCTAAAGGCCCCCATACCCTTCTAATGCCCCTCAGGACATTTCTAAAGGCCCCCAGACCCTTCTAGAGCCCCTCAGGACATTTCTAAAGGCACCCAGACCCTTGTAATGCCACTCAGGACGATTCTAAAGGCCGCGAGACCCTTATAATCCACCTGAGGGCCTTTAAAAAGGCCCCCAGACCCTTATGGACCCCCTCAGGACGCTTCTAATAGCCCCCAGACCCTTCTAGAGCCCCTCAGGGCCTTTCTAAAGGCCTCCACACCCTTCTAATGACCCACAAGACCCATGTAAAGGCCCCCAGACCCTTCTAGATTGCCTGAGGACCCATCTAAAAGCCCCCAGACCCTTCTAATGCCTTTCAGGGCCTTTCTAAAGGCCTCCACACCCTTCTAATGACCCTCAAGACCCATGTAAAGGCCTCTAGACCCTTCTAGATTGCCTCAGGACCCATCTAAAAGCCCCCAGACCCTTCTAATGCCTTTCAGGACCCTTATGAAGGCCACAAGACCCTTCTAATGCCCCTCAGGACCTTTCTGAAGACCCTCAGACCCTTCTAATGCCCCTCAGGGCCCTTCTAAAGGCCCCCAGAACCTTCTAATGCCCCTCAGGCCCTTTCTAAAGTACCCCAGACCCTTCTAGAACCTCAGGGCCTTTCTATATGAACCCAGACCCTTGTAATGCCCCTCAGGGCTTCTCTAAAGGCCCCCACACCCTTGTAATGCCCCTCAGGACATTTCTAAAGGCCCCCAGACCCTTCTAGAGGCCCTAAGGACATTTCTAAAGGCACCCAGACCATTCTAATGCCCCTCAGGGCATTTATAAAGGTTCCCAGACCCTTCTAGAGCCCGTCAGGACCATTATAAAGGCCCCCCGACCATTCTAGAGCCACTCAGGACACATCTAAAGGTCCGCAGACCATTCTAATGCCTGTCAGGGCCTTTCTAAAGGTCCCCAGACCCTTCTACTGCCCGTCAGGAGCATTCTAAAGGCCCCCAGACCCTTCTAATGCCCCTCAGGACATTTCTAAAGGCCCCGAGACCCTTCTAGAACCCCTCAGGACATTTCTAAAGGCACCCAGACCCTTCTAATGCCACTCAGGGCCTTTCTAAAGGCCGCGAGACCCTTATAATCCCCCTGATGGCCTTTAAAAAGGCCCCCAGACCCTTCTGGACCCCCTCAGGACGCTTCTAATAGCCCCCAGACCCTTCTAGAGCCACTCAGGGCCTTTGTAAAGGCCTCCACACCCTTCTAATGACACTCAAGACCCATGTAAAGGCCCCCAGACCCTTCTAGATTGCCTCCGGATGCTTCTAAAAGCCCCCAGACCCTTCTAATGCCTTTCAGGACCCTTATGAAGGCCACAAGACCCTTCTAATGCCCCTCAGGGCATTTATAAAGGTTCCCAGACCCTTCTAGAGACCGTCAGGACCATTATAAAGTCCCCCCGACCATTCTAGAGCCCCTCAGGACACTTCTAAAGGCCTGCAGACCATTCTAATGCCTGTCAGGGCCTTTCTAAAGGTCCCCAGACCCTTCTACTGCCCCTCAGGAGCATTCTAAAGGCCCCCAGACCCTTCTAATGCCCCTCAGGACATTTCTATAGGCCCCCAGACCCTTCTAGAGCCTTTCACGACTTTTCTAAAGGCACCCAGACCTTTCTAATGCCACTCAGGGCTTTTCTAAAGGCCGCGAGACCCTTATAATCCCCCTGAGGGCCTTTAAAAAGGCCCCCAGACCCTTCTGGACCCCCTCAGGACCCATCTAAAAGCCCCCAGACCCTTCTAATGCCTTTCAGGGCCTTTCTAAAGGCCTCCACACCCTTCTAATGACCCTCAAGACCCATGTAAAGGCCCCCAGACCCTTCTAGATTGCCTCAGGACCCATCCAAAAGCCCCCAGACCCTTCTAATGCCTTTCAGGACCCTTTTAAAGGCCACAAGACCCTTCTAATGCCCCTCAGGACCTTTCTAAAGGCCCTCAGACCCTTCCAGTGCCCCTCAGGGCATTTATAAAGGTTCCCAGACCCTTCTAGAGCCTGTCAGGACCCTTATAAAGGCCCCCAGACCCTTCTAGTGCCCCTCAGGACACTTCTAAAGGCCCGCAGACCATTCTAATGCCTGTCAGGGCCTTTATAAAGGTCCCCAGACTCTTCTACTGCCCCTCAGGAGCATTCTAAAGGCCCCCAGACCCTTCTAATGCCCGACAGGGCCTTTCTAAAGGTCCCCAGACCCTTCTAGAGCCCCTAAAGACCCTTCTAAAGGCCCCCAGACCCTTCTAGAGCCCCTCAGGACCAATCTAAAGTCCCCCAGACCCTGCTAATTCCCCTGAGGGCTTTTATAAGGGCACCCAGACCCTTCTAATGCCCCTCAGGACAATTCTAAAGGCCCCCAGACCGTTCTAGAGCCCCTCAGGACATTTCTAAAGGCACCCAGACCCTTGTAACGCTACTCAGAGCCTTTCTAAAGGCCGCGAGACCCTTATAATCACCCTGAGGGCCTTTAAAAATGCCCCCAGACCCTTCTGGACCCCCTCAGGACGCTTCTAATAGCCCCCAGACCCTTCTAGAGCCCCTCAGCGCCTTTCTAAAGGCCTCCACACCCTTCTAATGACCCTCAAGACCCATGTAAAGGCCCCCAGACCCTTCTAGATTGCCTCAGGACCCATCTAAAAGCCCCCAGACCCTTCTAATGCCTTTCAGGGCCTTTCTAAAGGCCTCCACACCCTTCTAATGACCCTCAAGACCCATGTAAAGGCCCCTAGACCCTTCTAGATTGCCTCAGGACCCATCTAAAAGCCCCCAGACCCTTCTAATGCCTTTCAGGACCCTTATGAAGGACACAAGACCCTTCTAATGCCCCTCACGACCTTTCTAAAGCCCCTCAGACCCTTCTAATGCCCCTCAGGGCATTTATAAAGGTTCCCAGACCCTTCTAGAGCCCGTCAGGACCCTTATAAAGGCCCCCAGACCATTCTAGAGCCCCTCAGGACACTTCTAAAGGCCCGCAGACCATTCTAATGCCCGTCAGGGCCTTTATAAAGGTCCCCAGACCCTTCAACTGCCCCTCAGGAGCATTCTAAAGGCCCCCAGACCCTTCTAATGCCCCACAGGGCCTTTCTAAAAGTCCCCAGACCCTTCTAGAGCCCCTGAAGACCCTTCTAAAGGCCCCCAGACCCTTATAGAGCCCCTCAGGACCATTCTAAAGTCCCCCAGACCCTGCTAATTCCCCTCAGGGCTTTTATAAGGGCGCCCAGACCCTTCTAATGCCCCTCAGGACCCTTCTAAAGGCACCCAGACCTTGCTAATTCCCCTCAGGGCTTTTATAAGGGCACCCAGACCCTTCTAATGCCCCTCAGGACCCATATAAAGGCACCCAGACCCTTCTAGAGCCTCTCAGGACAGTTTTAAATGCCTCCAGACCCTTCTAGACCCCCTCAGGACCAATCTAAAGGCCCCCAGACCCTTCTAATGCCCCTCAGGACCCTTCTAAAGGCCCCCAGACCCTTCCAATGCCGCTCAGGGCCTTTCTAAAGTACCCCAGACACTTCTAGAACCTCTCAGGGCCTTTCTATATGACCCCAGACCCTTGTAATGCCCCTCAGGGCTTTTCTAAAGTCCCCCATACCCTTCTAATGCCCCTCAGGACATTTCTAAAGGCCCCCAGACCCTTCTAGAGCCCCTCAGGACATTTCTAAAGGCACCCAGACCCTTCTAATGCCACTCAGGGCCTTTCTAAAGGCCGCGAGACCCTTATAATCCCCCTGAGGGCCTTTAAAAAGGCCCCCAGACCCTTCTGGACCCCCTCAGGATGCTTCTAATAGCCCCCAGACCCTTCTAGAGCCCCTCAGGGCCTTTCTAAAGGCCTCCACACCTTTCTAATGACCCTCAAGACCCATGTAAAGGCCCCCAGACCCTTCTAGATTTACTCAGGACCCATCTAAAAGCCCCCAGACCCTTCTAATGCCTTTCAGGGCCTTTCTAAAGGCCTCCACACCCTTCTAATGACCCTCAAGACCCATGTAAAGTCCCCCAGACCCTTCTAGATTGCCTCAGGACCCATCTAAAAGAACAAAGACCCTTCTAATGCCTTTCAGGACCCTTATGAAGGCCACAAGACCCTTCTAATGCCCCTCAGGACCTTTCTGAAGACCCTCAGACCCCTCTACTCCCCCTCAGGGCATTTATAAAGGTTCCCAGACCCTTCTAGAGCCTGTCAGGACCCTTATAAAGGCCCCCAGACCATTCTAGAGCACCTCAGGACAATTCTAAAGGCCTGCAGACCATTCTAATGCATAACAGGGTCTTTATAAAGATCCCCAGACCCTTCTACTGCCCCTCAGGAGCATTCTAAAGGCCCCCAGACCCTTCTAATGCCCCACAGGGCCTTTCTAAAGGCCCCCAGACCCTTCTAGAGACCCTCAGGACATTTCTAAAGGCACCCAGACCCTTATAATGCCACTCAGGGCCTTTCTAAAGGTCCGAGACCCTTATAATCCCCCTGAGGGCCTTTAAAAAGGCCCCCAGACCCTTCTGGACCCCCTCAGGACACTTCTAATAGCCCCCAGACCCTTCTAGAGCCCCTCAGGGCCTTTATAAAGGCCTCCACACCCTTCTAATGACCCTCAAGACCCATGTAAAGGCCCCCAGACCCTTCTAGATTGCCTCAGGACCCATCTGAAAGCCCCCAGACCCTTCTAATGTCTTTCAGGACCCTTATGAAGGACACAAGACCCTTCTAATGCCCCTCAGGACCTTTCTAAAGGCCCTCAGACCCTTCTAACGCCCGTCAGGGCATCTATAAAGGTTCCCATACCCTTCTGGAGCCCGTCAGGACCCTTATAAAGGCCCCCAGACCATTCTAGAGTCCCTCAGGACACTTCTAAAAGCCCTCAGACGAGTCTAATGCCAGTCAGGGCCTTTCTAAAGGTCCCCAGACCATTCTACTGCCCCTCAGGAGCATTCTAAAGGCCCCCAGACCCTTCTAATGCCCCATAGTGCCTTTCTAAAGATCCCCAGACCCTTCTAGAGCCCCTCAGGACATTTCTAAAGGCACCCAGACCCTTGTAATGCCACTCAGGGCCTTTCTAAAGGCCGCGAGACCCTTATAATCCCCCTGAGGGCCTTTAAAAAGGCCCCCAGACCCTTCTGGACCCCCTCAGGTCGCTTCTAATGGCCCCCACACCCTTCTAATGCCCCTCAGGGCCTTTCTAAAGGCCCCCAGACCCTTCTAATGCCACTCAGGACCCTTGTAAAGGCCCCCAGACCCTTCTAATGCCCCTCAGGGCCTTTCTAAAGTACCCCAGACACTTCTAGAACCTCTCAGGGCCTTTCTATATGACCCCAGACCCTTGTAATGGCCCTCAGGGCTTTTCTAAAGGCCCCCAGACCCTTCTAGAGCCCCTCAGGACATTTCTAAAGGCACCCAGACCCTTGTAATGCCACTCAGGGCCTTTCTAATGGCCGCAAGACCCTTATAATCCCCCTGAGGGCCTTTAAAAAGGACCCCAGACCCTTCTGGACCCCCTCAGGATGCTTCTAATAGCCCCCAGACCCTTCTAGAGCCCCTCAGGGCCTTTCTAAAGGCCTCCACACCCTTCTAATGACCCTCAAGACCCATGTAAAGGCCCCCAGACCCTTCTAGACTGCCTCAGGACCCATCTAAAAGCCCCCAGACCCTTCTAATGCCTTTCAGGGCCTTTCTAAATGCCTCCACACCCTTCTAATGACCCTCAAGACCCATGTAAAGGCCTCTAGACCCTTCTAGATTGCCTCAGGACCCATCTAAAAGACCACAGACCCTTCTAATGCCTTTCAGGACCCTTATGAAGGCCACAAGACCCTTCTAATGCCCCTCAGGATCTTTCTAAAGGCCCTCAGACCCTTCTAATGCCCCTCAGGGCCCTTCTAAAGGACCCCAGACCCTTCTAATGCCCCTCAAGGCCTTTCTAAAGTACCCCAGACACTTCTAGAACCTCTCAGGGCCTTTCTATATGACCCCAGGCCCTTGTAATGCCCATCAGGGCTTTTCTAAAGGCCCCCATACCCTTCTAATGCACCTCAGGACATTTCTAAAGGCCCCCAGACCCTTCTAGAGCCCCTCAGGACATTTCTAAAGGCACCCAGAACCTTCTAATGCCACTCAAGCCCTTTCTAAAGGCCGCGAGACCCTTATAATCCCCCTCAGGGCCTTTAAAAAGGCCCCCAGACCCTTATAGAGCCCCTCAGGACCATTCTAAAGTCCCCCAGACCCTGCTAATTCCCCTCAGGGCTTTTATAAGGGCGCCCAGACCCTTCTAATGCCCCTCAGGACCCTTCTAAAGGCACCCAGACCTTGCTAATTCCCCTCAGGGCTTTTATAAGGGCACCCAGACCCTTCTAATGCCCCTCAGGACCCATATAAAGGCACCCAGACCCTTCTAGAGCCTCTCAGGACAGTTTTAAATGCCTCCAGACCCTTCTAGACCCCCTCAGGACCAATCTAAAGGCCCCCAGACCCTTCTAATGCCCCTCAGGACCCTTCTAAAGGCCCCCAGACCCTTCCAATGCCCCTCAGGGCCTTTCTAAAGTACCCCAGACACTTCTAGAACCTCTCAGGGCCTTTCTATATGACCCCAGACCCTTGTAATGCCCCTCAGGGCTTTTCTAAAGTCCCCCATACCCTTCTAATGCCCCTCAGGACATTTCTAAAGGCCCCCAGACCCTTCTAGAGCCCCTCAGGACATTTCTAAAGGCACCCAGACCCTTCTAATGCCACTCAGGGCCTTTCTAAAGGCCGCGAGACCCTTATAATCCCCCTGAGGGCCTTTAAAAAGGCCCCCAGACCCTTCTGGACCCCCTCAGGATGCTTCTAATAGCCCCCAGACCCTTCTAGAGCCCCTCAGGGCCTTTCTAAAGGCCTCCACACCTTTCTAATGACCCTCAAGACCCATGTAAAGGCCCCCAGACCCTTCTAGATTTACTCAGGACCCATCTAAAAGCCCCCAGACCCTTCTAATGCCTTTCAGGGCCTTTCTAAAGGCCTCCACACCCTTCTAATGACCCTCAAGACCCATGTAAAGTCCCCCAGACCCTTCTAGATTGCCTCAGGACCCATCTAAAAGAACAAAGACCCTTCTAATGCCTTTCAGGACCCTTATGAAGGCCACAAGACCCTTCTAATGCCCCTCAGGACCTTTCTGAAGACCCTCAGACCCCTCTACTCCCCCTCAGGGCATTTATAAAGGTTCCCAGACCCTTCTAGAGCCTGTCAGGACCCTTATAAAGGCCCCCAGACCATTCTAGAGCACCTCAGGACAATTCTAAAGGCCTGCAGACCATTCTAATGCATAACAGGGTCTTTATAAAGATCCCCAGACCCTTCTACTGCCCCTCAGGAGCATTCTAAAGGCCCCCAGACCCTTCTAATGCCCCACAGGGCCTTTCTAAAGGCCCCCAGACCCTTCTAGAGACCCTCAGGACATTTCTAAAGGCACCCAGACCCTTATAATGCCACTCAGGGCCTTTCTAAAGGTCCGAGACCCTTATAATCCCCCTGAGGGCCTTTAAAAAGGCCCCCAGACCCTTCTGGACCCCCTCAGGACACTTCTAATAGCCCCCAGACCCTTCTAGAGCCCCTCAGGGCCTTTATAAAGGCCTCCACACCCTTCTAATGACCCTCAAGACCCATGTAAAGGCCCCCAGACCCTTCTAGATTGCCTCAGGACCCATCTGAAAGCCCCCAGACCCTTCTAATGTCTTTCAGGACCCTTATGAAGGACACAAGACCCTTCTAATGCCCCTCAGGACCTTTCTAAAGGCCCTCAGACCCTTCTAACGCCCGTCAGGGCATCTATAAAGGTTCCCATACCCTTCTGGAGCCCGTCAGGACCCTTATAAAGGCCCCCAGACCATTCTAGAGTCCCTCAGGACACTTCTAAAAGCCCTCAGACGAGTCTAATGCCAGTCAGGGCCTTTCTAAAGGTCCCCAGACCCTTCTACTGCCCCTCAGGAGCATTCTAAAGGCCCCCAGACCCTTCTAATGCCCCATAGTGCCTTTCTAAAGATCCCCAGACCCTTCTAGAGCCCCTCAGGACATTTCTAAAGGCACCCAGACCCTTGTAATGCCACTCAGGGCCTTTCTAAAGGCCGCGAGACCCTTATAATCCCCCTGAGGGCCTTTAAAAAGGCCCCCAGACCCTTCTGGACCCCCTCAGGTCGCTTCTAATGGCCCCCACACCCTTCTAATGCCCCTCAGGGCCTTTCTAAAGGCCCCCAGACCCTTCTAATGCCACTCAGGACCCTTGTAAAGGCCCCCAGACCCTTCTAATGCCCCTCAGGGCCTTTCTAAAGTACCCCAGACACTTCTAGAACCTCTCAGGGCCTTTCTATATGACCCCAGACCCTTGTAATGGCCCTCAGGGCTTTTCTAAAGGCCCCCAGACCCTTCTAGAGCCCCTCAGGACATTTCTAAAGGCACCCAGACCCTTGTAATGCCACTCAGGGCCTTTCTAATGGCCGCAAGACCCTTATAATCCCCCTGAGGGCCTTTAAAAAGGACCCCAGACCCTTCTGGACCCCCTCAGGATGCTTCTAATAGCCCCCAGACCCTTCTAGAGCCCCTCAGGGCCTTTCTAAAGGCCTCCACACCCTTCTAATGACCCTCAAGACCCATGTAAAGGCCCCCAGACCCTTCTAGACTGCCTCAGGACCCATCTAAAAGCCCCCAGACCCTTCTAATGCCTTTCAGGGCCTTTCTAAATGCCTCCACACCCTTCTAATGACCCTCAAGACCCATGTAAAGGCCTCTAGACCCTTCTAGATTGCCTCAGGACCCATCTAAAAGACCACAGACCCTTCTAATGCCTTTCAGGACCCTTATGAAGGCCACAAGACCCTTCTAATGCCCCTCAGGATCTTTCTAAAGGCCCTCAGACCCTTCTAATGCCCCTCAGGGCCCTTCTAAAGGACCCCAGACCCTTCTAATGCCCCTCAAGGCCTTTCTAAAGTACCCCAGACACTTCTAGAACCTCTCAGGGCCTTTCTATATGACCCCAGGCCCTTGTAATGCCCATCAGGGCTTTTCTAAAGGCCCCCATACCCTTCTAATGCACCTCAGGACATTTCTAAAGGCCCCCAGACCCTTCTAGAGCCCCTCAGGACATTTCTAAAGGCACCCAGACCCTTATAATGCCACTCAGGGCCTTTCTAAAGGTCCGAGACCCTTATAATCCCCCTGAGGGCCTTTAAAAAGGCCCCCAGACCCTTCTGGACCCCCTCAGGACACTTCTAATAGCCCCCAGACCCTTCTAGAGCCCCTCAGGGCCTTTATAAAGGCCTCCACACCCTTCTAATGACCCTCAAGACCCATGTAAAGGCCCCCAGACCCTTCTAGATTGCCTCAGGACCCATCTGAAAGCCCCCAGACCCTTCTAATGTCTTTCAGGACCCTTATGAAGGACACAAGACCCTTCTAATGCCCCTCAGGACCTTTCTAAAGGCCCTCAGACCCTTCTAACGCCCGTCAGGGCATCTATAAAGGTTCCCATACCCTTCTGGAGCCCGTCAGGACCCTTATAAAGGCCCCCAGACCATTCTAGAGTCCCTCAGGACACTTCTAAAAGCCCTCAGACGAGTCTAATGCCAGTCAGGGCCTTTCTAAAGGTCCCCAGACCCTTCTACTGCCCCTCAGGAGCATTCTAAAGGCACCCAGACCCTTCTAATGCCCCATAGTGCCTTTCTAAAGATCCCCAGACCCTTCTAGAGCCCCTCAGGACATTTCTAAAGGCACCCAGACCCTTGTAATGCCACTCAGGGCCTTTCTAAAGGCCGCGAGACCCTTATAATCCCCCTGAGGGCCTTTAAAAAGGCCCCCAGACCCTTCTGGACCCCCTCAGGTCGCTTCTAATGGCCCCCACACCCTTCTAATGCCCCTCAGGGCCTTTCTAAAGGCCCCCAGACCCTTCTAATGCCACTCAGGACCCTTGTAAAGGCCCCCAGACCCTTCTAATGCCCCTCAGGGCCTTTCTAAAGTACCCCAGACACTTCTAGAACCTCTCAGGGCCTTTCTATATGACCCCAGACCCTTGTAATGGCCCTCAGGGCTTTTCTAAAGGCCCCCAGACCCTTCTAGAGCCCCTCAGGACATTTCTAAAGGCACCCAGACCCTTGTAATGCCACTCAGGGCCTTTCTAATGGCCGCAAGACCCTTATAATCCCCCTGAGGGCCTTTAAAAAGGACCCCAGACCCTTCTGGACCCCCTCAGGATGCTTCTAATAGCCCCCAGACCCTTCTAGAGCCCCTCAGGGCCTTTCTAAAGGCCTCCACACCCTTCTAATGACCCTCAAGACCCATGTAAAGGCCCCCAGACCCTTCTAGACTGCCTCAGGACCCATCTAAAAGCCCCCAGACCCTTCTAATGCCTTTCAGGGCCTTTCTAAATGCCTCCACACCCTTCTAATGACCCTCAAGACCCATGTAAAGGCCTCTAGACCCTTCTAGATTGCCTCAGGACCCATCTAAAAGACCACAGACCCTTCTAATGCCTTTCAGGACCCTTATGAAGGCCACAAGACCCTTCTAATGCCCCTCAGGATCTTTCTAAAGGCCCTCAGACCCTTCTAATGCCCCTCAGGGCCCTTCTAAAGGACCCCAGACCCTTCTAATGCCCCTCAAGGCCTTTCTAAAGTACCCCAGACACTTCTAGAACCTCTCAGGGCCTTTCTATATGACCCCAGGCCCTTGTAATGCCCATCAGGGCTTTTCTAAAGGCCCCCATACCCTTCTAATGCACCTCAGGACATTTCTAAAGGCCCCCAGACCCTTCTAGAGCCCCTCAGGACATTTCTAAAGGCACCCAGAACCTTCTAATGCCACTCAAGCCCTTTCTAAAGGCCGCGAGACCCTTATAATCCCCCTCAGGGCCTTTAAAAAGGCCCCCAGACCCTTCTGGACCCCCTCAGGACGCTTCTAATAGCCCCCAGACCCTTCTAGAGCCCCTCAGGGCCTTTCTAAAGGCCTCCACACCCTTCTAATGACCCTCAAGACCCATGTAAAGGCCCCCAGACCCTTCTGGACCACCTCAGGACGCTTCTAATAGCCCCCAGACCCTTCTAATGCCTTTCAGGGCCTTTCTAAAGGCCTCCACACCCTTCTAATGACCCTCAAGACCCATGTAAAGGCCCCCAGACCCTTCTAGATTGCCTCAGGACCCATCTAAAAGACCCCAGACCCTTCTAATGCCTTTCAGAACCCTTAGGAAGGCCACAAGACCCTTCTAATGCCCCTCAGGACCTTTCTAACGGCCCTCAGACCCTTCTAGTGCCCCTCAGGGCATTTATAATGGTTCCCAGACCGTTCTAGAGCCTGTCAGGACCCTTATAAAGGCCCCGAGACCATTCTAGTGCACCTCAGAACAATTCTAAAGGCCCGCAGACCATTCTAATGCCCATCAGGGCCTTTATAAAGGTCCCCAGACCCTTCTACTGCCCCTCAGGAGCATTCTAAAGGCCCCCAGACTATTCTAATGCCACACAGGGCCTTTCTAAAGGTCCCCAGACCCTTCTAGAGCCCCTGAAGACCCTTCTAAAGGCCCCCAGACCCTTATAGAGCCCCTCAGGACACTTCTAAAGTCCCCCAGACCCTGTTAATTCCCCTCAGGGCTTTTATAAGGGCACCCAGACCCTTCTAATGCCCCTCAGGACATTTGTAAAGGCCCCCAGAACCTTCTAGAGCCCCTCAGGACATTTCTAAAGGCACCCAGACCCTTATAATGCCACTCAGGGCCTTTCTAAAGGCCGCGAGACCCTTATAATCCCCCTGAGGGCCTTTAAAAAGGCCCCCAGACCCTTCTGGACCCCCTCAGGACGCTTCTAATAGCCCCCAGACCCTTCTAGAGCCCCTCAGGGCCTTTCTAAAGGCCTCCACACCCTTCTAATGACCCTCAAGACCCATGTAAAGGCCCCCAGACCATTCTAGATTGCCTCAGGACCCATCTAAAAGCCCCCAGACCCTTCTAATGCCTTTCAGGGCCTTTCTAAAGGCCTCCACACCCTTCTAATGACCCTGAAGAGCCATGTAAAGGCCTCTAGACCCTTCTAGATTGCCTCAGGACCCATCTAAAAGCCCCCAGACCATTCTAATGCATTTCAGGACCCTTATGAAGGCCACAAGACCCTTCTAATGCCCCTCAGGACCTTTGTAAAGGCCCTCAGACCGTTCTAATGCCCCTCAGGGCCCTTCTAAAGGCCCCCAGACCCTTCTAATGCCCTTCAGGGCCTTTCTAAAGTACCCCAGACACTTCTAGAACCTCTCAGGGCCTTTCTATGTGACCCCAGACCCTTGTAATTTCCAACAGGGCTTTTCTAAAGGCCCCCATACCCTTCTAATGCCCCTCAGGACATTTCTAAAGGCCCCCAGACCCTTCTAGAGCCCCTCAGGACATTTCTAAAGGCACCCAGACCCTTCTAATGCCACTCAGGGCCTTTCTAAAGGCCGCGAGACCATTATAATCCCCCTGAGGGCCTTTAAAAAGGCCCCCAGACCCTTCTGGACCCCCTCAGGACGCTTCTAATAGCCCCCAGACCCTTCTACAGCCCCTCAGGGCCTTTCTAAAGGCCTCCACACCCTTCTAATGACCCTCAAGACCCATGTAAAGGCCCCCAGACCCTTCTAGATTGCCTCAGGACCCATCTAAAAGCCCCCAGACCCTTCTAATGCCTTTCAGGACCCTTATGAAGGCCACAAGACCCTTCTAATGCCCCTCAGGACCTTTCTAAAGGCCCTCAGACCCTTCTAATGCCCCACAGGGCCTTTCTAAAGGTCCCCAGACCCTTCTAGAGCCCCTGAAGACCCTTCTAAAGGCGCCCAGACCCTTATAGAGCCCCTCAGGACCCTTCTAAAGTCCCCCAGACCCTGCTAATTCCCCTCAGGGCTTTTATCAGGGCCCCCAGACCATTCTAATGCCCCTCAGGACATTTCTAAAGGCCCACAGAATCTTCTAGACCCCCTCAGGACATTTATAAAGGCACCCAGACCCTTGTAATGGCACTCAGGGCCTTTCTAAAGGCCGCGAGACCCTTATAATCCCCCTGAGGGCCTTTAAAAAGGCCCCCAGACCCTTCTGGACCCCCTCAGGACGCTTCTAATAGCCCCCAGACCCTTCTAGAGCCCCTCAGGGCCTTTCTAAAGGTCTCCACACCCTTCTAATGACCCTCAAGACCCATGTAAAGGCCCCCAGACCATTCTAGATTGCCTGAGGACCCATCTAAAAGACCCCAGACCCTTCTAATGCCTTTCAGGACCCTTATGAAGGCCACAAGACCCTTCTAATGCCCCTCAGGACCTTTGTAAAGGACCTCAGACCCTTCTAATGCCCCTCAGGGCCCTTCTAAAGGCCCTCAGACCCTTCTAATGACCCTCAGGGCCTTTCTAAAGTACCCCAGACACTTCTAGAACCTCTCAGGGCCTTTCTATATGACCCCAGACCCTTCTAATGCCCCTCAGGGCTTTTCTAAAGGCCCCCATACCCTTCTAATGCCCCTCAGGACATTTCTAAAGGCCCCCAGACCCTTCTAGAGCCCCTCAGGACATTTCTAAAGGCACCCAGACCCTTGTAATGCCACTCAGGACGATTCTAAAGGCCGCGAGACCCTTATAATCCACCTGAGGGCCTTTAAAAAGGCCCCCAGACCCTTCTGGACCCCCTCAGGACGCTTCTAATAGCCCCCAGACCCTTCTAGAGCCCCTCAGGGCCTTTCTAAAGGCCTCCACACCCTTCTAATGACCCACAAGACCCATGTAAAGGCCCCCAGACCCTTCTAGATTGCCTGAGGACCCATCTAAAAGCCCCCAGACCCTTCTAATGCCTTTCAGGGCCTTTCTAAAGGCCTCCACACCCTTCTAATGACCCTCAAGACCCATGTAAAGGCCTCTAGACCCTTCTAGATTGCCTCAGGACCCATCTAAAAGCCCCCAGACCCTTCTAATGCCTTTCAGGACCCTTATGAAGGCCACAAGACCCTTCTAATGCCCCTCAGGACCTTTCTGAAGACCCTCAGACCCTTCTAATGCCCCTCAGGGCCCTTCTAAAGGCCCCCAGAACCTTCTAATGCCCCTCAGGCCCTTTCTAAAGTACCCCAGACCCTTCTAGAACCTCAGGGCCTTTCTATATGAACCCAGACCCTTGTAATGCCCCTCAGGGCTTCTCTAAAGGCCCCCACACCCTTGTAATGCCCCTCAGGACATTTCTAAAGGCCCCCAGACCCTTCTAGAGGCCCTAAGGACATTTCTAAAGGCACCCAGACCATTCTAATGCCCCTCAGGGCATTTATAAAGGTTCCCAGACCCTTCTAGAGCCCGTCAGGACCATTATAAAGGCCCCCCGACCATTCTAGAGCCACTCAGGACACATCTAAAGGTCCGCAGACCATTCTAATGCCTGTCAGGGCCTTTCTAAAGGTCCCCAGACCCTTCTACTGCCCGTCAGGAGCATTCTAAAGGCCCCCAGACCCTTCTAATGCCCCTCAGGACATTTCTAAAGGCCCCGAGACCCTTCTAGAACCCCTCAGGACATTTCTAAAGGCACCCAGACCCTTCTAATGCCACTCAGGGCCTTTCTAAAGGCCGCGAGACCCTTATAATCCCCCTGATGGCCTTTAAAAAGGCCCCCAGACCCTTCTGGACCCCCTCAGGACGCTTCTAATAGCCCCCAGACCCTTCTAGAGCCACTCAGGGCCTTTGTAAAGGCCTCCACACCCTTCTAATGACACTCAAGACCCATGTAAAGGCCCCCAGACCCTTCTAGATTGCCTCCGGATGCTTCTAAAAGCCCCCAGACCCTTCTAATGCCTTTCAGGACCCTTATGAAGGCCACAAGACCCTTCTAATGCCCCTCAGGGCATTTATAAAGGTTCCCAGACCCTTCTAGAGACCGTCAGGACCATTATAAAGTCCCCCCGACCATTCTAGAGCCCCTCAGGACACTTCTAAAGGCCTGCAGACCATTCTAATGCCTGTCAGGGCCTTTCTAAAGGTTCCCAGACCCTTCTACTGCCCCTCAGGAGCATTCTAAAGGCCCCCAGACCCTTCTAATGCCCCTCAGGACATTTCTATAGGCCCCCAGACCCTTCTAGAGCCTTTCACGACTTTTCTAAAGGCACCCAGACCTTTCTAATGCCACTCAGGGCTTTTCTAAAGGCCGCGAGACCCTTATAATCCCCCTGAGGGCCTTTAAAAAGGCCCCCAGACCCTTCTGGACCCCCTCAGGACCCATCTAAAAGCCCCCAGACCCTTCTAATGCCTTTCAGGGCCTTTCTAAAGGCCTCCACACCCTTCTAATGACCCTCAAGACCCATGTAAAGGCCCCCAGACCCTTCTAGATTGCCTCAGGACCCATCCAAAAGCCCCCAGACCCTTCTAATGCCTTTCAGGACCCTTATAAAGGCCACAAGACCCTTCTAATGCCCCTCAGGACCTTTCTAAAGGCCCTCAGACCCTTCCAGTGCCCCTCAGGGCATTTATAAAGGTTCCCAGACCCTTCTAGAGCCTGTCAGGACCCTTATAAAGGCCCCCAGACCCTTCTAGTGCCCCTCAGGACACTTCTAAAGGCCCGCAGACCATTCTAATGCCTGTCAGGGCCTTTATAAAGGTCCCCAGACTCTTCTACTGCCCCTCAGGAGCATTCTAAAGGCCCCCAGACCCTTCTAATGCCCGACAGGGCCTTTCTAAAGGTCCCCAGACCCTTCTAGAGCCCCTAAAGACCCTTCTAAAGGCCCCCAGACCCTTCTAGAGCCCCTCAGGACCAATCTAAAGTCCCCCAGACCCTGCTAATTCCCCTGAGGGCTTTTATAAGGGCACCCAGACCCTTCTAATGCCCCTCAGGACAATTCTAAAGGCCCCCAGACCGTTCTAGAGCCCCTCAGGACATTTCTAAAGGCACCCAGACCCTTGTAACGCTACTCAGAGCCTTTCTAAAGGCCGCGAGACCCTTATAATCACCCTGAGGGCCTTTAAAAATGCCCCCAGACCCTTCTGGACCCCCTCAGGACGCTTCTAATAGCCCCCAGACCCTTCTAGAGCCCCTCAGCGCCTTTCTAAAGGCCTCCACACCCTTCTAATGACCCTCAAGACCCATGTAAAGGCCCCCAGACCCTTCTAGATTGCCTCAGGACCCATCTAAAAGCCCCCAGACCCTTCTAATGCCTTTCAGGGCCTTTCTAAAGGCCTCCACACCCTTCTAATGACCCTCAAGACCCATGTAAAGGCCCCTAGACCCTTCTAGATTGCCTCAGGACCCATCTAAAAGCCCCCAGACCCTTCTAATGCCTTTCAGGACCCTTATGAAGGACACAAGACCCTTCTAATGCCCCTCACGACCTTTCTAAAGCCCCTCAGACCCTTCTAATGCCCCTCAGGGCATTTATAAAGGTTCCCAGACCCTTCTAGAGCCCGTCAGGACCCTTATAAAGGCCCCCAGACCATTCTAGAGCCCCTCAGGACACTTCTAAAGGCCCGCAGACCATTCTAATGCCCGTCAGGGCCTTTATAAAGGTCCCCAGACCCTTCAACTGCCCCTCAGGAGCATTCTAAAGGCCCCCAGACCCTTCTAATGCCCCACAGGGCCTTTCTAAAAGTCCCCAGACCCTTCTAGAGCCCCTGAAGACCCTTCTAAAGGCCCCCAGACCCTTATAGAGCCCCTCAGGACCATTCTAAAGTCCCCCAGACCCTGCTAATTCCCCTCAGGGCTTTTATAAGGGCGCCCAGACCCTTCTAATGCCCCTCAGGACCCTTCTAAAGGCACCCAGACCTTGCTAATTCCCCTCAGGGCTTTTATAAGGGCACCCAGACCCTTCTAATGCCCCTCAGGACCCATATAAAGGCACCCAGACCCTTCTAGAGCCTCTCAGGACAGTTTTAAATGCCTCCAGACCCTTCTAGACCCCCTCAGGACCAATCTAAAGGCCCCCAGACCCTTCTAATGCCCCTCAGGACCCTTCTAAAGGCCCCCAGACCCTTCCAATGCCCCTCAGGGCCTTTCTAAAGTACCCCAGACACTTCTAGAACCTCTCAGGGCCTTTCTATATGACCCCAGACCCTTGTAATGCCCCTCAGGGCTTTTCTAAAGTCCCCCATACCCTTCTAATGCCCCTCAGGACATTTCTAAAGGCCCCCAGACCCTTCTAGAGCCCCTCAGGACATTTCTAAAGGCACCCAGACCCTTCTAATGCCACTCAGGGCCTTTCTAAAGGCCGCGAGACCCTTATAATCCCCCTGAGGGCCTTTAAAAAGGCCCCCAGACCCTTCTGGACCCCCTCAGGATGCTTCTAATAGCCCCCAGACCCTTCTAGAGCCCCTCAGGGCCTTTCTAAAGGCCTCCACACCTTTCTAATGACCCTCAAGACCCATGTAAAGGCCCCCAGACCCTTCTAGATTTACTCAGGACCCATCTAAAAGCCCCCAGACCCTTCTAATGCCTTTCAGGGCCTTTCTAAAGGCCTCCACACCCTTCTAATGACCCTCAAGACCCATGTAAAGTCCCCCAGACCCTTCTAGATTGCCTCAGGACCCATCTAAAAGAACAAAGACCCTTCTAATGCCTTTCAGGACCCTTATGAAGGCCACAAGACCCTTCTAATGCCCCTCAGGACCTTTCTGAAGACCCTCAGACCCCTCTACTCCCCCTCAGGGCATTTATAAAGGTTCCCAGACCCTTCTAGAGCCTGTCAGGACCCTTATAAAGGCCCCCAGACCATTCTAGAGCACCTCAGGACAATTCTAAAGGCCTGCAGACCATTCTAATGCATAACAGGGTCTTTATAAAGATCCCCAGACCCTTCTACTGCCCCTCAGGAGCATTCTAAAGGCCCCCAGACCCTTCTAATGCCCCACAGGGCCTTTCTAAAGGCCCCCAGACCCTTCTAGAGACCCTCAGGACATTTCTAAAGGCACCCAGACCCTTATAATGCCACTCAGGGCCTTTCTAAAGGTCCGAGACCCTTATAATCCCCCTGAGGGCCTTTAAAAAGGCCCCCAGACCCTTCTGGACCCCCTCAGGACACTTCTAATAGCCCCCAGACCCTTCTAGAGCCCCTCAGGGCCTTTATAAAGGCCTCCACACCCTTCTAATGACCCTCAAGACCCATGTAAAGGCCCCCAGACCCTTCTAGATTGCCTCAGGACCCATCTGAAAGCCCCCAGACCCTTCTAATGTCTTTCAGGACCCTTATGAAGGACACAAGACCCTTCTAATGCCCCTCAGGACCTTTCTAAAGGCCCTCAGACCCTTCTAACGCCCGTCAGGGCATCTATAAAGGTTCCCATACCCTTCTGGAGCCCGTCAGGACCCTTATAAAGGCCCCCAGACCATTCTAGAGTCCCTCAGGACACTTCTAAAAGCCCTCAGACGAGTCTAATGCCAGTCAGGGCCTTTCTAAAGGTCCCCAGACCCTTCTACTGCCCCTCAGGAGCATTCTAAAGGCCCCCAGACCCTTCTAATGCCCCATAGTGCCTTTCTAAAGATCCCCAGACCCTTCTAGAGCCCCTCAGGACATTTCTAAAGGCACCCAGACCCTTGTAATGCCACTCAGGGCCTTTCTAAAGGCCGCGAGACCCTTATAATCCCCCTGAGGGCCTTTAAAAAGGCCCCCAGACCCTTCTGGACCCCCTCAGGTCGCTTCTAATGGCCCCCACACCCTTCTAATGCCCCTCAGGGCCTTTCTAAAGGCCCCCAGACCCTTCTAATGCCACTCAGGACCCTTGTAAAGGCCCCCAGACCCTTCTAATGCCCCTCAGGGCCTTTCTAAAGTACCCCAGACACTTCTAGAACCTCTCAGGGCCTTTCTATATGACCCCAGACCCTTGTAATGGCCCTCAGGGCTTTTCTAAAGGCCCCCAGACCCTTCTAGAGCCCCTCAGGACATTTCTAAAGGCACCCAGACCCTTGTAATGCCACTCAGGGCCTTTCTAATGGCCGCAAGACCCTTATAATCCCCCTGAGGGCCTTTAAAAAGGACCCCAGACCCTTCTGGACCCCCTCAGGATGCTTCTAATAGCCCCCAGACCCTTCTAGAGCCCCTCAGGGCCTTTCTAAAGGCCTCCACACCCTTCTAATGACCCTCAAGACCCATGTAAAGGCCCCCAGACCCTTCTAGACTGCCTCAGGACCCATCTAAAAGCCCCCAGACCCTTCTAATGCCTTTCAGGGCCTTTCTAAATGCCTCCACACCCTTCTAATGACCCTCAAGACCCATGTAAAGGCCTCTAGACCCTTCTAGATTGCCTCAGGACCCATCTAAAAGACCACAGACCCTTCTAATGCCTTTCAGGACCCTTATGAAGGCCACAAGACCCTTCTAATGCCCCTCAGGATCTTTCTAAAGGCCCTCAGACCCTTCTAATGCCCCTCAGGGCCCTTCTAAAGGACCCCAGACCCTTCTAATGCCCCTCAAGGCCTTTCTAAAGTACCCCAGACACTTCTAGAACCTCTCAGGGCCTTTCTATATGACCCCAGGCCCTTGTAATGCCCATCAGGGCTTTTCTAAAGGCCCCCATACCCTTCTAATGCACCTCAGGACATTTCTAAAGGCCCCCAGACCCTTCTAGAGCCCCTCAGGACATTTCTAAAGGCACCCAGAACCTTCTAATGCCACTCAAGCCCTTTCTAAAGGCCGCGAGACCCTTATAATCCCCCTCAGGGCCTTTAAAAAGGCCCCCAGACCCTTCTGGACCCCCTCAGGACGCTTCTAATAGCCCCCAGACCCTTCTAGAGCCCCTCAGGGCCTTTCTAAAGGCCTCCACACCCTTCTAATGACCCTCAAGACCCATGTAAAGGCCCCCAGACCCTTCTGGACCACCTCAGGACGCTTCTAATAGCCCCCAGACCCTTCTAATGCCTTTCAGGGCCTTTCTAAAGGCCTCCACACCCTTCTAATGACCCTCAAGACCCATGTAAAGGCCCCCAGACCCTTCTAGATTGCCTCAGGACCCATCTAAAAGACCCCAGACCCTTCTAATGCCTTTCAGAACCCTTAGGAAGGCCACAAGACCCTTCTAATGCCCCTCAGGACCTTTCTAACGGCCCTCAGACCCTTCTAGTGCCCCTCAGGGCATTTATAAAGGTTCCCAGACCGTTCTAGAGCCTGTCAGGACCCTTATAAAGGCCCCGAGACCATTCTAGTGCACCTCAGAACAATTCTAAAGGCCCGCAGACCATTCTAATGCCCATCAGGGCCTTTATAAAGGTCCCCAGACCCTTCTACTGCCCCTCAGGAGCATTCTAAAGGCCCCCAGACTATTCTAATGCCACACAGGGCCTTTCTAAAGGTCCCCAGACCCTTCTAGAGCCCCTGAAGACCCTTCTAAAGGCCCCCAGACCCTTATAGAGCCCCTCAGGACACTTCTAAAGTCCCCCAGACCCTGTTAATTCCCCTCAGGGCTTTTATAAGGGCACCCAGACCCTTCTAATGCCCCTCAGGACATTTGTAAAGGCCCCCAGAACCTTCTAGAGCCCCTCAGGACATTTCTAAAGGCACCCAGACCCTTATAATGCCACTCAGGGCCTTTCTAAAGGCCGCGAGACCCTTATAATCCCCCTGAGGGCCTTTAAAAAGGCCCCCAGACCCTTCTGGACCCCCTCAGGACGCTTCTAATAGCCCCCAGACCCTTCTAGAGCCCCTCAGGGCCTTTCTAAAGGCCTCCACACCCTTCTAATGACCCTCAAGACCCATGTAAAGGCCCCCAGACCATTCTAGATTGCCTCAGGACCCATCTAAAAGCCCCCAGACCCTTCTAATGCCTTTCAGGGCCTTTCTAAAGGCCTCCACACCCTTCTAATGACCCTGAAGAGCCATGTAAAGGCCTCTAGACCCTTCTAGATTGCCTCAGGACCCATCTAAAAGCCCCCAGACCATTCTAATGCATTTCAGGACCCTTATGAAGGCCACAAGACCCTTCTAATGCCCCTCAGGACCTTTGTAAAGGCCCTCAGACCGTTCTAATGCCCCTCAGGGCCCTTCTAAAGGCCCCCAGACCCTTCTAATGCCCTTCAGGGCCTTTCTAAAGTACCCCAGACACTTCTAGAACCTCTCAGGGCCTTTCTATGTGACCCCAGACCCTTGTAATTTCCAACAGGGCTTTTCTAAAGGCCCCCATACCCTTCTAATGCCCCTCAGGACATTTCTAAAGGCCCCCAGACCCTTCTAGAGCCCCTCAGGACATTTCTAAAGGCACCCAGACCCTTCTAATGCCACTCAGGGCCTTTCTAAAGGCCGCGAGACCATTATAATCCCCCTGAGGGCCTTTAAAAAGGTCCCCAGACCCTTCTGGACCCCCTCAGGACGCTTCTAATAGCCCCCAGACCCTTCTACAGCCCCTCAGGGCCTTTCTAAAGGCCTCCACACCCTTCTAATGACCCTCAAGACCCATGTAAAGGCCCCCAGACCCTTCTAGATTGCCTCAGGACCCATCTAAAAGCCCCCAGACCCTTCTAATGCCTTTCAGGACCCTTATGAAGGCCACAAGACCCTTCTAATGCCCCTCAGGACCTTTCTAAAGGCCCTCAGACCCTTCTAATGCCCCACAGGGCCTTTCTAAAGGTCCCCAGACCCTTCTAGAGCCCCTGAAGACCCTTCTAAAGGCGCCCAGACCTTATAGAGCCCCTCAGGACCCTTCTAAAGTCCCCCAGACCCTGCTAATTCCCCTCAGGGCTTTTATAAGGGCCCCCAGACCCTTCTAATGCCCCTCAGGACATTTCTAAAGGCCCACAGAATCTTCTAGACCCCCTCAGGACATTTATAAAGGCACCCAGACCCTTGTAATGCCACTCAGGGCCTTTCTAAAGGCCGCGAGACCCTTATAATCCCCCTGAGGGCCTTTAAAAAGGCCCCCAGACCCTTCTGGACCCCCTCAGGACGCTTCTAATAGCCCCCAGACCCTTCTAGAGCCCCTCAGGGCCTTTCTAAAGGTCTCCACACCCTTCTAATGACCCTCAAGACCCATGTAAAGGCCCCCAGACCATTCTAGATTGCCTGAGGACCCATCTAAAAGACCCCAGACCCTTCTAATGCCTTTCAGGACCCTTATGAAGGCCACAAGACCCTTCTAATGCCCCTCAGGACCTTTGTAAAGGACCTCAGACCCTTCTAATGCCCCTCAGGGCCCTTCTAAAGGCCCTCAGACCCTTCTAATGACCCTCAGGGCCTTTCTAAAGTACCCCAGACACTTCTAGAACCTCTCAGGGCCTTTCTATATGACCCCAGACCCTTCTAATGCCCCTCAGGGCTTTTCTAAAGGCCCCCATACCCTTCTAATGCCCCTCAGGACATTTCTAAAGGCCCCCAGACCCTTCTAGAGCCCCTCAGGACATTTCTAAAGGCACCCAGACCCTTGTAATGCCACTCAGGACGATTCTAAAGGCCGCGAGACCCTTATAATCCACCTGAGGGCCTTTAAAAAGGCCCCCAGACCCTTCTGGACCCCCTCAGGACGCTTCTAATAGCCCCCAGACCCTTCTAGAGCCCCTCAGGGCCTTTCTAAAGGCCTCCACACCCTTCTAATGACCCACAAGACCCATGTAAAGGCCCCCAGACCCTTCTAGATTGCCTGAGGACCCATCTAAAAGCCCCCAGACCCTTCTAATGCCTTTCAGGGCCTTTCTAAAGGCCTCCACACCCTTCTAATGACCCTCAAGACCCATGTAAAGGCCTCTAGACCCTTCTAGATTGCCTCAGGACCCATCTAAAAGCCCCCAGACCCTTCTAATGCCTTTCAGGACCCTTATGAAGGCCACAAGACCCTTCTAATGCCCCTCAGGACCTTTCTGAAGACCCTCAGACCCTTCTAATGCCCCTCAGGGCCCTTCTAAAGGCCCCCAGAACCTTCTAATGCCCCTCAGGCCCTTTCTAAAGTACCCCAGACCCTTCTAGAACCTCAGGGCCTTTCTATATGAACCCAGACCCTTGTAATGCCCCTCAGGGCTTCTCTAAAGGCCCCCACACCCTTGTAATGCCCCTCAGGACATTTCTAAAGGCCCCCAGACCCTTCTAGAGGCCCTAAGGACATTTCTAAAGGCACCCAGACCATTCTAATGCCCCTCAGGGCATTTATAAAGGTTCCCAGACTCTTCTAGAGCCCGTCAGGACCATTATAAAGGCCCCCCGACCATTCTAG